>CM076583.1:931638584-931970871 GCA_034641835.2 Pinus albicaulis
TCCGACAGTGAGTTTCAAAATCATCTCTTGGGTAATTTGTAACACCTCCAGTTTAACAATTTTTTTTTTTTTTTTCCCTCTGTTTTCCCCTATATGCTGGGGTTTCCCTCTATTCACCTAGTTATCGGAATAATGAGCTCAAATTTTTAACTTTAATTCCCTCTTGATAAAGTTTTCTCTACCCACCTAGCATCTTTATATTTATAAAAACATTGAATATTCCACCTATATTCTTCTGAATCACATACATAGATATATGTTTTCCCACTCCTTTACATTATCATGGAATGTATTTTTTTTTCTAAACATAATATATCCATAGACTATCTAGACATACCCACTTTTCAATAATCTCACCAACCATTTATACATATTCGACACACATACACACATATATATATATATATATATATATTCAACCCATATATCTTTGGCTCACACACACATATATATATATTATCTACATACCTATAAGACACCTCGTGTTAATATCCGCGCATCCACACATATGTATATATATCATTATATATATACCCCCTATATATCCAAACCCCCTTTTTTTATATAATGAATTGAACGCGCCCTTATACATATAGCCTATATATATATACTTTCATAATACCCACCCTTTGGTATTAGCATTTAAATCGTGTAATTATTCCATTTGACAACATCATAGAATTCGTACTAAGCCGACCCTATTAACTCATGGAAAATCATCAGTGTATATAGTTCATTGGGTACGTGCTCATAGCGGAATACGTTGGTCAGTTAAAGGCGGCAAGACCACCACGGAATTTCATAACCGAGACGCGTCTATTCACTGTGCCACGTCAACACAGTTTAATGGTTATGACCGGGTCCAACTATTCATTACGCGAATTCGATCCCTACTCATTTCCGGCTAGACTTAACCCTATATCAAAAATCCGGTGGCGTTGTTTTAATTATTAATTTCCCTGTATCAATTTCATCGCGGTGGTGGTTTCAGGTTACATTCGTATGCACACTACCGCTTGTAAGGATAATACCAGTTATGCATTATGATGTTTACTACTTCGAACTATCATGTTTTTGATTTAACGTGGGGAATTTTATCGTGATGACTAATGTTTTGGTATGCAGGGATGGCGTCTCACACCAGAATTCGGAGTACCCGACGCCGACGTTTACGAGCCCATGCCCAGTCCATATGCTACATGTAGAGTGATCGTTTGTGCTCCGGCGTGGTCCAGTACTGTGCGATCCGGGTTCTGCAGTTCAGTACCTTGTTTACAACCTTTTCACTTCACCGAGTACACCGCTGTCGATGAGCCGGGTTTTTTCCCAAATCGACCTTGGGATTCTCTACCCGTCTGGGGCAGTGGGATTAGGGTTTCTCACACCCTTCCAAGTTATCGTGGCGGCCTACACTCCCTTCTCACTCTACTGTTTATTCTCTATTTATCTAGCTTCGGTTTAAGTTGAATCTCATTCCGGTCGGGATGATGGTTTTATTTCCAGCTCGTTCACTGAGGGAGCTGATCCTTCCAGGGGGATTTGATACAGGAGTACTAAGTCAGTCTGAGGGTATGCGAGTTCAGGCGTAGCATTCTGTCGTTCTTACATTCTGCAATTTACTCTGATATATATATATATATATATATATATATATATATATATATATTTTTAAATAACGTTGTATCTGAATCGTCGATAAATCATTTGTGCAGAGGGTGTAGATGATGGGGTTCTGGGCCGCACTCAGTATGCATCGCAACTAATAAAAGCCCTCAACCGGTTCTCCCTCATATCGACGCCTGATCTCAGTTTTCTGGCTGCAGTGCTACGGTTTTATTTTGTAATTAGTATTTGTAATATATTTTTTTTCTATTACCCTGATGAACTCGGTCGAAGGAGAGCCCTGGTTTCAAGTTACTCATGGCTCGGGCATAGCATAGCAGGGCTTTACGCATTTCTTTTATTGGTATATGTTTTTCGAAATCTGTTGTTGTTTCAGAGCTTATTTCATGGCGACATGGATGTGATTTGTTAACCCGGCTAAGGCATGACCTCGTTCGGGCCGTTCGCCTCCACTGTGTCGACTTATTTCGCTGTAGAGGCGCTATTGACTCCGCAACCCTGCCAGAGGAAGAGTCGAACTCCTCCATGGGTAACCTCCTTCCCTTAACACGATTTCGCCTCATTATTTCTGTTGTTTTTAAAGGGTAGTAGTCTCTTTCACATAAACGAACATGGCGGCACGCCTGGATGACTCTGTCGTCCCCAAATACTCGGCACTAGGGTGATTAATCGTTCATGGTTATCTGTGTGTCAATTTATTGTTTTCAATTTTGATTGGTATTACCTACGCGTTCATTATTATGTTGTATGGCCACGTCTGTGGCCTCTTACTATTTAACAAATGAGTGTTCAGAAAATAAATGATATCCCTATGATAGGTACGCTAGGTAATAGAAATTCATCGGCTAGTTTCGCACTATATGTTAAATATACCCTCGTTGTTAAAACCCGTGAACTCCATATCATATTTAAACAAAACCCTAAAATGCCGCTAATAGCTGTTTCATCTTAAGGTATTATAGTGAAACAAGCATACAGCATAAGGAATGGTCATTATGGTTTAACCTGGGCGGTTATTTTATCTCTCGGTACTCAGATTTACTTCTCTGTTTTACTCATATATCTAATGTATGGCAAGAAATATTGAAACGAGCTATTATTAGCTCTCGACGTTTATATGCAATATGGAAACGAGATATTGTTAGCTCTCGGCGTTTTTATACTTGTGTTTTGGGTTAATCTACACGCATTAATATAGTTTGACTATACGCTGGATTCCAATGGCCATAGGGATCATATATGTATTCCATTTTAACATAACTGGCTCGTAATTTATATCTTCTTCTTGCCATATATAGTTCATAGATATATATAACTCATGTTTAGTCGATATTAAAAGGACTTATTTGGGTTAGTTCTTGATCCTTATTAATATATATATATACATTCTCCCCATAATATTCTGTTGCAATTTTTGATTTTCAAAGAGTCATTCGTTTAACTGACTGCGCTTACGTTTTAATTTTAATGCATATATATACATGTATTGTTGTTCTTTTAATTCGTGGCTTGTATTGTATTTTTTTTTTTTTTGATGTATACATAGATGTATTCAATAGTGTTTGAATAGATGTATACATAGATGTAGGATAACTTAAGTCTTTCGTAGCTATGATACTTGGTTCCGAAATCAAAGGAAAATTTAGAAATGCAATATACACCTTATAAATCTTATAATAATCCTATAGAGTAGAAGTTCTCCTTCTCTAGCACAATCCTCGAATTTCATAATTTAGTGTATTTACTTTCAACTGTTTGTATTTATACCATGTAACTTCAGTTCTGCTACCATATTTTTTTGTTTGCATACATATAAGCATATAATATCACCTTTGTATCTACAGGAACAAGAAAATATTTAAGTATCTGCAGAGACTAAGTAACCTCAGATTTAAACTGACTTTGGTTTAGAGTTTTTGTGGTTTCTACTCTATGGATTTCTGGTATACAACTAAACAGAATCTGGAAGGTAAATGCCTTAGGATGGACTCTGTTAAATGTAGTACTACAATCAATCATACAAATTCTCTTAAGTTTTATATGTAGCTAATTCATACCAGAATACGTCAAAATGAACAAAAATTTCAGGAACATACCACTGTTGCAAATGACCAACCTCCCAACCTTAGAATCCTCTTTGTCTCCCAGGATTCACCCCTGAGCTGAGATCACCTCCTAGGACAGATCAACCCCTGATCTTCTTAGGAGCAGCTTATTTAAGCTCATGTTTCCCCAAAGCATGTTTCTAATTCTGCGTCCAGAATAACAGGATGCTTTCTTTCCTGTTTAGCCTAGGCTTCCCATTTTGGGACTCTTTAAAGCTATTTTATGCTTTTCCTTAGCTTTTCCAGCTTTTCTCACCTCTTCCCAACTACTTTCCTCTTCATTGGGGAAATTTAGATTCCTCCTCAAATCTAAATTAATTTCTTTCAAGGATTTTTGAAAGATTTTGGGGATTTGTTGCCTTATCCATCCTCATGGATTTGGCAAGTGATCTCTAATTATCATCTTGGTCAAAATGCACAATCATTTTATTTATTTCCTTAAATAAAATATGCAAATACATTCACACCATACTTATCCCTTGGGGTCCACCCCCTTAGGATTTAAAGTTCAAATGTCTAACTTTAAAAATTCAACACAAAAATTGGGGGTGTTACATATTCCCCCTCTGAAAATAAACACCGTCCTCGGTGTTGTTATTCAACTACTAGAGTTCACTTAAACAAAAATGGATATTTCTCCATCATTTCAGCTTCCATTTCCCAGGTAGCTTCTTCAGCAGTAAAGTGCTTCCATTGCACTTTTACTCTGGCCACTGTTCTGTTTCTCAATTCAATTTCTTCCCGCTCCAATATTTGAAGTGGTTCTGGCAGAAACTCCCCTTCTGGTTCCACCTGTACAACATTCCAATCAACTATGTGAGAAGCATCATGCACATATCTTTTTAATAATGAAATATGAAACACATCATGCACTCTAACATGGGGTGGTAAGGCCAGCTTGTAAGCCACTGGTCCCACCCTTTCTAAAATTTCAAAAGGCCCACAATATCTAGGTGCAAGTTTTGCACAACTTCTAGCATAAAGTGTGCTCTTTTCGGGTTTGATGCGTAAATACACATGATCCCCTTCTTTAAATTCTCAGTGCACTCTTTTCTTATCAGCATAGCTTTTCTAGCGATCTTGTGCTATTTTGATATTTCTTTGTATCTGTTTGACAATTCTTTTCATCTCTTGTAGTGCATCTGGTCCCAACACCATCTTATCCTCTGGTTGACTCCAGCTCAAGGGAGTACGGCACTTTCTGCCATAGAGTGCCTCAAACGGACTCATCTTAATAGAAGATTGGTAACTTTTATTATAGGCAAATTCAGCTAAATGCAGATATTCCTCCCACTTTGATGGTCTATCCATCACATACATTCTCAGCATATCCTCTAAAATTTGATTCGTTCTTTCTGTTTGCCCGTTAGTTTGAGGGTGATGGGCAGTACTAAAATTCAGTTTAGTACCCATCCCTCCAAACAATCCCTTCCAAAATGCTGCTGTAAACTTAGCATCTCGATCTGAAACAATTACTTTGGGAACTCCATGAAGCCTTACTATCTCCTTCAGGAATACATTTGCCACTTGAGTTCTCCCAAAGGTAGACTTTACTGGTATAAAGTGGGCAGCTTTTGTGAGAGTGTCTACTACTACCATTACAGAATCATCTTGATATTTAGTTTTGGGTAATCCTGTTATAAAATCCATGGAAACTGTGTCCCATTTCCATTCTGCAATTGGCAAAGGGTTTAAAAGCCCTGCTGGGTGTTGATGCTCAACTTTGACTAACTGACATTCCATACATCTACTTAAATACTCTGCCACATCTCTTTTCATTCTTGGCCAGAAAAACTTCTTCTTCAATGATGTTAACATCTTTTGGTATCCTGGATGTCCTGCGTAGGGCTGTTTGTGATATTCATCTAGAATTTCTCTTTTCAATGACTCTATATTTGGAATATACAACCTATTTTTGTAATAGAGTAGCCCTCTTTGGTTTTTAGTGAAATCAGTTTTGTCCTTTTTCTGTAGTTTCACCAAGAGTGCTTCATAGTTGGGATCTTGATTTGCTGCTTTTCCCACCAATTCCTCTACCTCCATCTGGGCACTACTCCCCATGCCGTTTAGATGTTGACAAGCATTTCTACTTAATGCATTAGCAACTTTATTTTCTTTTCCCTTGATATGCTTTATGTCCATATCAAATTCACTTAAAAAGGCCAGCCATCTGGCTTGTCTTGCATTCAGGTCAGTTTGGGAAAATAAATATTTGAGGCTAATATGATCAGTCATCAATGTGAACTTCTTCCCCAGTAGATAGTGCCTCCACATTTTTAAAGCATGGATAACAGCTGCAAATTCCAAATTATATGCACTATAATTATGTTCATGTATTTTCAGTTTCCTAGATTCATAGGCAATGACTGAATTTTCCTGCAACAGGACTCCTCCCAGCACTTCTCTGCAAGCATCTGTACATACAACAAACTCTTTATCAGGATCAGCAATTTTTAATATTGGGGCTGAAATAATTTTTTGTTTTAACTGCTCGAAACTGTTTTGACACTTTTCCGTCCACACAAACTTGACACCCTTTCTTTGTAATGAAGTGATGGGATGTTCTATGGCAGAAAATCTTTCCACAAATCTACGATAGTAGCCTGCTATCCCCATGAATGGCCTTATTGCTGAAACATCAGTTGGGACTGGCCATTCTTTAATTTCTTTTATCTTTTCAGGGTAAACTGCAAGGCCTTTTCCAGAAATAATATGACCCAAATATTGGATCTTATCCTTGTAAAATTCACATTTACTGAATTTAGCATATAGCTGATTTTCTTTCAGAGTTTGCAACACTATCTGCAAATGTTCCTGATGTTCCTCCTTGTTTTTGGAGTAGACCAAAATATCATCTATGAACACCAGAACAAATTTATCCAAATATTTATTCAACACGCTATTCATCAGGCACATAAAGGTGGCAGGAGAATTTGTCAGACCAAAAGGTAGGACTACAAATTCGTAATGTCCATACCTGGTTCTAAAGGCTGTTTTGCTGATGTCTTCTTCCTTGATTCTGAGCTGGTGATACCTGGTCCTTAAGTCAATCTTGGAAAAGACTGAGGCCCCTCTCACTTGATAAAAAAGATCATCAATTCTAGGGAGTGGATATCTATTTTTAATGGTCAACTTGTTCAGTTGACGATAGTCAATGCACATCCTAAGAGTTCCATCCCTCTTTTTCACAAATAAGACCAGTGCTCCCCATGGAGACACATTCGGTCTAATGTATCCTTTATCTAATAATTCTTGCAGTTGCATCTTCAGCTCCATGAGTTCAGGTGGACTCATTCGATAGGGGGCTCGGGAAACAGGTGTGGCTCCCGGCACCAAATCTATAGAAAAGTCAATTTCTCTTTTGCGGGGAAGATGAGGAATCTCATCTGGGAAAACTTCTTTAAAATCCCTTACCACTGGTAATTCATTCAGCAGACTTTCTTCAGTTCTCTGCTCCACTTCTTCCACATGTACTGCATAAACTTGATATCCTTTTCTAGCTGTTCTTTTTAACTGTAAGGCTGATATTTGTCTTATTGAAATGGATTTTGGTTTCCCTTTTAGTGTAAAAGGTTTTCCTTCTTCATCCACACAATGCAGGGTTTTATCCCAGCAGTTCATCAGGGCTTTCTTCTTTTCCAGCCAATCCATTCCTATCAGCAAGTCATAGGATCCTAACGGTAATATGTTCAAATTTACTTCTGTTGGAAAGCCATTTAATTGTATTGCTGTTTTGGGCAACTTATGTGTGACTTTTCTCTTAGTTCCAGTAGCTAGCTGTACCAACCATGACTGCTGAAATTTTTCAGGTTTAATTTTACATTTTTCTACAATTCCAGGACTAATGTAACTCAACGAAGCACCTGGATCAATCAACACAGTAATGGGTAGGTCAGAAATCTTACCCTCCATCTCCACCATGGTTTCTTGATGTTCTTCTTGCCGATTTTCCAAGGCTGCACTGATAGTTGGTATGCTTCTGGCTATGTCATTGAATGTTGTTGCCTCTCGCTCTCTGCTGATCATATGAATATTTCGATGGGGGCAATCCCTCATCATATGGGGTTCTCCACAGCCCCAACACTTCAAAGGTTCCTTCATTCTGACTGTCCCTTCCTTCTTATTGTTTCCTTCTACTTGTTTTGAAGCCACTTGGGACTGAGCAGTTTGGCTTTCTTTTGGTTTATTGAATTTTTTCCGTTGATGATCCTTGCCGAAATTTCTTAGATATGTTGGTTTTGGTCTTTTCTCTTTGAACTCACCCTTATTCAGCTAGCTCTTCCCTTGTTCAGCCTTACCTCTAAACTGCTGATAGCATAATCTGGCTTTTCTAACAGCTTCATCCATTGTCTTTGGGTTGTCAAACTCAATTTTCTCCTTGTACACAGTAGGTAAGCAATTCAAAAATCTTTGGACCTTTTCTTTTTCTTCCCTAATGTAAGGGACATATCTCAGTAAATTGGTAAACTTAGTGACAAACTCATCGATAGTGAGCTGTCCTAGTCTAAGTTCATGGAATTCTTTTGCTTTATCATCATAATATCGTTCGTTCAAATAACGATTCTTGAACTTAGCCTGAAAGTCTTCCCAAGTAACTGTCTTTTCATCAATGGCATGCACCATTTTTGTCTCTTCCCACCACAGTGTAGCCTTTCCATGTAGCTGATACAAAGCTAATCTGGCCTTCAGATTGCTCTCATATTCATATACTTGGAAATACTTGATCATGTTCAGCAGCCAAGCTTCAGCATCCTCTTCCTTCTCCCCATCATAGGAGGGAGGTTTGATCTTTCGGAATTCTCCCTGCAATTCTCTTTTCTGTTTATGTTGCTGTCTAGCTGCATCCTCATCCTCAGACTCATCCATCTTTCTTTTTCCAGAACCTTCGCCTTCCTGGCTGTTCCGGGAAGTGAGCTCTCTGATGAGCTTTTCCTGCTCCTTACTGGCTGATGACAACATGTCATTTTTGCTTCTTAATTCAGCCAATTCTCGTTGCAGCCTGTGCAACATAGCCATTACCGGGGCATTGGGATCTGGAGTAGCAAACTCATCACGCAGATCCACATAAATTCCTCCCGCTTCAGCCATTTTATCACCACACTGTGCACACTCATACATTTGATTAGTAAGACAAAAAAAAACAATCTCTACAATGTTCAATACATTCAGAATTTAGTGAGCACAATAACAACAGCCCAGTTTTTGCACTTGGGCTCTGATACCATTTGTAACACCTCCAGTTTAATTTTTTTTTTTTTTTTTTTCTTCTGCTTTCCCCGATATGCTGGGGTTTCTATTCACCTAGTTATTGGAATAATGAGCTCAAAATTTTAACTTTAATTCCCTCTTGATAAAGTTTTCTCTACCCACCTAGCATCTTTATATTTATAAAAACATTGAACATTCCACCTATATTCTTCTCAATCACATACATATATATATATTTTCACACTCCTTTACATTATCATGGAATGTATTTTTTTTCTAAACATAATATATCCATAGACTATCTGGACATACCCACTCTTCAATAATCTCACCAACCATGTATACATATTCGACACATATATATATATATATATTCAACCCATATATCTTTGGCTCACACACATATATATATATATATATATATATATATATATATATTATCTACATACATATAAGACACCTCGTGTTAATATCCGTGCATCCACACATATGTATATATATCATTATATATATACCCCCTATATATCCAAACCCCTTTTTTTTATATATAATGAATTGAACGCGCCCTTATACATATAGCCTATATATATATATATATATTTTCATAATACACACCCTTTGGTATTAGCATTTAAATCGTATAATTATTCCATTTGACAACATCATTGAATTCGTACTAAGCCGACCCTATTAACTCATGGAAAATCATCAATGTATATAGTTCATTGGGTACGTGCTCATAGCGGAATACGTTGGTCAGTCAAAGACGACAAGACCACCACGAAATTTCACAACCGAGACGCGGCTATTCGCTGTGTCATGTCAACACGGTTTAATGGTTATGACCGGGGTCCAACTATTCATTACGTGAATTCGATCCCTACTCATTTCCGGCTAGACTTAACCCTATATCCAAAATCCGGTGGCGTTGTTTTAATTATTATTTTCCCTGTATCAATTTCATCGCGGTGGTGTTTCAGGTTACATTTGTATGCACACTACCGCTTGTAAGGATAATACCAGTTATGCGTTATGATGTTTACTGCTTCAAACTATCATGTTTTTGATTTAACGTGGGGAATTTTATCGTGATGACTAATGTTTTGGTATGCAGGGATGGCGTCTCACACCAGAATTCGTAGTACCCGACGCCGACGTTTACGGGCCCATGCCCAGTCCATATGCTACGTGTAGAGTGATCGTTTGTACTCCTGCGTGGCCCAGTACTGTGCGAGCCGGGTTCTGCAGTTCAGTACCTGGTTTACAACTTTTTCACTTCACCGAGTACACCGCTGTCGATGAGCCGGGTTTTTTCCCAAATCGACCTTGGGATTATCTACCCATCTAGGGCAGTGGGATTAGGGTTTCTCACACCCTTCCAACTTATCGTGGCAGCCTACACTCCCTTCTCACTCTACTGCTTATTCTCTATTTATCTAGCTTCGGTTTCAGTTGAATCTCATTCCGGTCGGGATGATGGTTTTATTTCCAGCTCGTTCACTGAGGGAGCTGATCCTTCCAGGGGGATTTGATACAGGAGTACTAAGTCAGTCTGAGGGTATGCGAGTTCAGGCGTAGCATTCTGTCGTTCTTACATTCTGTAATTTACTCTGATATATATATATATATATTTTAAATAACACTGTATCTGAATCGTCAATAAATCATTTGTGCAGAGGGTGTAGATGATGGGGTTATGGACCGCACTCAGTATGCATCACAACTGATAAAAGCCCTCAACCGGTTCTGCCTCATATCGACGCCTGATCTCAGTTTTCTGGCTGCAGTGCTACGGTTTTATTTTGTAATTAGCATTTGTAATATATTTTTTTTCTATTACCCTGATGAACTCGGTCGAAGAAGAGCCCTGGTTTCAAGTTACTCACAGCTCAGGCATAGGATAGCAGAGCTTCACGCATTTATTTTATTGGTATATGTTTTTCGAAATATGTTGTTGTTTCAGAGCTTATTTCATGGCAACATGCATGTGATTTGTTAACCCGGCTAAGGCATGACCTCGTTCGGGCCGTTCGCCTCCACTGTGTCGACTTATTTCGCTGTAGAGGCGCTATTGACTCCGCAACCCTGCCAAAGGAAGAGCCGAACTCCTAAATGGGTAACCTCCTTCCCTTAACATGATTTCGCCTCATTATTTCTGTTGTTTTTAAAGGGTAGTAGTCTCTTTCACATAAACGAACATGGCGGCACGCCTGGATGACTCTGTCGTCCTGAAATACTCGGCACCAGGGTGATTAATCATTCATGGTTATCTGTGTGTCAATTTATTGTTTTCAATTTTGATTGGTATTACCTACGCGTTCATTATTATGTTGTATGGCCACGTCTGTGGCCTCTTACTATTTAACAAATGAGTGTTCAGAAAATAAATGATATCCCTATGATAGGTACGCTAGATAATAGAAATTCCTCGGCTAGTTTCGCACTATATGTTAAATATATCCTCGTTATTAAAACCTGTGAACTCCATATCATATTTAAACAAAACCCTAAAATGCCGCTAATAGTTGTTTCATCTTAAGGTATTATAGTGAATCTTTCATACGGCATAAGGAATGGTCATTATGGTTTAACCTGGGCGGTTATTTTATCTCTCGGTACTCAGATTTACTTCTCTGTTTTACTCATATATCTAATGTATGGAAAGAAATATTGAAACGAGCTATTATTAGCTCTCGGCGTTTATATGCAATATGGAAACGAGATATTGTTAGCTCTCAGTGTTTTTATAGTTGTGTTTTGGGGTAATCTACACGCATTAATACAGTTTGACTATACGCTGGATTCCAATGGCCGTAGGGATCATATATGTATTCCATTTTAACATAACTGACTCGTAATTTATATCTTCTTCTTGCCATATATAGTTCATAGATATATATAACTCATGTTTAGTCGATATTAAAAGGACTTATTTGGGTTAGTTCTTGATCCTTATTAATATATATATATACATTCTCACCATAATATTCTGTTGCAATTTTTGATTGTCAAAGAGTCATTCGTTTACCTCACTGTGCTTACGTTTTAATTTTAATGCATATATATACATGTATTGTTGTTCTTTTAATTCGTGGCTCTTGTATTCTATTTTTTTTTTTTTTTGATGTATACATAGATGTATTCAATAGTGTTTGAATAGATGTATACATAGATGTAGGATTACTTAAGTCTTTCGTAGCTATGATACTTGGTTCCGAAATTAAAGGCAAATTTAGAAATGCAATATACACCTTATAAATCTTATAATAATCCTATAGAGTAGAAGTTCTCCTTCTCTAGCACAATCCTCGAATTTCATAATTTAGTGTATTTACTTTCAACTGTTTGTATTTATACCATGTAACTTCAGTTATGCTACCATATTTTTTTGTTTGCATACATATAAGCATATAATATCACCTTTGTATCTACAGGAACAAGAAAATATTTAAGTATCTGCAGAGACTAAGTAACCTCAGATTTAAACTGACTTTGGTTTAGAGTTTTTGTGGTTTCTACTCTATGGATTTCTGGTATACAACTAAACAGAATCTGGAAGGTAAATGCCTTAGGATGGACTCTGTTAAATGTAGTACTACAATCAATCATACAAATTCTCTTAAGTTTTATATGTAGCTAATTCATACCAGAATACGTCAAAATGAACAAAAATTTCAGGAACATACCACTGTTGCAAATGACCAACCTCCCAACCTTAGAATCCTCTTTGTCTCCCAGGATTCACCCCTGAGCTGAGATCACCTCCTAGGACAGATCAACCCCTGATCTTCTTAGGAGCAGCTTATTTAAGCTCATGTTTCTCAAAGCATGTTTAATTCTCACCTGGTATTAAAGGTGATGTTTTCTTTCCGTTTAGCTCAGATTCTATTTTCGGACTTTAAAGTCGTTTATGCTTTTCCGCCTTTTCCAGCTTTTTCTCACCTCTTCCCAACTACTTTCCTCTTCATTGGGGAAATTTAGATTCCTCCTCAAATCTAAATTAATTTTTTTCAAGGATTTTTGAAAGATTTTGGGGATTTGTTGCCTTATCCATCCTCATGGATTTGGAAAGTGATCTCTAATTCTCATCTTGGTCAAAATGCACAATCATTTTATTTATTTCCTTAAATAAAATATGCAAATACATTCACACCATACTTATCCCTTGGGGTCCACCCCCTTAGGATTTAAAGTTCAAATGTCTAACTTTAAAAATTCAACACACAAATTGGGGGGGTGTTACATTAATAACCCATACCATGTTAATAACCCATATATATATATAGTCATATCTACACAATACTAATACCATTAACTACTGTACATTTATGGCGCTTGCACATACATAACAAATCTCTATGGATTAATTCCATATCACTATTTGATACCACGATCTATTCACTACGTGTAACATGTAACCAAGGCCTTCGCATTCAATTAAAAGGTGTCTCATACTCCTGTACATGTCTTAGTTTTGTGATCCGTTTACTATGCGCATAATTACAAAGAGGATCTTACGGTAAGGTTGGTAATGATTCATATTAAATAACGGCATTGACATATGCATTCTTGCAACACTTGTTAATGGTTTTGATCAACACGAATTTGGGTTTATTCCACGGAAGAACTATATCTGCAAAACGCATTTTCTATACCCAAGCTCCATATTCCAAAGAAAATTCAATGCTCGCCATTTGGTACAATGACTCGTCAATCCGGTGCACAGGTGTCACTCTCCAGGGCTTCGGTGATTTAATGAATGCGTGCGGATAACCCTATCGCGTAATCTTACCTTGATATTCGCAGATTTTCACGAGGGAAAAACGCCGAGGGCATCACGTCCGTTGTCTTCGTCTTCCCCGACTCTCTTACTGCTCCCCGGGCGCTCCGCTAGCTCTCGGCGCGCTCACGTTTGCATGGTCCGGTAGGTGCACAACCCTACGATCATCTACCCGTTATATCTCCGAGTTGTAGAGCTATATGTATTCCTTACGGTCTTGGAATGTCTTACGGAACTTCTCGAGGTGGTTTTCGTTCTACGGGGGTTTGTCCTCGGTCATCACCGCGCGAGCGAAATGCTTCAACTTGCCTCTCGGCTACGGAAAACCTTGCAGGGTATGTCCGCTCGGTCTTTTGATTTAATTGCTAGAGTTTTCGCTTATGAAGAAATGTTAAGCTCGGTATAAATCTCATTAATACCTTTGTTTTCCCTTCCTGCAGATGGAGGGTTTACTCGATTCATTTTTTCTATTCCGGGTATGCTTCGGATATAACCCTACTACCTAATCTCATCTCGGACTTAACGGCTTCTCGTCTAACGGTTTTCCGCTCGACATCTTGCGGGTGAGATGAGTCGGTTTAGCTTCTTTCCTTTGGAAAAAGTCTTACCATTCCCTTGGCGACTAACCTACCTATTTGCGCAATGTTTAGGTATCCCTGTCGCTCACGGGTTTATATGATGTCTGTAGCGTTTCGCTCGACTAGAGTTTTCATTAGGTTTTTTGGCTTAGTTCTAAATAATATCTATACGGAGAAATAGTTTTAACCCTTAGGTATAGGTTAAACATGCGGGGGTAATGTATTATTACAAGAACAATGCATGCGTAATTTTCTTGCCTACAGTCGCTACTTGTTTCTGTGACTCGGCTAAATAACATTCTATTTAAGTGCAACATACTTTTTTGATTTAAGGTTTTCTTTGAGAATGTACTCGCAATAGTAACAGATATGAAGTTAATATTGCTTTTTCGCCTCTCCTCCCACGAGGTTTAATTTTCCCTGTATGATTAATTTCTTTGTTTTCTTTCTCTTCGAACTAACTATATGCGTTCAAGTTTTCAATAGGTCGAATGTTATTTTCTTTCGTTTTCATTGTGTTTGGAAATAGTAATACTGTAAAATATTTCGTTTCATCACTTGCTTGAATTGACGACTATCCAATCCTAGTTATAACTCTTCTTGGCACCGGCTGCCAATCGGATCAACGTATAGGTTTCGAGGAACGAACGGAAATGGGTAGGGTTTATCCCTTACCCCTGTTTCACAAGTTCGGTCTTTGGTTTCTTGATTTGCCGGAAAGGGTTTTGGATTCTCTCTCGCTTGTTCTTTTTTGCTCAATACTTTTTTTGGTAATTATAAGTTTGTTTTAACCAAATCCTACCTTTTGGTCTAAAATCTACAACATGCATGTACTGATTAACCCCCATCATTTACTGTGGTTAACTATTCGAAAAATGATTATTGTACTTGGAAAAGCTTTTTATTTATTTTATGTGGTTTCGGGCTCTCTCGTACATAAATCATTCAAGGGTCGATTTTTTGACGGAGTTTATTCTATTTGCAAGATTCTAATGTCCGACTTTATATATGTTTTGTTCATAATTTTTTACGGTAACTACTTGCTACATAAACTTCGTAACATGACATTCTATTCTGTCTCATTTTTCCTAAAGTATGGATATATAATACCATTGCATCGGAGCTATTACAATTTATTCACTATAGCATAATAATTTAATACGTACGGTTTCTTACGTCATATAATATTCTGTTAATAATGCGTACACATAGCGATATTCTTGTCACAAATATTTCTGTAACATATAACGAAATATATATATCTATAGCATTTTAATCGACTCGGTATTTTTTAACACTTCAAATTAAATCTTTCTAGAGTACTTATACGCAGGAAACCTGTTCCTCTAAAGCTGTGGTCCTCCCAACCATTCAAGGGAGGCAATCACGTCCTCCGCTTGCCCCCCTAGCTCCGGAACTTCGATTGGCACCACGGAAACGAGTGATATTCTGTTGTGACCTCCGGATGGCCAATCCGACCCACAAACAAACAACCTGGATACAAGGTTGCGAAGTTATTCTCAGCTGTCCTTTCTTTCACGGCTCTAGAGAATCCTTCACCTTACTCTTTCCGGGAAAAAACACGGAACCCGTAACCCTCCCCTAGGATTTATTTTTTATCCCTGGAGGTTAGGTAACTCGTCCTCTAACCTGTTCCCAAGTAACCAACTTCTATTCTTAGACACTTTACCCAGCGATTAAAGAGATTCATTTCCTTTTACCAACTCAGTAACAAAATGGTGTTTCTTGTTTTGTTTCTTTTCAAAATAAAAGTACACATATAATAAAAATCAATAAATTGTCTTTTAACTAAATTCATGCTAATTAGCTCCGAATGAGGCTGTCACAACTTGGGTTTTTTGAATTTTATGCATATTTATTAATAATTATATTGGTGCTTTATATTTAAGTATTATACCAAGACTTTAATTTAATAAATTTAGTGAAAAATATTATTGAAAATTTTAAAAAATCGTCATTCAAAATTAGTAAATAATAGTAGTAATTTAAAAACAAAAAATTACAATTGTAAGAAAAATATTATGATAATTTATCTAAATATTTATTTATAGTTATGTTTTTTATTTTTAATTTAGATAAAAAAAATTATATTATTGAAAATTTATTAGAAAATTATGTGATCTAGTTTATATTTTTTATAATTAACATTTTTCTTTTTTTCTTTTAATAATTTAATATAAAAAATGTTCAAACTTATTTATGATCAATATATAAATGATAAATAAAAAAATTATATTATTAATTTTAATTTAAAATTAATAAATAACTAAATTAGTTTATAAAATTTAAAATATTAATTATATTTACCATTTAGATGTAAAATAATTAATAAAATTATTAATCACTTCCTTAACTTTTTATTAGTATTTTTTATTTATTAATTAATAAAGAGATTCTACAAACACATATCTAAATTTATTGACATTTATATACTATTTTTACTCAATTTTTATGATTGTACATATTATATATATATAAATATAAATATAAATATAAATATAAAGGTGCAAATATCCACTCATTTAAATAGTCTTAAAATAACTCAAAACTTTGAAAACATTATAATTGTAAATAATTTATTTTTATCAAATTTAAAATACACTTTTTAAAAAAATATTATTTTAATTATTTCTAAATTAATATATTCGTATTCATATTATTTTAAATTAAAATATTAATCTAATTATATAATCAATTTTTTTTATAAAAATTATAAGTATGAGTGAAAATACTTTTCTTTCTTTGATATGCAATGGACGTGTATTCAAATAACTAAAAAAACCAAAAGAAGTAATATATAAACACAGACCTTGTTACTAAGAATCTAAATACATATTTATGCATCAGAAATATTTGCTGAGAAATATGCATAATAAAAATAATTCTTGTAACAACTCAGGGGCTTAAAAAAAAATGGTTGATTAAAGAATCAACCATTTAGTATAGAATAGAAAAAAGGCTTAAGAGTAGAAAATGTCTATAAAACTAGTGATAAAATAAAAAAATTTACCATTTCTTTGTTTTACAATACTTCACCAACTTTGCCCAAAACTTTTAAGCATATAATTATATAAACAATTAATCAATAAATTTTTAACTATAATTTTAATTTTTAAACTATAATTTCATCACTAAGTTACATACATAGATATATAATGTTTCAATTATATTTTTATTACTTAATATTGAAAATTTAAATAAATTCTTAACTTATTATTAGCTCTTCCATTTATATATATAATATATTTACATATAATAGTTAACTATGCAATAGATAATAAAAGCTGAACTATAATTTCTCACCCTAATATTCAAATTTAATATTTCCCTCTTATAATTTACTCTTACATAAAATAATTGAATAAGAAATGATTCTATATATAATATATTTACATGTAATGGTTAACTGTGCAATAGATAATAAAAGCTTAACTATAATTTCTCTCCCTAATATTTAAATTTAATATTTCCCTCGTATAAATTACTCTTACATAAAATAATTGAATAAGAAATGATTCTATATATAGATTGAATAATAACATTATATTAAAATAGAAAATAAACATATACCAAAGAGGTGTCTAAATAAAAAGGCTCTCTAGTAATCGTTAAAAGAGATTTCATTTATGATACTGATTAACCTCAAAAGCATTTCCTAATTATATCATTTATATACTGATTAACCGCGAAAGAATTTCCTAATCATATTAACGACATGCACAACCACATATTCGCATTACCGAATAAGGTGAGGTCTCCGTCTTGCAGAGCAGGTACCTGTCCAAAAGGCTGAGAAAAACAGAAACAGAATGAATGTAAAAGCATGTATGTATAAATTCATATAAAACAAGGAATCAGAATACAATGCTCCGCAGTCGAAAGATTGAAAAGAAATCGATATGGCTTACGTTGATCGACAGAAACGGTGACTGCTTGTGATGCTCTTGGACTATGAGATTGGATGAGCTCATAGTCCAAGTCCTTTTCGTTCAAACAGGCGAGTACCGTTGCTGTGCACGATGAGAATGGAACGCCGTAGACCTTGATCAACTCCATTATCAAATTTTCACGGAAGAAAAGGAAATAAAAACTAAGTCTGCGCTCAGTTGAACGGAGATGGAGATCGACTCAGAAACCAGATGTATGTGCTAAGACTTTACCCACATCATTGGAGGTTTAAGAATGATGTCATCCCTGATAACGTGCACTAATGGGAATGGTGCAAAAATGGAGACGTGGCACGACGCATGGAATAGTGGAATGTGCCAAACACATATTCTTGAAATATATATTCGTCGGTTCAGTTCAATGTGCCAAACACATATTCCAGAAATAGATTGGAATAGAAATGCGTTACCACTTTTAGCATTTTCCAAAACAAGGAGGGAAAGGAGGGTGAATACTTTCCAAAAAAGGAGGAAAACGAGGTGGGGTTTATAGTCGAATATTTTCCTGCAGGAGGAAAGGACAGTAAAGTTTGTACTTTGAAGAAAACATTGCTTACGATTTGAGAAGTGATATTTACCAGAAATTATATTTATCATTTAAAAAAATGTGAATTATAGTTTTCGGCAGAAACGTTTCATGTAGTCCATGCGAGATTGGTCTGTACAACTGCATGACTTAACATTATTGTAATTTTTTGTTTATATTAACTTAATTAAATATCAAAAAGAAGTTTAGTTTCAATTTTATTAAATATTATCAATATTATAATTTTATTTAAACTAAAACTAATTAACATCGCCACTTTATAATTTGTTATTAGTACAAACATCTATCATAATTTATATAACGGTCTCTAAATTAATACTAAATAAAATTGATAAGGAAATGGTCGATATCATGATTGTCAACTATTCTCAATTTTTTTTAATGTATTTAATATTTATAATTATCATAATGGGGAGCAGTGCTTTGTGGTTTCAAAGAAGTTAAATTTAGAGTATTAATGGGTTTAGGATGAATGCCAAACAATTAAGGGTAAGTTGATGCTCTTTACTAGAGGATCTAGTTAGTCAAAGAAAAACAGGTGACTTTTCTCACTATTTCGGGAGAGTCTATGATTATTTAAGAATTATGAAAGGAGAAAAAAGATTCTTGTCAAGGGCATATTTCTATGTTCTTTGCTATCCCAATAAATATGCAAATTTATGTGCTAAGGAAAGGTGTCAATTAAGATTGAGAGATTTAAAAATCAATGGTTGAATCAAAATTTCTCCTATTTCTTAGAGCCAAATGGATTGGCATTACAGAGTTATAAATAAATGGATTATCCATCACATATAGTATGATATGTAAATTTTATTTTTCTATGTTCAATTGGAGTCTTCTAAAATTATATATATGTTCTCATCCAAATGTGTCTATATATATATATATATATATATATATATATATATATATATATATATATAATTCTTATACTAGTTTATTATGAGAATTATTAAAACAAATATAAATTAATTATACTTTTATAAATGCAATAAAATTATATATATATAATCTATCTAATCTATGTTATACATTAATTTATATATATTAATTTTTTTGTTTTATATATATATTTTTAATTAATTTAAAGATAACTAATATATAAAATTGCAATTATTTTTTATTTTATTTATATTGTATTATAAATTATTAATACGGTTTTAGAAATTTTTTGAATGTTTTTATTTTTCATAAAAAAAAATTTCACCACTTATATTTTCAAGTTAAAAATTATTATATCTATTTTTATTAAAAAATAAAATTTAATATAAAATATGGATTTCAAGTATAACATTTTAAAAATTTATAAGTAATAAAAAAATAATATCATTTCACCTTAAACATATTTTAAAACTTAAAATAAAATATTTTTAACTTAAAAATGATGATTATTTAAAATAAAATATTTTTAACTATTTTTAACTTAAAAATAATGATTAATGAAAATTACTTTAATAGTTTAATAATTTATAATTATTAATCAATATTACACTTACAATGGCTTAAATCACAGGGCAGATATAACTTTCAATTCCCTTACAGCTAGATGGTGTAGGACAATCTTAATTGTATGTCTTAACTCAGGTGATGGAGATAGGTTCACTGCATCATGCATGCAAATGGAGGACAAAGATCTGTTGGTGGGCGAGAATGAGAATTATTGATAGCCTAAATGAGAAGGCTATTCGTAGCACAATCTTAATTGTCTGTCTTCACCTTCACTCAGGGGATGGAGATAGGTTCAATCCAGCATGCAAGTGGACGACAAAGCTCTGTTGGTAGATGGTTTAAGATAACCATGTGCCACAACCGCAGATATGCAGAGAGATGTTTATCGTTATTCTGGAAGACGGATGTGCCAGATTGTGAAGGCACGAACTAGGTGTCTGGTTTAACAGAATGATGTGGCCAAACCTTTAACATGTATTTTTAGTGGTCTATCTCCAGTCCACACTGTAAAGTGTATTTTTAGTGGTCCATCTCCAGTCCTTGCAACGTACACTGTAAAGAAATTTATTGTTAATGAGAAGTGACAGATCGTGGGGCACGAAAATTCCAACGTATGTGTCGACGTATTAAGATTTGTGTGATCGCGTCGATAATGAACGCAGATCACTATTTTCCCTATTAGATTCTCGAGATCGAGTAGGTAACGAAAACAAATAATTGATTCTTCTCCCGTTATTGCAGCTATTAAGTTCAAAATAGGTAGAGTGTGACTGCATGATTTTTGTAATTGCAGCTAACCATATTTAGTTAGTCGCTGATCCGATGGCTGTCTGGATTCCCAGAAGTTCCAAGGTTCATTCAGGGGAGTGGTTATGTAAGTTACGTCAATTTTGTTAGAAAATAATGGAAATTCTATTTTGGCAGAAACCCAAGGGTGAGGGAATTT
Organism: Pinus albicaulis; assembly: GCA_034641835.2. Taxonomy (NCBI): domain Eukaryota; kingdom Viridiplantae; phylum Streptophyta; class Pinopsida; order Pinales; family Pinaceae; genus Pinus; species Pinus albicaulis. Next base: position 931,659,789 of record CM076583.1, read on the forward strand.
CCACCATCAAGGTGGAATCCACACCTCCACTCCAGTTCAACTAGTTTTGTGTTGAAAATATTAAAGTCACCTGCCGTGCCTTGGGCAGGAAGAACAAAAAAAAAAGTACAGCAGCAGCAGCAGCAGCGCAAAGGAGATTGAGTGCACAGCACCGTATAATAAAGAGGAATGGAGAAGAATTAAATTTTGATGGGCCGCAGCCACAGACAATAGAGAAGAATTAATTTTGTGTTATGGGAGAAGCTACTTCAACAGAGGAACGAAGATTTTGTCTACGGAGGAGCAGGTTTAATTAAAACAGTCAAGTCAGGCGTAAAAGCCCTCAACAACCAAAAATGAATGAAATTGAATTAAACAGGCGGAAGTCTTTTATGAGAGGCCGGACAAGTGGTCCCTACCACTTAAGCGCCAGAGCGCAAAGCGCAGATCACAGTTTTCAAGTTTGAGACCTCAAGTGTCTTGTTGATGTGGAATCTACGATGTGAGATGTGCGCCATCGCATAATCGCATATCGCATATCTCAGAGTTTTAATCGCCCTCCGCTATCGCAAGTTTGTTTATTGCGATGTGCGATCGTTGCGCCATCGCAAGATCGCACAATCACATTTTCATTGATTGTTCTGCCCATTCCATATGTGTTATCGCAAATGTTAATATTGTGATGTGCGCTCGTCGCACCATCGCATGTCGCAAATGTCACAAATCGCATTTTTGTTATTCCATTGTGTTCCTCCATCGCAAATCGCAGAATGTTCGATTGCGACGTGGTCCCCACTCGTACGTCGCGCCAGTATCAAAGTTTTATGTTTTGCAAAGGTTTTCCTTTGTATTTTGGTTTTATTTATTTTTTTATGTTTTATATGTAATTTGTGCCGCCGCGCCATATATAAAGGGAAAAGGCCCGCGTGCATTTTGTAATGAATGTATTGTATTGTTTTGTTGTGACCGTTGTGTGAGCCCGCAGGCAAGAAGAAAGCACAGTAAGAAGAACCGAGAGCACTGTTAGTGCGTTCTTTGAAAGACAGAGAGTTGTTTTGTGGATCACTGCGTCTGTAGCAGTCTCGTTATCTTATTTTTTGAATCCCTCCTTTGAGGAAGAAATTTGTAACAATTTTTTTGTTCTGTTAATGAAATAGAAGAAAGCATTTTCATGCCATCTCTGTCTGCAATTAAATTTTTGTTTTAAACTTCTCTGTGTTTAGAGGAGAGCGTCATTCTCTCCACAGTTTTCTTGGAATTTTCAATAATTCCAACATGGTATCAGAGCTAGTCTAGGCTCTTTGAAACATTCAAAGAAGCTGAAGAAGAAGAAGACTTGTTGCAGTGTTTTCTCCAGCAGAGTGAAAGCCCAACAGAAGTCGAAAAGTCAGGTATTTCTCAAAGATAACAGAGTTGTTATTTTGTTTGAAGAGTTTGTTCTTTCATAAAAAGGAAAGACAGTTTGTTTAAGTTTAGAAGTTCAGTTCGAGAGCAATGGCTGGACCAAGCACTGGAATGAACATTGGAAATGTTCAACTTCCACAGTTTAATGGAAAGAACTATGATTATTGGGCCATTACCATGAGAGCCCTGTTTGTCTCACAAGACTTATGGGAATTAGTAAAAGATGGTTTTACAGAACCAGCTGATGTGCAGGCTTTTAATGCCTTAACTCAAGCAGAGAAGGATGTGTTGAAGAATAATAGGAAGAAAGACTCTAAAGCTCTCTTCTTATTTTATCAAGCAGTAAATGAGAGTGTGTTTCCAAGGATAGCAGCAGCTAAGAAATCCAAGGAGGCATGGGAAACTCTGAAAGTAGCCTATCAAGGTATGAAGAAAGTTAAGACAAAAAAACTTCAGTTGCTGAGAAGAGATTTCGAAACTCTTTGCATGAAAGAGTCAGACAATGTAGACACATTTTTTACACATGTGATTGGGATTGTAAATTAGATAAGATCCCATGGAGAAACTCTTGAAGATAGAAGGATTGTGGAGAAACTTTTGAGAAGCTTACCCTCAAAGTTTGATGTTATTGTAACCACCATAGAAGAGACCAAAGATCTCTCACAGTTCACAGTGGATGAACTTCATGCCTCGTTGATGACTCATGAACAGAGATTGAGCAGAGATGAACACTCATCTCTTGAGCACGCCTTCAAGACCCAATGCAACAAACAGCAAGGTGGACATCAACACCAACATGCTCATGGAAAAAGGTATGACAAATCCAATGTCCAATGTCATTATTGCAAGAAATATGGACACTATGCCAATGAATGTAGAAAGAAGAAAAATGACATGAAAAATAGGTAGAATGCTAATGTAGCAAAAGAAGAAAAGAACCCAAGTAATGTGCTATTAGCTTGTAATGTAGCACAGAATAAATATGATGATGTTTGGTTCTTAGATTCTGGATGTAGTAATCATATGACTGGCAACAAAGCAATGTTTGCCAATCTAGATGAAGAAGTAAAATCTAAAGTGACCACAGGAACTGATACTAAGATCTCTGTCAAAGGAAAAGACAGAGTTAGTATTCGAGCAAGAAATGGGGAGCAAAAATTTGTTCCTGATGTGTATTACGTTCTAGGTCTGAAATGTAATCTTTTGAGCGTTGGGCAGCTCATAAACAAAGGTTACAATGTAATATTTAAAGATGATGTGTGCACAATAAAAGATATACCTCCAAGCAAGGAAATCATTGCTGAAATTCAAATGACCAGCAATAGAATGTTTCCGCTCAAGCTCAATATTGACTTGAAGCAAAAAGGAAAGAGCATAGCAGCCGTAACACAAGAAGCCTTTCAGAAGGAAGTAAAGGATGAAAATTGGTGATGGCATGTGAGATTTGGACATCTCAATTTCGGAGGATTAAATTTGTTGCACAGAAAAGGAATGGTAAGAGGTTTACCATTGATTGAAAAGCCTGACAGCCTATGTGAAGACTGCATCTTGGGAAAAAAACACAGAGAAAGTTTTCCTTCAGGGAAAAGCATAAGGGCGAAAGCACCCTTAGAAATAATTCATTCAGATTTATGTGGGCCGATGCAAACATCATCAGTTTCAGGTAGCAATTACATGCTGACCTTCATAGATGATTTCACAAGAAAAGTGTGGGTTTATTTTCTGAAATATAAGAGTGAAGTCTTTTAGAAATTTTTCCATTTTAAAGCTCTTGTAGAGAAACAAAGCGGGTTGTATATTAAAGTCCTCAGAACTGATAGAGGAGGAGAATATATCTCAAAGGAATTTCTGCGTTTTTGCGGAGAGAATGGCATACACAAGCAGTTTACCACAAGGTACACACCGCAACAGAATGGAGTTGCTGAAAGGAAGAATCAGACCATAATGGAAATGGTGAGAAGTATGCTAAAGGCAAAACACTTGCCAAATGAATATTGGGCAGAAGCAGCAAAATGTGTTGTGTATATTTTGAATAGATGCCCTACAAAAGTAGTGATGAACAAAGTTCCAAAAGAAGCGTGGAGTGGCAGAAAACAGGGAGTCACCCACATGAGAGTTTTTGGACGTGTAGCATATGTACACATTCCAGACAAGCTGAGAAAGAAGTTGGATAGTAAGGGGGAGAAGTGCATTTTCCTTGGATATTGTGAAGATTCCAAAGGATATAGATTGTATAACCCATCCACAAAGAAGTTTGTGATAAGCAGAGATGTGCAATTTATTGAAGAAGAAGCATGGGATGGAAGCATTGAGAAAACAATCAATGTCAAAAGCTGTTTATCTCATGATGAAGATGAGGAAGATGTAGTTGAAATTAACAACTCATCTGCAGCACAACCTCCACCAGCACAAGGACAGCAAGGGACACCTCAAGCAGCAGCGAGAACACCCTTGAGAAGAAGCGGGAGTACATCTCCAAGCACACCACATGGAGCAGAAATGAGTGCTTCATCAAGCACGACTACACCAAGTGAACGAGGAACAAGGTTCAGAAGTCTTAGAGAAATCTATGAGCAAGGAGCAGCAGATGAAGGTATGAATTTCTTATTTGCTTTGTATTGTCAAGTTGATGATCCTATTCATTTTGAAGATGCTATTAAAGATAGAAAATGGATAGAAGCTATGGATGATGAAATTAAAGCCATAGAAAAGAACAAAACATGGGAGTTGGTTGATCTCCCAAAAGGTAAAGAAGTCATTGGAGTTAAATGGGTCTACAAGACCAAGATAAATGCTGAAGGAAAAATAGAAAGACACAAGGCCAAACTTGTTGTCAAAGGATATAAGCAGAAGCATGGCATTGATTATGAAGAAAATTTTGCACCAGTTGCAAGAATGGAGACAGTAAGAGCTGTGATGTCCATAGCAGCACAAAACAAATGGAAAGTATATCAAATGGATGTAAAATCGGCATTTTTAAATGGAATTTTAATGGAAGAGGTATATGTGGAACAACCTCTCGGATATGAGAAGAAAGGCCAAGAGCATAAGGTCTGCAAATTGAAGAAAGCTCTTTATGGGCTGAAGCAAGCGCCAAGAGCATGGTACAGTAGGATAGACTCCTATCTACTGGAAAATGGATTTGAAAAGTGTGAGGGAGAACCCACCCTCTACATCAAGGAAAAGGATGGTAAGATGTTGATTGTTGTATTGTATGTTGATGATTTGATATTTACAGGTAATGATGATTACCTTGTTGAGAATTTTAAAACAGTCATGAAAGATGAATTTGAAATGACTGACATGGGTTTGTTAAGATACTTCTTAGGAATAGAAGTAGAGCAAAATGAGAAAGGGATTTTTATCTCTCAAGCAAAGTATGTGAATCAAGTTTTAGAAAGATTTAATATGCAGGAGTGCAAAGCTGCAATTACTCCCACAGTAATGGGATTGAAGTTGAGAAAAGATGACAGCAACAAGGATTTTGATCCAAGTTTGTATAAAAGCATAGTTGGCAGCCTCATGTATTTGACTGCAACTAGGTCGGATATTATGCATGTTGTTAGTTTAATTTCCAGATTTATGGAGAAGCCAAAAGAAGCACATTGGCAAGCAGCAAAGAGAATTCTGAGGTATGTGAAAGGAACTAAAAGATTTGGTATTTTATATACTACTTCAGAAAATTCAGAATTAGTTGGATACACTGACAGTGATTGGGCTGGAAGTGTAGATGATCGAAAGAGCACTTCCGGTTATGTTTTTCATATGGGTTCAGGAGCCATTTCATGGGCTTCTAAGAAACAACCTATTGTAGCATTATCTACAGCAGAGGCAGAATATGTGGCAGCTACAGCAGCAGCGTGTCAAGCAATTTGGATGAGAAGGATGTTGAGAAGTTTGTGCCAAGAACAGGTAAAGGGCACTATGATTTATTGTGACAATAGCTCAGCTATTGCATTGTCAAAGAATTCTGTGTTTCACAAGAGAACGAAACACATAGACACAAAGTTTCATTATATCAGAGAATTGATGAACAATGGTGAAATTGTTTTACAACATTGTAAAACAGAGGAGCAATATCGAGATATTTTAACAAAGCCATTGGCGCAGAAAACATTTGAATTTTTAAGAAAATGTTTGGGTTTGACGGACAACCCAGCAGCTGACTTTAAGGGGGAGTGTTGAAAATATTAAAGTCACCTGCCGTGCCTTGGGCAGGAAGAACAAAGAACAAAGTACAGCAGCAGCAGCAGCAGCGCAGAGGAGATTGAGTGCACACCACCGTATAATAAAGAGGAATGGAGAAGAATTAAATTTTGATGGGCCGCAGCCATAGACATCAGAGATGAATTAATTTTGTGTTATGGGAGAAGTTACTTCAGCAGAGGAACGAAGATTTTGTCTACGGATGAGCAGGTTTAATTAAAATAGTCAAGTCGGGCGTAAAAGCCCTCAACTACCAAAAATGAATGAAATTGAATTAAACAGGCGGAAGTCTTTTATGAGAGGCCGGACAAGTGGTCCCTACCACTTAAGCGCCAGAGCGCAAAGCGCAGATCGCAGTTTTCAAGTTTGAGAGCTCAAGTGTCTTGTTGATGTGGAATCTGCGATGTGAGATGTGCGCCATCGCACAATCGCATATCGCATATTTCAGAGTTGTAATTGCCCTCCGCTATCGCAAGTTTGTTTATTACGATGTGCGATCGTCGCGCCATCGCAAGATCACACAATCGCATTTTCATTGATTTTTCCGCCCATTCCATATGTGTTATCGCAAATGTTAATATTGCGATGTGCGCTCGTCGCACCATCGCATGTCCCAAATGTCGCAAATCGCATTTTTGTTATTCCATTGTGCTCCGCCATCGCAAATCGCAGAATGGTCGACTGCGACGTGGTCCCCACTCGTACGTCGCGCTAGTATCAAAGTTTTATGTTTTGCAAAGGTTTTCCTTTGTATTTTGGTTTTATTTATTTGTTTATGTTTTATATGTAATTTGTGCCGCCGCGCCATATATAAAGGGAAAAGGCCCGCTTGCATTTTGTAATGAATGTATTGTATTGTTTTGTTGTGACCGCTGTGTGAGCCTGCAGGCAAGAAGAAAGCACAGTAAGAAGAACCGAGAGCACTGTTAATGCGTTCTTTGAAAGACAGAGAGTTGTTTTGTGGAGCACTGCGTCTGTAGCAGTCTCGTTATCTTATTTTGTGAATCCCTCATTTGAGGAAGAAATTTGTAACAGTTTTTTTGTTCTGTTAATGAAATAGAAGAAAGCATTTTCATGCCATCTCTGTCTGCAATTAAATTTTTGTTTTAAACTTCTCTGTGTTTAGAGGAGAGCGTCATTCTCTCCACAGTTTGCTTGGAATTTTCAATAATTCCAACATTTTAGGGACTGTAGTTTTAAAAACTTACAAAATAATTTAGAAATTTTGGTATGAGAAAACTTCAAAAATCTGGATTTTAGTGGTTAAATTTCAGGATTTTTGGGGTCCGCTGAATTTATATCCATTAAAAAAAACCGTGAGAACTGTTCTGTTGGGTTGTTAGGTTGGTAGACGATGCCTTTTTTCGGAATGGGTTTATATTATTACGAGTTTGGTAGACATTGGATGGAAAAGCAATCAATTTAACCCAATAATATTAAATTAGTGCAATTAAATGCCATTAGTTCAAAGTGAGTAGAGCATCAGTAAGTTTGTTAGATATTGGATGAAAGAATAATATGTTTAGCTAAGTAATACTGTGCTAAGTCATATTGTGATCATAATTGTATAACATTGAGTAAAATTTAAATGGTTATGGGATAAAAGAAAAATCGATCTAACCGAGCCATATTGTGATAAAGATAGTATACGATTGAGTAAAACTTCAACCTGTATAAGACATAGTAATGCATAATTGTAGCTCACAATTAGCATCCACCCTCATTTGAAAATATAATCATGCTTTTCGTGGAAGTACTTTACCAGAGAAACGATAAGGGCAGCGTGGAAGCTCTTCCGAGTACCGTCAAGTGAGTGCTGTTGATAGTGAGTAAACGGAGCGCACCAGGGGCGGCCCCTGAAATTTATGTTTCTTCCCTCGAAAAATAATATCACCGCGACCATAAAATTTAAATACGACGAGCAGTATATAGCAAAAAACGATCAGCGTAAAAGAAAATCAAATAAAATATAATCCATGAATAGAGAAAATGAAATCACTCTCGGAGTAACTTCAATATTTCTAGTAAATTTGCAATGCACAGGAAACATGAATATTTTTTATGACCTGGAATTTGAATGTGTATTTTGCAATGCACAGGAAAGTTCAATATTTTTTTATCATCTGGAATGTGTATAGATTGATATTAGCATAAAAGTAAATCCGGATGAACACAAGTCTGGCCTCGGAAGTTTAAGGATATAGACTCGAATAAATATTTAGGAAAATTTTTAACAAAATATTTTATTTGTATAATTATATAACTTTTGAAAATTTTGAGGTGAAATTTTGATTTGTGTTATTTAAACTGAGTTTTTAACTATATATATGGAAAGCCTATAAGATTGTGTAGAGTTTACCCCTCAAACTTGTAATTTAAATTAATTCCTGTCAAATTTTAAACAAATTAAATAAGAAAAATAAATTAAAAACTTTTCAAAAAAATTCTTATTAAAAACAACTCAAATTTTTTAATATAAAAATCAAATTAATTTATATTTAAAATATATTAACATTTACTTGAAAATGAATGAGATTTACTTGAAAATGAATAGGTTTCTCGGCTTCCCCACAATTTGATCTTAGTTTTTAGGGTAATATTTATGGCTAGAGGTTTTGCGGCTTTGGAGTTATTGGTTTTCGCAATCCTTTAACGTGTGGGAAAAATGGTACTTCAAATAATAACTGACAAATTTAGAGGTTTTGGAGCTTTCGAGTTAATGGTCTTCGCAATCCTTTAACGTGTGGCAAAAATGGTACTTCAAATAATAACGATCAAATTTAGAGGTTTTGGGGCTTTGGAGTTAATGGTCTTAGCAATCCTTCAATGGGCGGAAAAATGGTACTTAAAATAATAACTGTTATAAAAGTTTGGAGAAAATTGGTAGAAAACTTTAAATGTAATTAGAAAAATAGGAATCCTTCCCATTAAGAAATATAACATAAGATATCAAGTTTTTCTTCCATGGTTTTCTATCTAGAATTGTCATATTTATAACAAGATTTATTAAAAACATGATAGATTTATTTAAAAAAAAAATGAGATGGGTTTTTGTTTTGTTTTAGGACCTATATTGGTTTATGCTTAAGCTTTTGGAATAAAGTTTTGTCCTTGTTGAATTAGGGGGAATGTTTTATGATATTGTTTGAAATTTTTGTAATGAAATTATATTTTTGTTGTGGGCATTGTGTTCAAAATGGCTTGCACAATTAATTTAATATTTAGCAATTAAAAATAATAATTCCTTAAGATCAATCTTAAAATATTAGTGCATTCATATTTTCGATAGAAGTCTAACATCTACCAATTAAAAATAAAAGAGATCATACTTAAAAATAATCACTCTATCATATTCATTATTGTCTCCAAATCCACATTTATTATTAGTTCGTTTTTTGCAAGCATCATCTTCAAGAAATTTTCTATGGTCCCAAATATAACCCCTAAATATTAATCTCATCCATAATTGTTCACAGAGGTTCAATTTGATGATGATTCAGCCCCATGTCCCACCCAATATTGTAGGGTAGACGAACGTTTAAATCAGTGAGGCTTGTCCCGAGGTTTCTTCCATGAGCTAAATGTATTTTCTTCTAAAAGTGTGGCTGAATGAGGAAATTTTCAACGACCTAACTTGATTTTAGAAATGATTGAAGCCATGTTTTTTAATCTCTTCTCCATGGTCTTCCCCTTTAAGACCTCACACATGTAGCTACAGACCACTCACACGCCCTTTGACGTGAAAAAAATCCATGTTGCACGTACGAACTTGAGAGATTAGCTCCACAAGTTCTCAAAACTGAAGCGTTGTCATCAAAATCATGTTGAAGATAATGGAGAAATGTATTCTAGGAGAGTATCATTTCATTAGTTGAGCATACACCTTAGATTACGATTTAGTTCCTATTCTTTAAGGTGTTGTTATAAATTCCCTGCATGTGTGTAAGCTATATATTCATTGTGTGTAATGATGATGGTGTAGAGCGTTCTGCCAGAGACCATCTCCAAGTGAAGCATCTCACCTGTGAGCTTCTAATTTTATGAATATAAGTTAAGTTTTCTATTTTTATCATGGTATCAGAGCTTCAGGGTTGATTGAGTCGAGGCCACTTGCTTTCGAGGGTGAGTGAGTGTCTAGGTGGTAGAAGAGTGGCCCCTGGTGGTTGGTGTGAAGAAATTCGATGAGGTTGTATTTTTGTCACCAAGAAAATAGCTCAGTGCTCTTCCTAGAGTGAGAAAAGCACCGATCAACGCCCAAGATAGAGCAGGGAACATGTTGTTCACTCGTTTACTCAGATAGATCCTTGTCAGCACAGGCTTTCAACACCAATTTCCTGTTGGAGGAGCGCTGACCCGTAGAGTTGACTGCCGATATTGGTCTGCTGCGTGATTGAGCCTCCGTTGACTTGTTTGTTGGTGGTACAACTTGCAACGTTCAGATACATTGAGAATTCTTGCAGCGAAATTGCATCTTCATAAGCCTCCCTTTAGTACCAAATGATAGCAAGGTTGGCAGAATTAACCCCACGAATTATCCAACTTAACATTATGGAGTACATGCTTCCTCCATATTCACCTAACAGAACCCACTTTATATATTAAACATTAACCTTTTATTCATATATGCACATGGAAGCTTAATAAAACTACATCTTTACAAAATGCACACGTGGACCTATGCATTATGGCCCACATAAATCTCCTTTTCTCATAGCGGATCACAATATCAAAGTTCACAGATTTTACAATATCGCCTGTCGCGGCTTATACCAAATAAATTTAAACATAAACAATATCAATTTCAATGCGAAATGTGATGATGATATCACATCGCATCTTCGCAACCCAAAATTTATTGCACTTTGGCAATTCGCGGACTTACTTTGCTGCGTATCTGTTCCACCATATCGCATGCATTGTGCGATATGCACATGGATGCTCTGCTTGACACGTATCCACTTCGCAACTTTCCAAATTTATCTTGCAAAGTAATATCTGATGTTAATATTCCAATTGATCTTTGTGATTTAATCCTCGCCGTCCATTTTATTCTTTGGAAATATTTGAAGGGGAATCTATGTCTCCTAAACATTCTCTTCTATTCATTCGCTCAGATCTTTGATGATCATGCTGTCGCACACTTTAGCACGACGTCTCAAGCTAGAATACAGAACACCATTTTGTATTAAAACTCTGAATCTAGGATTCAAATTTACTTCTCCTTCGACCTGTACACAATTTTCATTGCTCCAGACTAGAACCATACGTGATTCCACCCAGCCATTAAGTCCTTTATCACTCACAAAGACTCATTCATTCATATGAATTCATGCAATCAGTTAATTACTTCACCGATATCAAATTTATTCGGTTATGGATCACTCAGTATGTAAAAGAAACAAAAAACAATCACCATGAATTCAATTTCTCATTAATCAATAAATCTATAGATACATAAAAACCTGTTTACAATCTGACTTTGGCTTGATGTGCCTTTACATGGCCCTTTTCTTTTCCTCTCTCTTTATGCCCGTAGGCTTACAATCAAAACTCCCATCTCAGAATCTGTGTCTCTATTTCCTTTGAGGCTTCCCATTATATACAAAAGTTTATGTAACCAATTCTAGTTCAGATGCATTGGTTACTCAACAAAATCCTAAAAATCCTCTAAGTCCTCAATTAATTTGTAAAATCTCTTATTTGTGCCTTGAGGATCAAAACATTCAACTAAATCCTAAGGATCCTCTCAAATCCACAAAATCATGAACTATTTTCTAATCTAAGATTTAAAATATTTCAAAATATCTCAATCCACACCAATCACTCATGAATCACTCATGTTCTCCTACATTCACATTTAAAAATATTCCTCGCAATATTTAATTAAATCTTATTCTAAAGTTCCCACATAAAATCACTCAAAACATTGAAAATTACATTAATTAAATACTTAGGAAACCAACTCCCTTGAAAAACACAAGACCCCCTATATTTTACTAAATGTACAAAATTTTGGAACCATGATGCTCCTACATCAGATTCCCAAGGTAGAAAACATTCATGATCTCCAGATCACATGCCTTCAATGCTATGATGGAATTCCTCCTCGATCCCAAACTTTGTTCTATATTTTTTCTTCGGTTGTTGTTGTTTTTGTTTGTTTCTATTCTCTAGGTCTCCATACTTTATGCTGCATTGCCCCACTGGCTATGCTGTCACATTATTCTGTTGTCTTTTTCTTTGCTGTTGCTACTTTTCTTCCTTACTGTTTTCTTCTTCTGAGACACCTTCATCATCAACATTTTTATTCTTTCAATCTCCATGCCCAGTTTATCTTTTGACTGGTACTCACTCTACCAATTGTTGCTGCACTCTGTCCATTCATCTTTAAACTGTTGTTTGTTACCTTCACTTCAAAGTTGTTGGATTCTTACTACCATCCTTACTTCCTTACTCTCTTGTTTCTTCTGAACTTTTATCTCATTTCCAAACAACCTCTATTGAATATATTTGATAAACACATCATACTTCGATGCTCCCAGTAAACAGTTCAGCAATTCACATTCTACCTGATTCATTTTAAACACCTCATCACTATGTTGTTCATCAATTCCAGCATATCTTCTTCCTCTTCCTTGACAGCCCTTAGTGATTGTCCTTCAATTCCTTGACTAATCCTGGTATTTAGTTCAGCTTCCTTCAGTTCTAAGACTAATTCCTCTTTAGCATGAGACATACATGCCTCACCTTTGCCAAATTTAAATTGTACATTCATAATATTCATTCTCTGACTTGCTAGTATATTCTCCAAAACACTTAGCTCATGCCACTTGGAACTTCTTTGCAAAAATCTATATAATCCTCACTATCTCCTTCTTTGTCACAAGTCCAATTTCTTGGTAACACTACTTCTTCATTCTTCACCAGAATAAAATTATGATCCTCTATCTCTGTGACAGCTTTAGATGTTTGTCCCACAGTCTTCTCTTGATCAATTAGATAAGCCTATTCCTCCATGTTCTCAACAATAACAGGTTCCTCATCATAAGACATAATTTTCTTATCTCTATTGAAGATACTTCCTTTACTAAGCAAGGAATTTATGAACTCCTTCTACTGCAATAACTCAACTTGATGTTCATGTGAAAGACAATCAACACCATAATTTTCTTGGTAACTTTCAACCTCATTCAAGACAAATCAAAGAGATGGATTTCATTTTGCAACACCTGCAAACACAATCAAATTATCAATCTCAAAATCACAAGACCCAATTGTCTCATTTGATGATCCAGTAACCAAATCTTCTTGTTGTTATTCTAAGTCTCTTTTAAGACTCAGAAAGTCTTCACTACCTTTCTCCCCAACTTCCTCAAGCCCTTCACTTGGTTGCTTGATATCCTTCTCTGCTTTTAGTCCTTACAGCATGCTGAAAAGAAATACCTCCTCTTAATCGTGTATGATCTTCCATATGAGATCTAACTCTCTCAAAACTCAAATTATGTTTCTTTGCTTTGACATTACTTGCGAAGATACACAAATTATTAATTTCAAAATCATAAGGCTCAATTTCCTCAACTGATGATTCAAACATCATCGCTCCATCTCCAAGTTCAAAAGAAACTTGTTCATATCCAGTAACTTTCTTTTGCTGTAGCTCAACTCCTTGGAGCTTCTCTATCTTAAATTGAACATCTATAATCTGCTCAAGCTTCCTAAGCTCCTCTATTAACTGCATATTCACCTGATGTTCTCTCTTCCCTTGTAGCTTATGCCATTTCACCTTATTTCTCATTATGTAATCATACTTTGCCACTAGTCCCCTCTCTGGAACTTTATTTTGATCATTCCTTTACTCCTTCTAGGCTTCAACTCATCTGCACTTTTTAGAACACAACGGTCCTCTTGTATTTCAATTAAAAATGAAATACTAGTTTTTGGCCACACTCTTCTTTCACTTAGAAGCCTTACCAACTTCCTTTATCACTTCTTCTTAAGAATTTATCTTCTTTTGCTGAGATACTTTATTAGCCGTAACTATCAATCTTCAATCTATATTTTATCCTATAAAACTCAAATCAGAGTTAAACAAAACAATACGTGCATGATTTCACAAGGAGTCTCCACCCACTCTTCACATTCAAGTGAGTATCCATTTTTCACAAGAAAACAACCATCGATATGATTTCTTTATGCTTCTGCAATCTCTTCTTAAGAGTATCACTTACTCCCATCTTCTGTCATACTTTGTCTCTGTGAATTTTTTGCAAAGCACATTTTCTTTAGTGATCTCATCTTTCTTCCGCAATCACACTTGCATTCTACATAAACAACTTCAATAGCATAACTCTTCTCTAAATTTCTCCCAAAAGAGATTTTACTGCTCCAATACCAAAAATGATGCAGCAAAACTTCATCTTCACAGACCTCCCTCTAATACCAAATGATAGCAAGGTTAGCGGAATTAACCCCACTAATTATCCATCTTAACATTATGGAGTATATGCTTCCTTCATATTCATATATGCACGTGGAAGCTTAATAAAACTGCATCTTTACAAAATGCACGCGTGGACCTATGGGTTATGGCCCACATAAATCTCCTTTTCTCGCAGTGTATCACAATATCAGAGTTCACAGATTTTACAATATTGCTTGTCGTGGATTATACCAAATAAATTTAAACATAAACAATATAAATGCCGATGTCAAATGTGATTGGAAATTCACGGATTTACTTTTCTGCATATATGTTCCACCATATATGTTCCACGTATCCACTTCACAACTTTCCCAACTTATCTTGCGAAGTAATATCTATTGTTAATATTCCAACTGATCTTTGTGATTTAATCCTTGCCGTCCATTTTATTCTTTGGAAATCTTTGAAGGGGAATCTGTGTCTCTTAAGCTTTCTCTTTTATTCATTCACTCAGATCTTTGATGATCACATTGCCACACACTTTAGCACGTTGTCTCAAAATAGAATACAGAGCACCAGTTTGTATTAAAACTCTAAATCTAGGATTCGAATTTACTTCTCCTTCGACCTGCACACAAATTTAATTTCTCCAGAATGGAATCATATGTCATTCTACCCAGCCATTAAGTCCTTTTTCACTCAGAAAGACTCATTCATTCATTCGAATTCATGCAATCAGTTAATTACTTCACCAATATCGAATTTGTTCAGTTACGGATCACTCAACACATAAAATAAACAAAACACAGTCACCATGATTTCAATTTTTCATTAATCAATAAATGTACAAATACAATAAAAACCTATTTACAATCTGACTTTGGCCTGATGTGCCTTTACATGGCACTTTTCTTTTCCTCTCTCTTTATGCCCATAGGCTTACAATCAAAACTTCTATCTCAGAATCCGTGTCTCTATTGAGGCTTACCATTATATAAAAAATTTTTTGTAACCAATTATGGTTCAGATCCATAGATTACTCAACAAAATCCTAAAAATCCTTTAAGTCCTCAATTAATTCGTAAAAGATCTTCTTTATCCCTTGAGGATCTCAACATTCAACTAAATCATAAGGATCCTTTCAAATCCAAAAAATCATGAACTACTTTCTAATTTAAGATTTACAATATTTCAGAATATCTCAATCCACTCCAATCACTCATCAATAACTTATGTTCTCCTACGTTCGAGAACATTTATAAATATTATTTCCAATATTTAAGTAAATCCTATTCTAAATTTCTCACATAAAATCACTCATAACATTGAAAATTACATTAATTAAATACTTAGGAAACCAAATTGCTTGAAACAAACAAGTCCCCCTAGATTCTACTAAATGTACAAAATTTTGGAACCATGATGCTACTGCATCAAGATGGCACATTTAGGTTGACTGCATTTTCTTGTTGCACCGATGGTGTTAGAGTTTTGGTGGGTGTGTACAAGGCATTGAGATCTGATTGCTGCCTACATGACAGTGGATTGGATACCTCCCAAATCATGGTGGGTGTGGATATTGAGATCGAGTTGCGAGGTGTTGCAATCAAGCCACAAGGCGTATGGTTGATAACCAACAAGGTGTCGAGATCGATCCACAAGGCATATGCTTGATACTCAACAAGGCATTGAGATCGAGCCACAAGGCGTATGAGAAACAAGGTGTTCAATGCAACATGCCATTCATTGACCTTCTGCACTTGATGATGGTGGTGCTCAAAGCTGACATAGAAGCTGTCGTAGCGAGCATATAACACATGGAAAATGCAGATCCAAAATATCACTGGATCAAGCTACTATCAGATCTGTTGAGAAGGCACTGCTTCAAATCTTTTGAGAAGGAATTTCTTCAAATATTTTGAGAAGACACTCCTTCAGATATGTTGGGAAGGAACAGAGAGCACTTCATTGCATCAATATTACTAGAGGTCACAAAGGAGAAATCGTCCTACATAAGACATCCTGATCTTCTTGACAGAAGAAGGACATTGTTTCTGACTAGATTTGTGTTCGGGTATGAGCATACATGGAAGGCTGAGTGGCTAGGCTACGACCTCAGGATTTGTTTCTCGAGTGGTTAGTTTCATGATGCTAGTAGATACATCACTTGGTGTGCATGCTAGTTGCTCCGTCAAGTAGTTGAGCCGACGGTCGACGTTGCAAACACTTTGTTTCTCCATTTACATATTCTGATGAGTGGAGCTATTGTGTGGATCATGATCAAAGTGGAGCAAGATCGATCCCTTGGCACCATTTTTCCAAGGTAAGATTTATAATAAACTTGACAAGTGTAATATCCCTATTTTTATTGCTTTTGTTAGACAATTGAAATATCCTAAATGTCAAGTGGACCCAAAGGAAAAAAATTATTGTGGACATATTTTATTATTTTAAATTTAGTAAAAGTGGAAATTGAATTATTGTGCAAATACTATAGTATAATTAGAGATCAAGAATTCAAGTCCATGAGGATGGATAAGATTCCAGAGACTTTCCCAAATTCGTCAAAACTCCTTGGAGAAAATAAATTAAAATTGAATATTAGATTGGAGATAAAAATTTAAAAAATATACTGCAGTAAAGTGGAAAGTTAATGGGAAGAGGTGAAATAAACTAGAAAGAGGGAAAAGCTATACTTAAAGTATTTTTGTGGAAAAAACGAAAGGAAAGCCTAGGCAAAAAGGAAAACAACATCCTGATTAACTAGACATAGTTATGGAAACATTCTGATGGGAAAGAATGCTTAAATAATCCATTCCTGGGTAGACAAGAGGTTGTATACACCTTGGAGGAATTGGTCTCTGCTCGGGGGGAGCTATGAAGAGAAAGCTCAAGCTTGGGTGGAAATTAGTCTTACCATAAGTGGTATGAACAATTAATTTAGTTCTGTGTTATGATTTTGTTTTTATGATTAGAATGATATTTTAGAGAGATGATTTTTTATGTATAAAGATAAGTCAAAAATTATATTTTCCGAGTTAATCAGTATAATGGAATTATGTTAGTTTTAAATTGTAGAGTTTGATGTATTTAACATAACATAACTATAGTGAATATAGTTTAGTTATGTATAGTTACATAGAAAAATTGAGTTAGTAAACCAAAAAACAAAAGGTGTAAACCCAATTAGGAGGGCTTAAGTCCATTGTTAGGTTGTAAGAATTTATATGTTCAATTCTAAAAATACATCATACGAAGTAGAACATATGTTAAAAGAAATATTTAACATAATTATTCTTCAAATCAAAATGAAACAAAAATATAGGTGCTGAGAGAGATAATTGTCAATCTAGAAATAAACATGATTGTACAAATAGAACCTAAACATCTCTATTGTACTTCAATTATAAACATAACATATATTTTTTTCATTCTTATGGACAAATAACAAATTAAATATCAGACATATATTGAAGTAATAGAAGATATTACAGTAAATGTAAGTAGAGTTCATGGTTAAAAATAATAGCCATTTGAATTACTACAAATAAGTGGAAAAACATATATGAAAACTTATTATAAAGATGAATTCTTATCATCATAATAAGAACATCATTAATAGTAAAAATGATCAAATATATCATTATACATTGTCATAATTACATTCACTGAAGTCAAATGTTCTGGCTATTAAATACAAAAATAATACAGGAATAATTATTGTTGAATTCAGTGCATTGAATTCGAGCCAGTTATCGACCAACCTGTACATAGAAGGAATAAAATAAATTATCAAGTATTGTGAGAGGAATCCACAGATTGATTAGAAGCAAATTGGGAAAGGTGCAATACATGTACAATAAACCCATAAGACAAAGGGCTAGAATTTAATTATTAAGATATTTAAATTAATTACCTTGAATCTAAGAAAGGATCAACTGAAATTTTAGTATTAATTTACCTTATGAGTCAAGGAAATTTTCCGAGATCATTCCTATGGAAAAACAGGAAAATAAATTAAATTTCAAAGATAGAAATATACAAATAATTATACTGAAATAGATACTATATTGAAATAATAAAATTGAAATTTACCTATATTATGACAGAGTAAATACTTAAGGAAATTCCATGACTGGTCTCAGGACAGAAAGAAAATGGCCTGCAAAACAAATCATTTTATTAATCGAGAGTACTTAATAAAATGATAAGTACTTCCTAAAGGAGGAAATTGAATATCCTCTATAAATTTATTTTCAATGGATCTCAATAATTATGAAGGCAATTACAGAGATTGAAAATAAATATAAGGTACATGCATAATTTATACCTGAAAAATTATAAATATACTTCTGCAAGTAAAGACAGAGTAATAAAAATTACCTCTCTGTATAAAAACATGTAAATTAAACTTCAGTACCAGTCGTTTAGAGTCGTATTGAAAACTAAGGATCCCATTACGCATATTTACGAAGAAAAACAGAACATTTTAACACAACGATATTTTAAAAATGAAATTGGAGAACCGTAATCAGAGAAATGACAAACTTCTAAGTCATCATAATTTCGTATGAATTATAATTAAATTTCAGAGTAATTATAATACGGTGGTGTATTATAAAAATTAATCGACCTGAGATCGAATACTCTGGATACGAGATAAGAATTTATACATGTAGCTATAACTGAGTTAGAAAATAAACCCAGTATGCATCCTCGGAAGTCCAAAAGGAATTCAAGGATAACAATACAAAATTCATACAAATTACCAACATCAAGGAGATAAACCGAGAATTAATACACAGTAAATTTACATACTATGCAACTTAGAATCTTTTCCTTTTATGAAAAATGAATACCATAAGTATCAATAGAAAACATAGAAAAATATGGGATAACAACCATTTTAACAATGAATAGAAATACCAAAAAGGATTAAGGGTAAATAATGATTCAAATATCAGATGCGATTTAAATACAACTATAAAGGGAATTCGTTCTTAAAGACCGAAAGCCCTACTCAAAATTATCTCTGATATGAAAAGTTTAAAATGACAAAAGAGGTGGGGATGCATAAGCCAAACATGGAAAGGAAATTTGGGTCCAGAATGATTTCAGAACTGAAATTTTCTTAGCTAGGGAACGTTGGGAACCAATGGCAGAAAACCCCAATTCAGACTCCATTAAACCTACAACGAAATCTCAGTTATGTTAATGATAGAGTAATGTAGATAAAAATCAAAATAACAAAAACGTAAAGGAATGAAAGTTTGAAACTCAACAATGAAATGAGAACGGATAAAATAAATCAACTGAAAAATAATTTTACCATTAAGATAGACAACGTCCAATGAAAGAAAAAGAAAAAGGCAGTGGAAAGATTGCCTTTGTGCATAAATTCCATCTGCGTAAACCTTTGAAATGTCGTTTCCAAACTAAGGCCGCGTGGAGCAAGCCGAGTTGGAGAGCGGAAGGCCGAAATCAAAAAAGGGAAAATGGCAAAGAAAGTTAGGGTTGGATAGTCATAAATCCATTCAGAGAATACTAATTGATCCAAACCATCCATGTGGATAGTATCCAAAGGGAGAAGCCGAGGAGCCATGTGAAGGCTGTAAATGAAAACGTACAGGCAATAGAGAAATCCGGAAGTTATAAATTCAAATATGAGTAGAAAATACAAAATGTAAATCCCAAACAAAAATCGTGTACACGATTTCCTCAAATATTATTATGTGACAGAGATGTCGTTAATTTGTGAATTTATATGTGTGGAGTCGCAAAATACCAAACGTAATCCTAAAGTATAATTCGATTATTGAACCCATTAACCGTAGTTGTGGATTAACTTAACATCGAACTATGTAGAGCAGAGATGGAGCCCATAAACCTTTACGTGGTATTAATGACTATGGATAATTGAAGTTTGAATTATGTAATGTGGAATACAAACTAATGTTGTGAGAGGGTAACAAGCAATATTCTATTAAGGGTAGAATCTATTAGTAGAAGCACTCCATCATATAGATTAGAAGAAATTTTCGAATGATAAAACAAGTATTATAATAAATGGAAATATGAGGGTAAAATATCTTAAGATAATTAAGGTCGACTGAAAGTAATAGGTAGAATTACTATTTCATTGCAAATTCATAACTAAGGTTACAAAGAGGTTATGAGGGACATAACTTAGGTTATGAAAATGATAATAGAATGAAGCAGTGATAATATAAAAATAGGTCAAGTAGAAATGGTTCAACAAATATATGACCTTGTATTCATAAAGTACAAAAATTATAAAAAGAGATTCATCTAAACATGACAAAATAAGGATGGAACTTGTCACAGAGTGACGAACTTATAGAAATTAGTAGATACAAAGTAAGCAGTTATACTATAAATAGAAAAAAAAATTGTGGTAACTGGAGTTGTTACAGATGGTATCAGAGCCCATGTTGAAACACTGGGCCTATATGTGTCCTCACACAAAAAAAAAAATCCAAGATTTATGCTGCTGTAATTTTTTTTTTTTAATTGAATAGTTTTACACTAATATCATTTATGTGTAGAGTGAATTAGTGCAGAAAAGTACAGATGAAACTATGAACGAAGGGGATGAGCTGTATGTAGATCTTGGGTGGTGCACAAATCCACGAGATCAAAATGCTTCGTTGTTGGCTATGTTACGAGAAATGCAATGAGAAATTATTGAGCTGAGAACTAGTATGGAAGACTGTTGCAAACCAGCGAAAAGCTAGAAAGGTTGATCAAAGAATTAACCTCCAGGTATAGTCACGAAGGTTAAGGCTATGGAAAAAAGAGAAAGGAAGTTGAAACCAACTCAGAAGGATCTGAGGAAGGTGAATCCTCTGGACAGCAGTCCAGAAAGACAAACAAATTGCAAGTAGAATTCCGAAAAATTAAACCTCCCACTTATGAAGGTGAGAAGGAGGAAGATGCAAAATATTGGCTTCTAAAAATCGTGAAATACTTTCAATTTTATGAATATGGAAGTAACCTAAAATCCATATTGGCTATTTACAAAATACAGGGTAAGGCTACCTTGTGGTGGGAAGAAACCAAAATGGTACATGTACTAGATGAGAAAATTGTAACCTGGAAAGACTTCCAAACAAAATTTAAATTAAGATATTTGAATGAAAGATACTATGATGACGAAGCCAAAGAGTTTCATGAGTTGAGATTGGGACAACTTACCATAGATGAGTTTGTTACCAAACTCACAAATCTTCTTCGTTACGTACCTTATATTAGAGAAGATAAGGCTAAGGTACAACGATTTTTAAACTTCCTACATACTATCTACAAGGAGAGAATATAGTTTGATAATACCAAGACAAAGAAATACTCGGTTATCAGTAGTTCAAAGGCAGAAATGATCAGCTGAAAAATTGGCAGAACAAAGAAATAGGAAAATGTTACTCTAGTGGGGAAAGAGTAAAACCAACATACTTGAAGAAATTTGGGAAAAATCATCAAAGGAAGAAGTTTAACAAAAATGGAGAAAATCAACCAACCCAATCACAAACTGGATCTAAACTAATGGATGTAAACAACAAGAAAGAACAAACTGTAAAAATGAAGGAACCATTAAAGCGATGGGGTTGTGGAGAACCTCATCTGTTACGTGACTATCCTCATTGAACAATTCAAAATATCCAAGTGTCAATAGAGGAAGCTACTGTAAATGATGTTGCAAGAAACATTCCAAGAATCAATGCTTCCCCAGAAGATCGCCAAGGTCAACACCAATCAACCATGGTCCAAATCGAAGGTATGATTGCTGATGATCCAAAATATTTTGCTTCAGATGTATAAAAGAATTAAAATGTGAAAATTGTAGCTTTAGACGAGAAACATTAAAGGCATAAGTGGAAAAAGAGAGAAGAAATTAACATCATGCACGAGGACATAGAGTTGATATCAGAGTTCTTCCAAGAGGGACTACATCTCTGGGCCCTGCTCAAATAATGGGGAGGCTCTTCTTTCATTAAATGGAAAAAATGAAAGTACAAGTACAAAATGAGGAATTACACCCTTATACCCACCCAATATGAAATTGGCCAAAAATTGTAGACCTCTGATGACGAAATGGACAGCACTGTTGGATTTGTAACATCGAGTAATGCGGAATCCATATAAAACATGCCTCAATCTGACAAAGTGAAAATCTAGCCACTATGGAAAAATGGCTCAAAAAATGGTTTTCCCCCTCTTACACACTTCTCATGGTTCCATTGTCTCATTTTTCGTGCCCACTCATGTCTGTCCTTGGGCGCACAAATGAGGGAAGGCTTAAATATCTAAGTGTGCGCGGATTTACCAAGGAATCCATTTGGCACAATGGTTTTAGATTCGAATTGTGTGGAAGAGGTCGGGTGGTCAAACCCTGAACCCTCCTTAATGAGGAAAAATTGGTTTTTAACACCGTGCATTTTTTTTTTTAAACACCCGCATTAAATTTTAAGGGAGGGTCAGGCCCGCATCGAGCAGCCCACCCCTAATTCCTTTCGACACTGTCATATCTTCGATGGAATGGGTAATGGGGTGGGCAAGTCAAATTCCATGCAGCTCGAACCTAACCACTATATGCTATAACCTTAGCGGGGACCACGGGGTGGTGGAGTTGACCACCCAGCCCCCAACTACATCATATATATTCTTTTTAATTAAAAATTTTTGGATTTTTATGGGGTGGCGTGGTTGGTGGCCCGCCACCATTAATATATATATATATATATATATATTGTTTTTATTGTTATTTAAAAAAAGCGGTTATTTTTCGAATTTTCAAAAATTGATCGAAGGAGACATTTTAACCATCCTAGAAATTCACCCGGAATCCAGCAAGGTTGGCAGGATTTCTTCGAAATTGCCACCTCCTTAAGTTGCCACATCACTAAGTCAACCTTCAAACTTTTATTGCTCCAAAATCCTTCGTATGAACTTGAAATTGGGTGATGTTTGCATTTTTGGAATCAGAATGACGAGATCTACAACCTAAACCTGGTTCGAGAGATTTCCAAACACTTTGATTTTTAAGCCTTTCTACTTAAGCCACTTATACTTGTATCTGTTTAATCCACCTGGATCATTCCTCCCCATGGAAGAGCTTTTGAACCCCAAAATCATTAACACTCTTAGCACACTGTTTGTGTCCTTCCCAAACCACACTCTCAGTCCTTTGCATGTGAAACTGGTACATCTTGCAATCATGCACACCACACATGAATTAACCACCCCTCCTTGCCAAGAGTTTATAACACACATTCATTGGCCAAGGATTACATAAAATAAAAACAAAACAATCACTATCTCAACTACTCATAAAGGAAGGCAAAAACATCATCATTTCATTTTGAAGTGATGGGAAACACACCATCACGTTTACATTTACTTGAAACATATGATTTACAAATGTGGCCATCACAGTAAGACCCCTAAAAGAACCATCCTTTACTTAATAAGGTAAATGGATCATCCCACTATGCAGAATCTACCTATGGAACAACTTCGGGGACCAGGCTCTTTATGGGTGTTCTTTGATCCTGACGTGTTTGACATGCAAGTTTCTGGGGTTCATTCTGGTTGGGATGATTCTTTCTCCTCCATACCTTTCGTGTCGCCTTGGAACACCTCCTCCCGATGTGCCTCCGATAAGTGCCCATGAATCCATCACTTGTGGTGAGGTGTGAGGATGTGCTCTCATTATCAGTTGTTGGTGGGTCATTGGCTTTTTTGGAGCTTTCTCCCACTTCCTTCGTAGTGTATCCGAGCCCTGCATGATGCAGAAATTTATAAAATTTGATGGGAATTATGCCTTGTCCATTGATGCAGAGGCCCTTTCCTTGATACCCCATCTTCTTCAGCAATTTGGACCTGATCCTTGTAGTATGCTTTTCAAAATAAGCGAATTCATCATCATGAAAAATACATGAAATTGAAGGGTTGTTTTTTACCTTGGGTTGGTTATGTCACAAGTTTTCCAAGGCCTCATCCTTAACTTGTAACTGGCATAGTCACCTTTGTTTTTCTTCTCTTGCTTCCTGTCAGAGCCTTCTTAGCTCAACATTTTTTCTTGGATGCCTTGGTTAATCTCTTCAAGTTCTTTGAACTCCACCGCAGTAAGTGTCTTTTTTTCCTTTGGTACATTATCTATTGATATTTTTGTTTCATCGCCTGAATCGAAACCCAAGTATATAGGTTCTTCTTCTGTGATCCCAAAGGATACAAGCTTCATTTCATCGCTTGAATCGGACCCTAGGTCAATTGGTTGACCTCGTGCAAATCCTACAACTGTGACCTTTTCATCTTCCTTAGATCTAGAATCTTCAGAATCTTGGTTTTTTTGTATGGTGGTGGCTATTTTCTGCTTCCCTTTTTTGTCATTTCTTTTAGGTCGCAACTCAAGGTGCAACTTCCAACAATTTTGTTCGTCATGTCCCTCTTTTTCACAATATTTGCAAGAGGGCTTTTCTCCCCTTCTTTTGGTGTGGCAGTCCTTTTCGGGTAGTCTCTTTGTTCATGCGCCCCCAAGATTTCTATGTGCATGGCCTTCACACTAGCCTCATCAATGGTAGGAGGCTCAAACAAAAATAATGAATGTCTTATGTAACTATGTAATGACCCAATGTACTTAGTTACAACTTCAGGAGAATCTGATGAAATTCCTAAACTTAGTGCTTGTTTGAAAAATTCCTCAGTAAAGCTTTACACATTTTTTCCTTTACCTTGTATTAGATATTGTCACTCCATTAATGCTTTTTTCGTATAACCTAGGGGATAGAATTGATCATTAAGTGCAGTAATGAAATTTTACCATGAGGAAAGTAGGTTACCCAAATTACTGTTGCCTTGAAGTTTTCTCTCCCACCAGATGAGAGTTGTGCCACTTAATCGAAGAAAAGCCAACTGCATCTTTTCCTCATCCTCCACAATTCACTGAATCCTGCAGTAGATTTCAAGCTGCCTATTCTAGTTGTTAATTTTCTCTGCATCACTTTCACAGTTATACATGGTTAGATCAAATTTGACATCTAACTTAAAGAAATATTTATTAGATGCATTTCTAGAATTTTTATGATGATGGTTTGAAGAGGAGGAGGGGCTTTCATTTCATGAAGGAGGTGGGTCTCCTCCACCACCTCCATGCGCTAAACCTTCTCCTTCTGAAACATGCTCCCCTATTTTCTCTAACTTCTCAAGTCTAGAGAATAGTTTCTCTACACGATATGCCATGGTATAGAAGGTTTTGTGGAAGTTGAGCTCTGCTTCATTTCGTTCCTCTTAACTCATGTTCCTTCTCTGATGTGCACATCCTGCTTCGGGATCAAAAGCCTATAGCATCCCTTTGCCTCTTCTTGGCCCATTTCTCATTACCATACAAGCATTTAATTCACATATGCAAACACCTTCTCTTATACCACTTGATCCAAAATAATTTTCTTGAGATGTATAAAAAAATTAACATGTGAAAATTGTAGCTTTAGACAAGAAACTTTAAAGGCATAAGCAGAAAAAAAGAGAATAAATTAACATCATGCACGAGGACACAGAGTTGATATCAGATTTCGTCCAGGAGGGACTACGTCTCTGGGCCCTGCTCCAATAATGGGGAGGCCCTGCTTTCATTAAATGAAAAAAATGAAAGTACAAGTACAAAATGAGTAATTACACCCTTATACCTACCCAATTTGAAATTGGCCAAAAATTGTAGACCTCTGATGAAAAAATGGGTAGCACCATTGGATTTTTGGCATCGATTAGTGCAGAATCCATATAAAAATTGCCCCAATCTGACAAAGTGAAAATATGGCCCCTCTAGAAAAATGGCTCAGATCATCATTCCGCCCCCTCCTGCACACTACTCAAGGTTTCAGTGCCTCATTTTCCATGCCTACTCTTATCTGTCCTTGGGCGCACAAATGAGTGAAGGCTTAAATATCTGAGTGTCGACAGATTTACCAAGGAATCTGTTTGGCACAATGGTTTCAAATTCAAATTATGTGGAGGTCAGGTGGTCAAACCCCAACCCCTCCTTAATGAGGAAAAAATTGGTTTTTAAGACCGTGCATTTTATTTTTCTTTTTTTAAATCACCCACATTAAATTTGACAAATCCGCAACATTAAATTTTAAGGGGGGGAGGGGTTGGGCCCGCATCGAGTGGTCCGCCCCCAATTCCCACTGGCACTGCCATATCTTGGATGGAATGGTTAATGGGGTGGGCGGGTCCACTACCACATGGCCCAAACCTAACCACTATATGCTATAATCTTAGTGGGGACCGTTGGGTGGCGGGGTTAACCACCCGCCCCTCAACTACATCATATATATATTTTTTAATTAAACATTTTCAGATTTGTATGGGGTGGCGGGGTTGTGACCCACCACCATTAATATATATATATATATATATATATATATATATATATATATATATATATATATATTGATTTTATTGTTATTTTTATTTAAAAAAAAGGGGTTGTTTTTCGAATTCTCGAAAATTGACCGAAGGAGACATTCTAACCATCCCACAAATTTGCCTAGAATCCAGCCAGGTTGGTCAGAATCTAGTGGCCGGATTTCATCCAAGTTTTCACCTCCTTAAGTTGCCACATCACCAATTCAACCTTAAAACTTTGACTGCTCCTAACTCCTTCATACAGACTCAGAATTGAGTGATGTCTACGTCGTTGGAATCAGAATGATGAGATATATAACATGAACCTAGTTCGAGAGATTTCCAAACACTTTGATTCTTGAGCCTTTGTACTTAAGCCATTTGTACTTGTACCTTTTTAATCCACATGGATCAGATATAATTCATGGCCCGCTAGAAGGTGGCTCCAACATTTTTAAGATCGAACTACATAACCTGGAATGTGAACGTGCCCCAAGGGGTAGTGAATGTTTTCTTTTACCGATCCATATGTCAGATTTGAATTTGGTTATACCATGAGAATTCGTCCATAAAATACAAGGCCTCCTAACTAGCGCAAGCATCAATGACTTGGTTGATAAACGGGGTAAGGTAGTTGTCCTTATGACAAGCTCTGTTCAAATCTTGGAAATCAATGTAGACGTGAATGGTGCCCTATTTTTTCATGATGGGAAAAGGGTTTGAAAATGATTATGTGTAAGCAATTGGGTAGATGAACTCTGCTTTGTGAAGCTTGTCAATTCCTTGCTTGATTTCTGCTGCCCTAGATGGCTTCTACGATAGTGGGGCTATGCCCCGACATTTCTGAATAATCCCATGTGAAGATGTCCTTGTAATTTTATAACAAGTTTGTGTAAGCGACTACCTTGTCTGGGGAGCATGCTACCCCCACTGAGATTTCTTCGATTTTTTCTAGTGTTCTCCAGATATTCACTTGAATGGTTACCAAAATATTCAAAATATTCCCTTCTTTGAACGCGTCAAGCACCGGGATGGGATTTTTTAACCTGTTTACCTTCCTAGATGGAAGGAAGTATTTGGATTCAATGGCATATATCTCTTGGGTTTCTGGGTTATTAGGACAGAATGTTTTTTCTAGGAGAAAAAACAAGCGGTGGTGCATTGAGTCCCACAGACAATCTAGTTCCATCATGACCTCTAGAATATCCTCGTCTAAATGGAACAAGACGTCTAGGGGGAAGTTGGTTCATGTGAGGCTGTGAGGAGTTGGTTCCAGCCTAACAATGTTGGTCGACAGACACAAATAGGATTCCATAGTTGATGATTTGGAACTAGACGAGGTCGACAAGGTGCAGATTGGTTGAGTTTTCAACTTCGATGGCACAGCAACTGTTGTATTTGTAGCGGTCTCAACACCAATGACAGATGAAAAGATAGCACAAGTCATGGTTCCCATGCATGATGAGATGAATCATATGTGGTGTTGTGTGTCATCAACATTGAATGGTGGAGGTATTTACATTGTGGTGGCTTGTGTGAGAGAAATATTATGCTTTTCACGTGGCGTACTAAGGGTACTCGCACTTTCCTAGATTTAGAAGTTGCATTGAGTGCAAAGGTGCCTAAATGTTTCCTTTAAGGGGCACAACTCTGTTTTGTGATTGTGACTTGTGAAAATGGTGGTCAAGGTACTTATCGAGTAGATGGTGTGAGAACCAACGCTACTCTTTGTTCCCGAAGTGGATGCTCAGAGATGATTTGGAAGTAGGGCATGTTTGCACTTCTACCATCTCCAAGTCTTTCGTTTTGGTTGGTCTAGATTTTTTAGGGATTTTAGACTCAACGCTACCCTCATCACTCGTAGCCTTGGGAGGTACTCACAATCCATAGCATGGTGGAATTGTGAGAAAATATTACAATAGAAGCGTGAGATCTTCTCTTAATTGGAGAGATTCATCGATGGGATGGTGGTGACCATGCAAAGACTATCAGTGAGCTTCTTGAGTTCCTGGCATTGATTGACTATGTGGTCATTTCTATCGCACAGCCCACATGTCGTACTTGGTTGGTTTTGGTCCCTTCTAGGACAATAGGTCATCTTAGCTTTCCTAATGTTTAGGTAACAATGGGGGGCAGGCTGCCTTGGGTCAGGTTTCCTTGCGTCAGGTTGTCATGGTTCTAGACTAGTTACATCTGGGTATTGGGTAGCCAATGAGTGTATGGTTTCTAGCAAAGGTCGAAATTGGGATATGTAAGTGAAAATTCGAGTCTAATGGTTGTCATGAAAAATCAGACAAGACTGTTTTTCCCTGGTTATCCATTCCCTTTGGACTACTGGAGTAATTTGGTACCATTTGCAAAATGATCTTAAATATTGGCATTGGGCGACCAAGTGGTTATGTGAGTTGCATAATGTGTAGGTTGGGATTATCCGTGGATGGAAGTTGGGGGTGATGATGTGCCCCTTTTTTGTCTGTTTTCTTCTGACATGAAGAAAATGGACCGGGTTGCCACAATTTCTTGCGTTGTCGAACTTTCCACGGATTCTGATCTATCTGCTGCGATGAGGCATATTATGGCCTGGCATAAAATATTTAACGTCGAACGTAATATGGGGATATAGGGACAACAATGGACCAGGTGGTCACCTGAACATACTTGGCATGAATATTGGACTTCTCATAAGTCGTCGTAGTATACGGGGTTCAATGGATACCATCACTGAAACAACTCTAGGTATGCACAGTCAGCGATGAAGTGATCTCGTTCATCAAAGAGTGTTTAGAGATGGATAGGAGCTTGAGGGCGATAACGGGGGGGAGGTGGTCATTTAGGTTACTGTCTCTCCTTAGACACATATAATATGGTCCTTATTGCTTCCATCCCTTGAGTTCTAGTATTGTTTGTGGATCTGTGTCTGAGCTGGCCAAGTCGTATTTTTTAGTGATGAAGCATCGAATGAAATCCAACATGGACCGAAACCGATGGATGTGGGGACAACAGTGCACATGGTGGTTTCTTTGACAAATCTGACACGTATGTCATTGATGCCAAAATAAGTTTCTTTGGACAACGTGATGGACTTGGTACCAACAGTTAAACGCCCTTAATGTGGGACAATGTGTGATTAAGTGGTCAGGCTAGTCACACAGTGCATAAATTGGGACCTACTGAGTGTCCTTCATTTTCCGTCTTTGTTCCATTGGGGTGACTGTGTACGAGCAAGATGTAGCCTCCTCTTGTAGGTACATTATGGTTCTAGGCTCTCCTTCATCCATTCGTATGGGTGGAACTGAGGGGTCCTATTGGTACAATTTCTGTAGGGATTGCAAGGAATCCCTATATCGTGGCATCTCTGGGCAATAATGAGTATCATTCCCATAACGGTCGCATATGGCGCATGCGTGATTGGTGTGCAAT
This sequence comes from Pinus albicaulis, assembly GCA_034641835.2. Classification (NCBI taxonomy): domain Eukaryota; kingdom Viridiplantae; phylum Streptophyta; class Pinopsida; order Pinales; family Pinaceae; genus Pinus; species Pinus albicaulis. The sequence goes on from CM076583.1 coordinate 931,689,643, forward strand.
GCTTTCCCTTGGTTATTCATGGCTTGTTCCTTTTTACGGGAACTTGAGGCCGCAACATTTATTTCGGTGTTTAGAAGAGGTTTTAATTCATCTAACTCCGAGAAAATATTGGTAGGATGGTGTTGTGTAAGTAAATCCTCTCTGAGGACAAAGACGATCCCTCTAGCCCTAGGGTGATATAGCAACAAGGGAACAAGCTAATGTGTTGGTTCCTAGTTAACGCTAATGTTGGTTCCAACACTATTGTCACAGCTGTAGCAGTGGCAGCCTCTTGATCTATGCCTCGATAGGTTTTGGTCCTTAAATGATGGTACTTGAATGCCTGCACAAAGATCAAAGGACAAAATCAGTGTCCAAGACAATAACTGCATTCATAACTAACTAATCAGTCAAGGAAGATTAAACATATTGCGTAAAATAAACCACATTAACACAAAATGGAAACCAAACATTAGTCATGTATATATTAATGGAAACAAAGAGATTACAACCAGAGTCTTGACGTTGCAGCCTCCTTTAGTGGGTTCAGTCGAAGCGCATCTCGAAGGTTCGTCAGGGAATTGGGACGAGGCGAGGACACAAGCCTAAGCTCTCTCTCGACAGGGGTCTCTTTCTCTGCTCTATCTCATGAGTTATCACAATGTTCAGAAATTCCTCTTCAGCTATTCATCTGTTCAGCTAGTGTATCAATGGGAGATAGGTTTATTTATAGAGGGAGAGGAGGAGGTTGGGATCCTCAAATGATGGAAGGGAGGCCCTATCCTTTCGGAGGTTCCCCCAAAAGGTGGAAACAAGAGGCCAAAGGAAGGTGTTTGTGGTTATGCAGGCGAACAACCCAAGCTAACTCGCTCACGAAGTGGTTAGCATAGAAACTTCGCCTCTATATTTAAAAAACATTCCAAAAATAGCTTGGCATGGGTAGCTCACTGGGACAGAGCGCCAATGGGCGCGGGGCCCAGTGTTAATTTCCTTCATGGGCGAGAGGGCATAACGATATACCAGCACCAACCCAAAAACATGTGTTTCTAATGGTCTGCCCATGGAAAGGTCAATAGAGGAAATTTTGTCTTCATGGAAAGGAATGCAATGACAGTCTTTGCAAGGCATGACACTTTATATAAGTCACACAAATGGTCCTCTAATTTTTGGGACGGGGATTGCAGGGATAGTGACAAAATGTTGTGTAACAGATGCCCCCTAAAGCATGAGGTCCGAGAGAGAGGGAGGGGGAAATGCTTTACGAGAACGCGTTCGAACCAAACACCGCTGATGGAAGACCTACAAGTACAAATACAAATGATATCTCTAATACATGATCATATGGCAGGGGCGCAGCCATCCATAATAGAGTACATAAAAACTGGGATCGGAGGTATGGACGCAGCCATCTAGCAATAAGGATCAACAAATAGACTCAGGTATGGTCACAGCCATCCAATCAAAGAGTCATGCATAAATTCATGATAAACCACAATATCCCGCATCCTAGATCTTATCAGAAAAAACCCAAGGTCTTGTGTTCCATCTTGACCCGAACAAGTACAAATTCAAGCATGTGAATATGTGAGCTGAAGTCGAACATGCAATAAAGTCACCTGATTACTAGCCAATGATGAAAGTTCTTAACAGGCACAAGAGAAACCACCAATAATGAAAATGACTCTCAAGGTACAATAGGTACAATCCACGGAATGTGAACAGTGATCTGGCATCGAACACCCACAGAATCACTTGATCAAAGGCCAGTGATGTGGACCTATCGTCGAATGTGAAGAAATTTCCATTGAGGCATGCAAGCTCCAAGGTACCGGAATGGAATCTCTAGGTCAACTTCCTGGATAATGAGCTAAAGTCGACAGGATGTGAACCGATTAAAGGAGGGCCATAATGTTTCCCACATCATCGACACGAGACAGAGGAACATGATGATAGTGAATCATGACTAAACAGAGGATCAGAGGGAAGGTTGAAAACTGCAATCGGAAATTTCTCTTGAACATATCAGTGACACGACTCCGCATTTGGAAGTATTTGACATCAAGGGATCTGAGGTCATGATGACACGGCAAAGAGCAGATGAGAGGTCAAAAGAGATTACCCATACCCATGGAGGAAAAAATGACGAAATGAGATGTCCCCAACTCGACATGAATGCAAATGAGTATCATGTTCAAGAGCGACATACTGCCGACACAACTAAGGACTGGTTCCATTTTCCCCCACCATTGCTGGAAAGTACCCCAATTATTTTTGAAAAACAAGCTTGAAGGGGATAGCATATGCTTTTCATGTAAGTTTTTCCTTCGGAAAAATCCATCCTAGTACATTTTACGAGCCCTAGAAAGGAGGAACTTGATTAACGTCATGGTGACGATTTCCATTGTTATCAGGGTTTAACGAGTTTGATAAAGGGAGAACTTGGCATATTTTCATGTTTAGAGAGTTTGAAAATAAGTGGAAAAGAAAACTCAAGCATGTCCCTTTTCGTAAGTAGTCCCTCATATCTGAAAAGTGAGAAAACAATATCCAAGAGAACCTCTTAGTTGCGATAGGCTAAGGTATTCCTTTTTCATAAGTAATCGGTCCCAGCCTGAAAAAGGGGTAAATGTATATTGGGTAGATATAGTTTTGCAGCCATTTAATGATTTCAAAATGACAAGAGTATCAGTAATCTTTTCATGTTTTTAGAGTAAAAAAAGAGTTGAAAGATGACTCCTCCTGGAGGAATGAGTGGTATAAAGGATAGAAACTAGTTCCGGTGAAGGTGGAGCTGCTCAGACCAAGATAAAAGTCAAGAGGTTGGCTAACAAGACCACTCATTACAACAGTTCCTCAAGAATTGGTAAAAAAATCAAGTGAAGGCATATGATCGTCCAAGTAGATGGGGACGATGGAGTGAGAAGACCAAGGTTCAACTGGAAAAACAGGCTGATAAAATGGCAATCACAAGGGGTAAAATAAGAATGGTTTCATTTTTAGACAAGCTTGAAATCAGAAAACTCTACTTGAAATTAGTTTCATTTTTACACAAGTTTGAAACAAAGATAAACTATGCTTAAAACAGGTTTCATTTTTACACAAGCTTGAAACGGAAACAAACTATGCTTGAAATGTTTGCATGCCCCCACCATGGTGACTCAATTCTAGGTACATGCCCCCCAAGCTTCAGTGCATTCACCGGAATAGACTGCTAGTTACAGACAGGTGCATGGAATGAAGGTTCAATTACGAGATCAGACGAAAGACTCGACTTGGATTTTACGAGACCTAATCAAAGACTCGAATCGAAAAGGGAACCCGTTTCAATTTTTAACGAGGTTGACATAGTAAAATAACTATCCTCATGACCTAATTCATTTTTTAATAAAATGACATAGAAAATGAACTATCCTCATAAGAGCTTGTTTCATTTTTTAAGGAGCTTTGACACAAGGCAAGGAACTCTGCTCCAAAGAGCTTGTTTCATTTTTTAAGGAGCTTGACACAAGAAAACGAACTCTACTCTGACGACCTTTCATCGTGATGAACAAGAAGTCTTGGCTTCCAAGAGGTTCGCATCTGATGGGAGAAAAACATCTTGGAAATCGTGATAGAATGCCCCCAGTAGGTGGTACTCGATGGCCCTATCACTGAAAGAGTGCAACGAACAAGTGGACATATAATTAACCCGTGGCGGAGAAGATACAACTGGCGGATAAAAATCTGACAAAGATGATGGTGGTCCAGCTGCCACCTCCAGACCAAAGAACGAAAGCTGATAAATGGTCATGATCTTGCCTTCATGTGGAAAACAGATCACATGAAAGAGGGAAGAGACAAGTGCGCCCATGGCATAAGCATAGTCGCGCCCCAAGAGTAAGTTGAAATCCAAGGGGCTTTGAACCACCATCACGTCTATATAGGCGGTTTTTCCTCCCAAAGTAACAGGCCACTCGGGAAGGACCCCTAACGGTTGTCTATTTCCTCTGTTAAAGGCCAACATATTTTGTGTAACAGGCACAAGTGATGGAGAACCAAAATCTTTCCAAGTAGTTGAAGATAGAATACTAACAGATGTGCCTTCATCTATAATCATGCTAAGTATGACCATATCAAAGGCCTGTACAGTGATCTCAAAGGGCACATAAGAAGGAAGGCGGTATCCCACAAATAGACTCCAATCGAAGGAAGTGACCAAACTACTTGGAGGGGGTACCATCGAACTGAGACGGTCATCCCCTGGTGTTACTGGAGAAAGAGGAGCATCCAATTGGACCATAGACATGGGAGCAGGAAGAGCAAATTCTTGAGTCACAGGGATGGGAGGATCTTTCTCCAAGTCTGAGGAATCTGAAGAAACAAGAATAACGTGGAGGGATGAGATCCACTCTTGATGTAAAAGACCCGATGAACCATGGGCGGGATCAGATCGACCGATTCCACGACCAATGGTTGGTCGGGAATGGATTCATGAATTTTAATTTCTGAGGGAAAGGGATCAAGCAAGGATGAATCTTAACCGATCGCTGAATCAACTAGCGGAGGACTCAAAGAAAGATTCTTGTAACCAACCAGAAGGAAGGGTGCAGAAATGGTATGGTTGTCCAAAACTCTCGTGGCTTCATCCATGTACGGACAAAGGTGAATGGGATGATGCCCTTCACAGAACTTACAGGGATTGGTAATCTTACCCTATTTCTTATGAGTTTTATCATTACTAGTCAAATATGTGCCACCAATATGACTTCCAGAAGCCAAAGGCAATGGCGGATGGCCGCCGGACCATACTTCAAGTACCTTGGGAATGCCAGGACAATCTCGAATAAAGTGGTCACCTTTGCACAGCATGCAAGGAAATTTGAATTTTCGTGGAAGGTTGGATGAATTATCAAGGGAATTTTTCTTAGGCGCAATAGTCGCATAGTTGGCCTCTCTCTTATCTGACTTCTTCTTTTTCGTCTTCTTCTTCTTCTTCTTAGCCACCTGGTTACTAGAATCCAGACTTTCACCAGGAAAAGTAGAAGAGGAGGACGAAGAAATAGGCGAAGAAGGGGAGAGTTCCACCTTAGAATAACCATGATGTTTTCCAGGTGGAGGGGGTGGTTGTACAGTGGGCAGAACACTCGAGATCACAGAGGCGGAGAATAAACAAACAGGAAACCCAACAGTTAACTTAGATAGGGAAAATTTTGCCATATAAGGAGCACCAACATTCCCAAAAGTAGGAAAACGAGTCCCTTCAGAGGGGATTCCTTGGTTGGTAAACTCCAGAAATATTTCCATTGGAAACAAAAGTAAAACAAAACTCTAAGGAAGATAACTTTAACCAGGAATATTTCGTGGGCAGTTAATATTTTAAGACACTGAAATAAAACTCTGTCATTTCATATTTTAAGAGTCGAAAAACAGGAAAAAGGTGACTCTATCAATTTTAGGTTGAAATGAGCGTGAAAGGACAAGAGCTCAATGATCTTTTCACTTTTAGAGAGTCACGAAAAGATCAAAATGACTACTTTTTTAATCTAAGCAAGAGGGTGTACCAAGTTTTGGTGAACTACCATACACACCTTGATGATCGAATGAAAGAAAAATGACCAAGGAATTGATGTACATGCAGGTAGTCTCCCCGAATACTGTGTTCGGTGCATCACAGTTACAGGGCGGCAGAATCGGCTTCCTATGGATAAAGGATTGAAACCTATGAGGGTCTCCCTTTATATATGTGACAGAACAGGGAGCATAAGTCCGTACTAGTGTTATCTAATTCCAGATGGCGAACGAGAGCTTCTAGGTTTAACGACGTCGGAACATGTCACTAGCCTAGACCACTAAAATGTTTGTGTTAGGTTCCAATACTTCCTTAGATTGAATGAATTAATTTTAAGGTTGATCTTGAATTAATGTTTGAGTACCAAATTTGATCTCGAATTCCTAAATGCACACTACATGCAAAAGAATACCATTTCCATTCAATGAACGCTAACTAAGAGAAGGATATAGATCTTTAATCAAAGTAGAAAACAAAAAAAACATAAGAAGAAGTCCACTAATGCATCTAATACAACCAAAAAAGAAACGAAAAACTCTTCCTAGTTCACTAAGAGCTAGTTATGCAAAAGAACTTTTCATTTCCGATGCAAACGAAAGGATGCAATTTTTTTGTTTTTTAAATGAATGAACACAATGCACTAAAAAACAAAGCGAACACTAGTTTTGAGCACTACGAATGTAAATATCTAAAATGAATAATTCAAAATAAATACAAACATAAAAATGCACTCACACCAATGATGCACTCTTTTAAGCAAACAGAAGGCTTTCAAAATGACCCAAACGAGCAATGTGATTTCAGCTCGAAGTGAAGAAATGTAGAGTTAAATGAAAACAAAAGCGATCATTCAACAAACCAAAGACACGAAGGATCAAGAAATACTAACACAATTGATCAAGGAATCAAACTGACGAAAATAAAAAAGATTTGAACTTTAATTAGAAGGCTCAGTGAGAAAAAGACACCTAGAAACCCTAGGGCTACGAACTTCACCGATGAGACAATGGACAAACAGCTAAGAAGAACAAGCCTACAAAGTCAAAAAAAATCCCAAAATAAATTACAAATCAAATAAAAAAACCCAGAGCCAAGAAAAACTGACAAAAGACTCAGAAAGAAGGTGAAACCAAATCCTACAGGATTCGGCGCAACTATCAGGCTGTAATCTGCGCCAAATAGGGGTTGGTGCTACTGCAACAAAGGCAACAAGCGCCAATTGGCGCTACTGTTCAAAGAGAAAACGTGCCAAGCCAGCAAAATATGGGAAAAGGAGAAAACCAAAGAGAAAATTTCAATCTTGACACTCTAGAGCTGAAGAGGAGGATTCCAAACAGTCAAGCAAGACATAAAAGAAATCAAACGACCGAAGTCGACTTGACAAAGCAAACTTACAATGAAAAATGAGACGAAAAACTCACACTGTCCCCAGCGGAGTTTCCAACTTGTTTTGTAGGTAAATCCTCTCTGCGGACAGAGACGATCCCTCTAGCCCTAGTGTGGGTCTAGCAACAAGGGAACAAGCTAATGTGTTGGTTCCTAGTTAACGAATGCAATAGGTTTGGATAGATTGTCCTACCTGTAGTCCAACGCGATTTCCGCAGCTGTAGAAGTGACGGCCTCTTGATCTCTGCCTCGACAAGTCATGGTTCTTCAGTGATGGTACTTGGATGCATGCACAAAGATTGAAGGACAAAAGCATCCTACAAGACAATAATTGCATTCATAACTAACTAATCAGTCAAGGAAGATTAAACATATTGCATAAAATAAATCGTATTAACACAAGATGGGAACCAAACATAAGTCATGTATATATTAATGGAAATAAAGAGATTACAACTGAAGCCTTGACATAACAACCTCCTTCAGTGGGTTCAATGGAAGCGCGTCTCGAAGGTTCGTTGGGGAATTGGGACGAGGAGAGGAAACAAGCCTAAGATTTCTCTCGACAAGGGTCTCTTTCTCTGCTCTATCTCACCATTTATCACAATGTTTAGAAATTCCTCTTCAGCTATTCAGTCGTTCAGCTATTGTATCAATGGGAGATAGGTTTATTTATAGAGGGAGAGGAGGAGGTTGGGATCCCTCAAATGATGGAAGGGAGGCCTTATCCTTTGGGAGGTTCCCCAAAAAGGTGGAAACAAGAGGCCAAAGGAAGGTGTTCATGGTTATGCAGGCGAACAAGCCAAGCTGACTCGCTCACGAAGTAGTTAGCATAGAAACTTCGCCTCTATATTTAAAAAACATTCCAAAAACAGCTTGGCATGAGTAACTCCCTGGGACAGAGCGCCAATGGGCACGGGGCCCATTTTTAATTTCCTTCATCAGTGTGAGGGCATAACGGTCTACTAGCACCAACCCAAAAACATGTGTTTCTGATGGTCTGCTCATGGAAAGGTCAATAGAGGAAATGTTGTCTTCATGGCAATGGATGCAATGATGGTCTTTGCAAGGCATGACACTTTATATAAGTCACACAAATGGTCCTCTAATGTGTGGGACAGGGATTGCATGGATAGTGACAAAATGTTGTGTAACAGATGGTCTATGATATTTCATAATGCACAATTTTGTAATGCCCTAGGTATTTTGTTGTTTTTATTGTCTTCCCCTTTTTGTTGGTTTTATTGGTCGCGTTATTTGGCGCTTTTATGGGAGTTTCATTAATCGTTGTAGCCTCTTGAGGGGTGATAGGGTTTATCCATGTAGAAGTGATACCAGGACTTCCAAGTATGGCTGGTGGGACCAAATACCACACAAGTGTAATATTCCTAAATTAGATGCAGCTAATGGGAATATTAATTTTGTTTTAAACACCTAGTTAGATGAATAAATGGGTAAGGAGGCGCATACATATATTAAACAGGCATAAAATTCCTCTTTATGTGAAAGGGGATCATAATAATAGCTAGATCTAGCACCCTCATGTGTGAACAGGTGAAAGCACATGTGGACAAGGTCAAGTTTGACCAAGTTAACAGCGTAGGTATGGATGGAGTAGCTCATCAATAGAGACAGCGCAGTGATAGTGGGAGGAAGATTCCATGAAGTTGGAAACCCTAATGAGTGAGGACCCAAGGGGACAAGGCTCACACTTTTTTATAAGGAGGGCAAGGCATCCATAGTGAGGCATGTTATTGATTATTTATTTTATGGTCTGCATGACTATTGTGCATTCTTCAGTTGTTTAGTTGAGATTGTTCTGTTGCTTTTCACTGGGTGTTCTCGAGTGGGAATCCCATCTCCTTTCTTGAGAGGCCTCTTGGGGGAGCTTTCACTTCATTTTACACACGCAGGCTTAAGGCCAAGCTTCAGTCTTCAGCTACAACACAGTTTTCGCATAGGATTGTGTTGTGTTGCAGGGCGTTGCAGTGGAGGGTTGAGAAACCTATTTCTAGAGATAGTTTTTCAGAGGAGGAAGCATTATTCTCTTTGGGAGATCAGAAAGGGAGTTTATTGAGCTTTCTTTCAAAACTTGGCACCAAGACAACTTATTATTACCATCTACAACGTAGTATCCCTCTTTGACTATGTTATTTCAATGAGCTATTGCAGTGAGGGGTTTCAGTGTTTGATTGGAGGGTGAGATCTTCAGTGATTGGATCAGCCTTTCACCTGAAGGATATATTGGAGGAGATTCATTCATTATATATATCATCTACAGCCATATTCATCTAGTATTTAGTTGCAGTTGATATTCAGCCCTAGGGCTGCATTCCGGCATTTTTGTATTTTTTCATATTTCAGGAAATCCTTCCCGGGTTGTCTTGAAAATGTGTTTGGGAGCTTAGATATTTACTCACGGAATTGTATGAGCCATATAGTTTCATATCTATAATATTGTACATTTCCATCAGTATTGCACCATCTAAATCTACGTTGTACTTGTTCTTGGGCATTCTTCTATGCAGCAGCATTTCATTTTTGGCATATGTATTCATCGGAGGCTTGTTTGCCTTGATTATTTGAATTGTGTCTGCTTCAATTGTACTCATTTGCTGCTGATTTACATAATAAAATCTCTCCATGGTTTTCATACATTTTGTTGTAATTTTATTCACAGCTATTTCTAGTTTTATGTTCATATATTGTTGCTTCCCTATTTGGGAATATTACAGTGGTATCAAAGCTTAGTCTTGGCTCAGCCTGTGAGTTTTTAGCCATAGTCTAAAATGGTGGAAGGAATGAGCCTGGTCTCATCACTTTTCAGATCTGTGAAGAACCTCTCCAAGGAGGGTAAGCAGATGAAAGAGGAAAGTCGCAATGAAACCTCCAAAGGGTTTCAAGAAGAGGAAGGTCCATTTACCTCCTATTATCAGAAGAAAGAACCAGTGTTGCATAAGACTCCAAAGAAATACACTATGCCCTTATTTTTAGAGGAGGAAGACAAGAGGCATGGAGATGGAGGGCACTTGGAACATGAGATCCTAAGTGAGTACCTGGCAGAATATAAGTCTCAACCTAGACCTTTCAAGGAGACTCTAACTCTTCCACAGTTTATTCGGCTTGAAGAAGAAAGGAGGCCTTACAGCAATAGGAGAATGAGGGGAAATAGGTTTCTATTGTTTAATTTTGATGGGACATCCACATGCACAACAAGGGCTTGGTTAAGGAAGCTAGATGCATTCTTCCTACTACATCCAATGGTATAAAGAGAGGTTGTAGAGATTGCAGCGTTGCACCTTGAGGGTGAAGCAAACACTTGGTGGTTCAGCCATTTGAGTCATGCAAGAGTGACTACTTTTGCAGAATTTACTCAGAGGGTTATTAAAAAAATTTCAAGGAGAAATTAGGAAAGGAGAAGCCCTCACCACCACTTGAATAGACTTGTACCAGCGCTGATACAACTATGGAGGAGCAGCCAGCAACACCAGCAGTTGGGGGAACCATCACATTGGAGGAAGGAACTCTTGTAACCATACAATATGTTCCCAAGCTTCACTAAGGTGTGCCTAAGTTTCCATTTCATGTTATTTCAGCAAATTTCATGGAGGGTTGTGGAAATATGCTATTGCATGACCTAGGGTCAAGATACACTACTGATTTGGGGCAGCACACTATCACTACGCTGAGGAGCCTTGATAGAATCAAGGAAGAGATATACTTTCATCCTTTTTATTCATTGTTGAGTTGCACACAAATATTGAGGTTGGGGTGCAAGTTGTTGGAGAAAGGGATGAGGTTTGTCCAAAACAATGCAATGCAGAACCATATGTTCAGCATTAAGCATGACCATGAGATAGTAGATGCACCATCATGGAGATCAGCAGTGCTGTCAATGAGCAACATTGATGATTTGGGGACCCAACTAATATTGAGACATTCTTATGACCAACACACCTGTGTAGCAGTGGATAGGCAGATGGGTGATGGAGGGAGACTTATGATGGATGACATCGTCCATGAATACTTCTTAATGAGCACTTCACATCTTGATGAGAATTTCTTTCCTACATTTTCTGTAGATCCTTATAGATTCAACTTGGTCATTGATGAGTGGTTTTCATATAGAGATCTCCAGGAGATGGCATTTCAACATCCCATGAAATGCAAAGATAGAAATCTGATTTGGGGAGATGGTATTCTTCATTGGAGCGATGTCAATGTTGGGCATGATGATAGACACTCGCCATTGGTTAGGTGGGTGATGTTGATGAGTAAGAGGCTGGAAAGCCACTTGTAGATCTAGGACACAGGCAACAGGAGGCAAGGTTGTGATGGCTACTCTTAAAAGAGTTTGGCCATCATGTGATATATCCTTTGTCAAAAGGTATGTTATGGGTTGAGGCATTGCACGGAACCCATGTATTATGGTAGTAGAAGATTTGGTTGTATGGGGCAATCTACAATTCAACTATCATGATATCACTCCATGACTTGTATGAGGGAGAGATAAGGGAGCAGCAAGAGATGTTGTTACCTTGGGTTTTCTTGAGAGAGTATGGGTTGATCCTCTCCCATGCTTGGCATGATGTTTCAAGAGTAGGTGATGGCACTATCATGGTGCAAATGGGCTACTCCTTAGCCTTGGAATATCAAGAGGTACTTCCACTTTGGAAGGAATCTCCCATATGCAGCAACATTATGGTAGATGACTTTGACATTGGACATGTCAAAGAATGGAGCTATGAGGTAACAAGAGCCTTATTGTAGAGACCAACAGTGTTGTCAATTGGGAGCTTGGGTTTATTGATGGAGTGTTCCCAAGATCACTTCACATATGATGCACGTGGTGGGCAAGGAGGAAGTGAGAATGATGGAGTAGTGGATAGAGACATCTATTACTGTGATATGATCTTCTTGACCTGGATTTCCAAGCATAAGAAGAAAGATCTTCGTGCAGCATATGATTCATTCCTCTTCATGGGAGTATGTCATACCACTATGGAGGGCATATTCATGGATCTTATCATCATCTTACTCTTAGTACATGGTAATAATTTTTGTTTTTTCATTTATTGATTATCCAACATAGTATTTGCATGCTCTTACCATTTCTATACAGTGCATTGCTCCACAAGAGGGCAAGCCTCTCATTGGGATTCATGGTCAATTTTGGGCCAACTACTATAATGTAGACAACCATCTCTTGTATGGCCTTGGGCAAGTGTTTTATCATTTTATGTATGCTCAGTTGATACCCAAAGCCATTTACTATTCACTAGTATATGTCATAATATACACAACTAGCAGTTTGTTAAGAAACAACTTGCCATGTTATTTTCTGACACAATAGTTAGAAACACTGCGCTATGATTACTTGGGAGACTATTGGTACTTTCCAGCACCATGCAACATCTATTGTATCTCTCTCATTTGGATCCCATATGATGATCATGTCATATTCACTTTATATGAGGTAGTATGGGCAAGAACCAAAGAGTTGATCTTTGAAGATCCAACTACATTTTTACTTCATGAAGGCAACATCATTGCAGCACAAATTCAGAAGCAGCTCTACACCTACCATAAGTGGAGAGGGATACAGCGTGAGATGGGCAGTTTGACCCATCAGGTTCAGCTATGTAGCCCACCTATTCTTCAAGAGCTTCAGGTGGAGGGAATTTTTCAGGATTTGCCATGTTGGGAGGTGACTCATTTTGTATGGATGATAGCTTGGGGATGGAGATTTCACATGGGAATGATAGTTCCCAATTAATTTCATATTCCATGCATCAAGAGGACCTCTAGACAGCACCTTGTTGCCTCCTTGGTATTTTACTTCTTCATGATGATAGCTATTTGGGATGGTCACCAAAAGCCAACTTGCATACTTGGGAGGGGAAATATGGAGATTTATTGATGAGACAGCGTCTTATTCCTTGGAGGAGTTTATTTTATGGGGATGATACAGGAGGAGGAGAGGACACTCTTTAGTTCTATCCTTGAATTTTCTTGAGGAAAAGCAACATTTGGGAGGGGAGGACTATAATATTCCTAAATTAGCATGCAGCTAATGGGAATATTAATTTTGTTTTTAACACCTATTTAGATGAATAAATGGGTAAGGAGGCCCATACATATCTTAAATAGGCATAAAATCCCTCTTGATGTGAAAGGATATCAAAATAATAGCTAGATCTAGCACCCTCATGTGTGAACAGGGGCAAGTACATGTGGACAAGGTCAAGTTTGACCAAGTCAACAGTGCTGGTATGGATGGAGTAGCTCATCAATAGAGACAGCGTAGTGATAGTGGGAGGAAGATTCCATGAAGGTGGAAACCCTAATGAGTGGCGACCCAAGGTGAGAAGGCTCACACTTGTTTATAAGCCTGGTCAAGGCAGCCATAGTGAGGCATGTTATTTATTATTTATTTTATGGTCTACATGACTATTGTGCATTCTTCAGTTGTTTATTTCAGATTGTTGTGATGCTTAGCACCGGGTGTTCCCGAGCGGGAATCACATCTCCTTTATTGAGATGCCTCTTGGGGGAGCTTGCACTTCATTTTCCACACTCAGGCTTAAGCCTAAGCTTCAGTCTTCAGCTACAATGCAATTTCTGTAGAGGATTGTGTTGTGTTACAGGGTGTTACAGTGGAGGGTTGAGAAACCTATTTCTGGAGCTAGTTTTTCAGAGGAGGAAGCATTATTCTCTTTGGGAGATCAGTAAGGGAGTTTATTGAGTTTTCTTTCACATCTTGGCACCAGGCCAACTTATTCTTACCATCTATAGTGTAATATCCCTCTTTGACTGCATTATTTCAGTGAGTTATTGCAGTGAGGGGTTTCAGTGTTTGACTGGAGGCTGAGATCTTCAGTGATTGGATCAGCCTTTCACCTGAACGATCTATAGGAGGAGATTCATTCATTATATATATCATCTACAACCATCTTAATCTAGTATTGAGTTGCATCTGCTATTCATCCCTAGAGCTTCATTCCGGCATTTTTGTATTTTTGCATATTTCAAGAAATCCTTCCTGGGTTGTCTTGACAATGTGTTTGGGAGCTTAGATCTTTACTCCCATCATTGTATGAGCCATATAGATTCATATCTATATTATTTTACATTTCCAGTAGTAGTGAACCATCTAAAACTGCGTTGTACTTGTTCTTGGGCATTCTATTATGTAGCAGCATTTCATTTTTGGCATATGTATTCATGGGAGGCTTGTTTGCCTTGATTATTTGAATTGTTCCCGCTTCTATTGTACTCATTTGTTGTTGATTTACATAATAAAATGGCTCCATGGTTTTCATACATTTTGGTGTAATTTTATTCACTGCTATTTCCAGTTTTATGTTCATATATTGTTGCTTCCTTATTTGGGAATATTACAATAGGTATTGTGAAATCCATGTTTGGCAATGTAATAGTTCCCAAGACTTGCTTTGACACAAAACTAGGTGGGGGTATACAAATGGGGTTTGGGCGATGGCGTAGGGTAGGAAAGTCGTGCAAGTGGCTTCGGTCTCTGTACTACTAGTTTCTATATCCGGGTTGGTCTCGTTGTTTGATGATAGCATCATGCACACCGGTGCCCTTGTGACCTTTGGGGCTGCCTCTAGTATAATAAGGGGATCTCCTAGGAATGATCCTAGGATCGATGATGGTTTGAATTTTCCAAGGCCAAATTCTTGATATCGGAGAATTGATTCCGTAGTTGTTTCTACGTGAGGTAAAAATAACATCGAGAATCATCATGGGATTCTTATCATAGTATGTAAGCTAGTCGACGATGATGATTCGATCTTCATGGGGGAACATCATCACTCGAAAGATAGAGGATGCTATTGCAGTCATGACATACATATAAATTTGCTCGAGAAGTATATTGTAGTCTAGTTGTGCGTCCAAGACTTCAATGTCTATAAGTACCATCTTTATGGCCAAGTTTACAGGGATTTTATGATATAGAATGAAGGGGGTTGAAGGTCAACCGTCATATGCTCTAAGCATGATGTCGGATGGTTTCAATTCAAGTGATCCCAAATTCTGCCAAATAGATTTGGACATGATGCATGTAGATTCTCCTTCATCAATTATGCATTGGTGTATGGTGATATTATGGTCTGACATGGATATTTGGAAGGAAAACAGAGAAGGAAACATGGGGCTTTCTTTGTCTAGGTAAAAAGCCATTAGGCGCAAATCAGAAGGGTCGATTGCGCCTAATTAGGAAAGTAGGTTTTTCCATTGTTTTGGGCATGATTGTAGGACTTATAAGGCTGACAGGGCAACGGGTGATTGTGCTAAATCATCCACTATGATGTAGTTATGGACATCTTTTGAGTGGTATCCTACGTGCCTGGTTGGCCCCTTAACCATTTTTGTAAGGGGATCTATAAGTACTTTGGATATCGTTAACGGTGCAGTAGTTGCACTCGTGCTCGTACCTAATGGGTAGGTTTCCAAGGCAGTGTCATAATTCGTATTCCTTGTTTGGAAGAACATTTCTTCACCAGTCGTGTAAATTTCGTGGTTTCCGCTCCTAGTATCATTTTTGGGTGGTTGTTTTTTTTGGGTGTTAACCACTCCTTGGTGGGGGAAAGGCTCATGCATTACAGAAGGTTGTTGGGTAGGACCCCCCTATCCGTGGTTACCTTGAAGTTTTTTCAGTTCAGGGAGTTCGTGACAGTGGTGAGTGTAATGTTCGTACTCACCGCATATGGCATAAGAATGGTTTTTCCTTCAACTGGACCTCTTGTTTTTCCCTTGGGAGTTGTTTTTTGGCTCCTGGTTTTGATTTCAGTTGGGGTTTCCCCCAGACTGAGATCGCGAGGGGCGTTTCTGGTTACTACCCCCTTGTCCAAAGTCTCCCTTTTTTTTATTCCTAAGCTTATTTTTCGTAGCATTAGGAGGGTTTTTGCGGTTCTCCTGGTCATAAGCCTGGTGCTATTGATCTTGGGAAGGTTGCACTAAGTTCACCGGTGTGTTGTTCTGTAGTGGTGGATTTTGTGTAGGAAAAGGGGAATATTGGTTTCCATTTCCCTAGTTGGTGTAAGGTTATTGGGGGGGATCTCTTCCATCAGCATGCCTAGCTGAGTACTGGGTCCCCTGTAAGGGAGGGTACGAGCCTCCCCGCTATTGGTGATATGGTGACACCCTATTCATCATATTTTTCAAAGGTGCAAATTGACTTTGCTGGTAGCAAGGTTGCATCATGTTCTAGTTAGAATCATATGAATATCCTAGGTTCTAGATACTAATACCTAGGTGACCTTGGGTTAATTACCCAATCAAGCCTTATGCGATATTCGACACGCCTAGAAATTCTCTATAATTTTACAGGTATGGGGTGTTTGGTAGGACATTCTATATATATCCTTATTGGGTGTAGATGAGTTCGAGTTGCTGGGCTTTGAAAATGGCATCCTCCTCGAAGGTAGGTCCTTGTGTCGCCACGTATTTTGAGATATTTGTTGTAATATTTTTCAAAAACAAGCCCGGAAAAACTCTATCGCCGAGTTTGGATTTGCACAAACTACGACGTCGCTGCCATTCGTGGAGATGGTTTGATATATTGACAGTTGGCATTTGCCTAAAATGAGTCAACAATCCCAACCCCAAATCATGGTGGATGGGTAGTTTAAAATAAGTGAGGAACACAATAGCGAGGGCGTTAAAGGTTCCATGCGAAGCAAAAGGGTGCTCAACATACCATTTCACTGAAGGAACAATTAGGGTGCGTTGAAACAGTCTCAGTTGAATAGTATCGTCAGTAATACTATTGGACGAACACCATAGGTGGAAAGTCATAATATTATTTCCAGGGTCTTCCGCTTGTTTCGGTTCAAATTTTGGTATATCTGAGGGGAGCTTTGTGGGCATGGGAGGCCAATTAAGTCTATGTGCAATGGGGTCATTATTTAACTTTGATAGATCTAGAAGTTTTAGTGATGCTAAAAAGGGTAACTGAGTATTCACTTCCATTGTGTACTGTGGAAACACAGGTGTCTAAGTGTAATGGTTTATGGGGGGTGCTTGGGGAATATTACCCTATGATATACCCTGTTGTATGTTCCACTAACTCCCCGAAAGGGTAGAGCTCCTCTACCCTTTGTGGGTTGTGGGAGGAGTTGAGTGTGGTAACCCTGCTGGGGTTTCCACTGGCGTGGTGTTGGGTGACCCTTGGGGGTTTTTAACCAAATATGCCCCGATAAACAATGAACCGATAATGGTACTGGTGTTTCTTCCTTAATGCCTAAATGGGGAAAGACCTGCCACTCCTCCCTCTAATGGTGGGAGGTCCAAAAAACGCCTAGATCGACAAGGTCCCGTTGGGTCCGTTATGGTGTCGACTAGCTTAATCTTGGCAATTTTTTTGGTTTACTGTGAGAAGGAAGATTTTAATCAAATCAAATATGATCACATGCATAAAACAAAGAGAAAAAAAAAAGAGAGGTAATTTTTCCTTTAGATTAAGGTTATGTGATCAAGCAAGCAAAAAATATGGTTTGGTTGTTTTTCATATGATACTCAAGAGCCTAAATAGACCTAATCGTCCTTACACTCTCAAATGTAACTGGGACTTGCGAAGATGTCTTCTGATGGGTATAGGGGATAATGTCCTGAAAGAACTGGTGATGCCTTCCAGCAGCCAAAGAATCGACCAAAGTGATGGTAAGAGGATCTAGTGTTTCCTACATAGTCACCTATAGGGACGGATGCGCTAGTTTTGGCCACTAAAGTATCATCGTCCCACGTGAGAGTTCGAGTCTTGATCTTCTTGGCATTTAGCTACCAACACCGAGCATTAGATGGTTCAGGTAGCCCCAAAAAGTACTGCACGCACTGGGCCTAAGCTTAACCCCCTCTAAAACGAGTCTCTGGTAATGCTCGAGTATTTATTCTATGGGAGGATAAACAGATTTTAAGCTCCCTAAACATTTGTAATATCCTAAAAGGGAGGATGCAGTAACACTAAAAGACAATATAAGAACTGTAGCAAATTAAAAAATTAATATAAATACACCATCAAAATTTACAGAATATCTGATCCATTTTATTATATGGGAGCTAGATAAATAGTACAACAATGCTCAAAATATGAGATACTCAAGCCAAAGAAATGGCCTAGAATGACCCTAAATGATCCCATAAGAGGGACTGGGTAACTTCTGGACTGTTGGAAGGAATATTGCATTGTCCTTGCTGCAAATGTCAGGACTGCAACTGCCAGAAAAATGTAAAAGTGGATATCTGGCAGTTTTGGAGCTCCAATGATACTAAAACTTAAGATCTGGGCTCTATGATGAATACCCAAGATAACCCAGAAAGTATTTCTAGATCTGACAGTATTGGAAAATCACCCTCTTAGGCCCTGCAACTATGACTGCTGGGTATGCAGATCTGAAGCATAATTTGAAGAATGATGGCTGCAATATGATGTACAATCATATCTATGCTTTAAGAGCTAATCCCTTCACTATATCCTCAAGCTAGAAGCCCAAGATCTACCTTCTCTTTCCTCATCCACTGAATGTGGTTGTTGATTAATCAACAGCGTCAGAAAACTACGTTGTCAAGGAGGGAGAGTCTCAAGCCTACTGTTAAATATGGAAAATCAGCTCACAATGGTGGAAACAGTGAATACAAGGTGAGGAGATGGTCCCTCACAGGATTTCCAGCTGAAATACTGGAAACTTCCTTCCTCCAATAGATCTACAGGACTGGATTGCGCAATCCTTGAGGGGACTTCTAATGCATGGAGGTAAAATATGATGGCCCGAATGTTGGATAAATATCTTATGCTCTTTAAAGGTTTAACATGAAGCACAAGGTGAAAGGATGAATCCTCCACTGGTTTCCTAGCTGAAATGCTAGAAACAACCACCACCTCTCAAACCCTCAAGCAGGAATGTGTTATTCCAAAGTCTGAATGTGCATATGAGAGTGACTAAATGTGGAACCAATTCCTGATGATGTATGGCAACTCAAAGAAACCTTACCAGAGTAGGCACTCGAAGTCCCCTGTGGGTAAGGGTGGGATTTCCGCTCGGAAACACCCATGTGCTAAATAGCACTGCAAACTTAGCTAAATAGCATAAATGTGCATATAAATGTCACATGAAAAATCTAGATCTACACATATCATAAATAATAATCTAAAGCCTACCTTATATTGTTGGTTTCATCTCCCTTATATGCTTGGTGAGCCTTCCATAGCCTTGTACCACATCATAACTGCGTTGCACATGTGGCCACTAGCCTCTATGAAGACTGCGCCGCCTCTCCATGTTCTCCACCATATCTGCATTTAATTCCCACTCTCTCCATCATGTGTGTTGTATGCACAAATTCCTCCTCTATCTCATCATTAGTGCTCTATGACCTTACTTTGAATGCACCATGATCTCAGTTGACCTCCTCCATGATCTCCATGATCTCCATGATCTATCATTAATGTGGCATGATCTCCACTCTTCCTTCATTTAAGAAGTTGCTCCACTACTCCATAATGCAGATCTAGATCTAAAATATCCACATACACATATCAAAAGTCTATTTTATTCATCTATGGGGTTTGTGGGTCCCTCCACCCTCTTATTTACTTACTTAATTAAGAAAATTAAGAACTCTAATATTCCAATTATTTGATGGGAAAATGGGAATATTATATTCATCCTCGCCAAAATTTTGCTTGTCCTCAATCAACTGCAAAATTGGATGCTACAGAAAATATCCTCCCTACAAATGGCATCCTCATATGGAAGGCCTTCCCATCTTCCACAATGTGTAATGCATGCCCAGCTCCAAATTTTCCCCTCTAGAATGTCTATAATGGCCTACAACTGAAAATTTAGATGCCTCTTCTCATCAATGAATCTCCAAGTGGCAACCAAATGATGTACAAATATCTCTTCTATACATGAGATGCATGAAATGAAGTGGTTTCTTCCCAAAGTGGAAATTCCCAACTCATGAACTATCTCTCCAACCCATGTCACATAGAGTAGATTGCATCTATCAATGCTCTCATCATTAGCCTTGTTGGCCTTGTGGGATCCAAGTATCACATCAACATAGTGCAAAACAAGAAGTAGAGACATATGGATGTACATGTACAATGTCAAACCCCACTCTCCTAATAAAAACCACCGCAGCAAAGCCTTCTGCTACCATGCTAGATCATCATGAAAAAAAGTAAGAGAGCCATACTCTCTCAATAGAAGACACTGCAACAATGCTTCTTGTTGCCATGCCAAATCAGCATCAATATAAATTTGAGAGTCATACTCTCTCAAAATAAGCCACCGCAACAATGCATATTGCTACCACACCACATCATCATTGTACCAGATGTAGTGGCCATATTCTCTCAAGAGAAGCCATCGCAGCTGTTATCACTCAGATTTTCCTTGAAGTTGTAGGGAAGAGGAAAGGGGTCCGAGGTAACCACAAACCAACTTTTAGGTACAGAATCTAGCTAATCTGTACCCAGATAGGGCTCTCTCTTTAAGTTTTAGCTTTGTTTTGAAGGATATTATGCTATTTATGAAAGTACAAGGATTTTGATTGTGTTTGGGTGATGAAATTCTATAGCAGAAGGGTAAGACTGAATAGTTTAGGCCATTGGGCTAATGGAGTCAAAGAAATATGGCTTAACTGGATTAATTTTCCTAACAAGAGATGGTTTCACAGGGCGAGGTAATCAAATAGGGAACAATTTAATATCTAATATGAATGAAATGGACTCAAAATGGGTGAAGGGCAATTAAGAATCCTTCAACATATTCGAAAGAGGAAACTTGAATGATTATTAATAAAGAGCAATTAAGTATTCTTTACCAAATAATAAAAATGATTAAACTAGAAAACAGGAGCAATTAAGAATTCACTGTTTATACTAGTTCAGAAGAAAACATTAAGAATAATAACGATTGAAAACAGATTGCACTTAAGCACTTTCTGAATTATTCATTTTCGTTTATCATTCAGATATGAAACATAAATGGTATAATAAACGAGTATAAAACTTTAAAACATAAGAGATAGATGACTTATTTATCTATTTTTTATTCAAGAATCCTGTGAAAAGTACTTTGCATCAATTCCTTATCCAACTAGCCATGCAAAAATTGTCCAACAGCACTTTATTCCAAAGTAATCAATATTACAGCAAAATCTACAAATTCCACCACTCAATACTCCAATTGAGGGAGTATTTATACAAAAAATTATAAAAAGTATCTCCTAAAAAGGTGAGATATAATTTAGGATGACTCATGAATATGTTACAAGAAAATAGAGACAGATGGTCTTGTGGATAAAATAAAAGATAAGCGATGTTGTGCTGTTCTTTTTTTATGAATGTGCTGGAGGCAGGCCCTATGATTTGGCTTGTTGTTGTCCTCTCTAGTAATTCTGTGATGGCTGCTCTGTTTTACTGATACTCTTTACCTGTACTGATACACTTTGACCTGTTTGATCTCTGTTTATCCTTTTTATCATGACTTACTATAGTAAATAATCAAAATTCATGCAAGGATAATTTTTACAAAAAGTCTAACATCTCTTCCCACCATTGTGCTTTCGGTACTCTGTTTCTTTGAAGCTTCCTCAGAGTCTCATCAGTCTCTATATATCTGAAGAAAGTAGGCTAAATTGGGAATAAGTGCTTTACCTCATGTTCGAGATCAAAAAAAATTTACAGACTGTAATGAAGAATTTTGCCTGTAGGCAATGCTTTTGCTACTGATGAAATGGTTGATGAACTGGCCTAGTTGTCAGCATACTTATTCAATTTCTCAACATAGCTTTCAAGGCTCATTATTTTATCATCTGAAACTAAAAGACTTGGCAATCCTTTACTCTGCAAAATATCCAATTTCTTTGTAAAGGCATTGATCTCTTCCTGCATATCATAGCATTTTCTTTCTAGGTTCTGCATCAAAGTTCTTTTAGTAAAAACCCTTTTTACCTCCAAAATTGTTCCTGTTCTGTCTTGGATGCCTAGATCTTCAAGTTGATATCTGTTCTTGGTATTTAAAAATTATATAAGCTCATTGGCTTCTTCAGGCATATTTCCTAATTCTTCTCTTGCCTTTTGAACTTCTTCCAGAGCCAATTTAACTAAATCATTATGCTCATACATTATTTGAATTGATGGCCAGACATCATTTATTGACTGAGTGATGTTGGCCCAAAGAATTTCTTTGATTTCCTTCAAAGGCTTCTCCAATGTGAGATCCTTTTCCAATGCTTTGACCAATTTTTCTAATCTGTTGATCTCTCTTGTTTTTTCTGCAACACTCATCTTTGAGAGATCATATTTTTTTTCTAAAGTGGTAAATTGTACCTTTGTTTTCTGGAGCTCTGTCACTTGGAGTTTCAATTCATCCATTGATTTTATTAATTCTTCAGTGCTTAAATTGGAAGTGTTGCCCTGTGATAGTCCTGCTGACTGATCTGTTGTTGTCCCTGTAATCACTTCTGTTGTAGATGCTGGAATGTTTGGTTGCTTATCCTTTAATGCTTTTTCAAGTTCTTTTTCAGTCTCATTTATTTTCTCATTAAGTTTCAAGAGAAAATCCATCAATTCTTCTTCATAGTTTTGCTTTATTATTTCCGCAGTTTGTGGATGCCTTGAAGATGGAAACTTTAGTTGTTTCCTTAAGGCTGCAATATCATCATCTTTCTTCTTAATCAAGGCTTCTATAGCCTTAACATCTTTGGGATTATGACCCAATCCAATAATTATTTCTTCCAAATTCTTTATTCTGTTGTCCTTAGCCTGGGAAGAGGCCTTTTCAAGATGCAATTGAGCAGTAGTATTATCCAAAGAATTTTGTAATCTTTGGGCCATCATTGATTTATCAGTCAAAGTTGAGTAAATAATTTCACCAGTTTGTTTGTGCAGTTCAATCTAATCCAAAGAATGAATATCCTTTACCATGACTTCAAAATTGGTTCTGACATAATCTGCAGCTGTTTGAGGCTGCTGCACTTTGGGTTTGAAATTTCTCATCACCATTTTACCTTTCTGGATGTCATAGGCTGACATCAATCTTTGTTGATTTTTGGGAGCCATATTCAAATATTGATTATAGACTTGAAGTCTTAATGGATCATTTCTGGCCTTTATATTTATAAATGTCTTCTTAATATCCCAGGCATATTTCACTGGTGGTTTGAAGGAAGATACTTCTGCACTTTTCTATCTTTGTAGCTCTTTTCTCTATGAGTCAGTGGATGTCCCACTAATTGTGAATGTTTTCTGACTATCTAACTCTTCTCTCCTCTGACTATCAGGGGTTTCTTGAACAAATTCTACTTCTGAAAGAGGATTTAATCTTTGTCTTTTGACACTAGGTTGTTCTGAAGATCCACTGATAGGGGTAGTTGTTTCTGCATCTCTCTTCTTACCTTTTTCTTCATTGAGAGGAGTTTGCAAAATCAAAATTTGGCGGGGTTTATATTTATGGCATATGACGTAAGCAGGAAAGGTTTTTTTGTCATAGGTGGAAGGGCAGTAAGCGGTATACATCGCACTGCTTTTGGGGATGACCGGTTTTCAGCGGAGGGCCAGTGATTCCATACAGCTCATGACACATGGCAAGGCACTATTTGGAAAACCGCTTGGCCATCACGCATTATTATTTGGACGTGGGGCTGCAACGATATGGATGAGAGCCATTGATCGTGGACTGGTTGATCGAACGGTTGTTGGGGAGGTGAGATGACGAGGAAATAAAGGAGCAGGCCCAATACACTTAAATATAATTTAATCATATCGGGGGAAATTTGATTGGTGGGATAGGTTATTAATTAACCATGAGGGTTAATTAACCCTTTTAAATGCGGCGGGTAAGCGGGCTTCATAATTAGTTGGAGATTTAATTAATTAATCACAATTAACATATTTGTATGGTTATTTTTCAACCAAAGGCGCGGGATATATAATAATTTGGGAATTTTATATAGTTAAAATAGTACGGGAAAGGGTTGATTCATATAGGGAATTAAATAATAAAGTTAAATTTAATATGAAAATGAATGGAAAGCACTAAGTATAAAAACATTAGAAGTATGTATTTAACTTATGCTTGAACGAAAAGGTTTTTTATGAAATATTGTATAATTTTCCTAAGTAAAATAGGATTTTACTTAGGAAAAGATTTTTTGGAAGTGAATGAATGACATTATGAATGGTTTTAAGTACTTAGGATTTTTCAATTATTGGGCCGAGGGTCCAGTCCCTCCAAAAGTAAAGGAAATTTTTTGAGCCCCTCTAATTTTCAAATGCCTTAGTACTTACGGGAAATTAGTGAAATTTTTCGGGAAAAATGAAAAGGGAAGTTAATAATTTGACTTTGTTTTGCTTGAATTTCTTCTAGTGTAATGTATGCCTCGCACTTGTGATGAAAGTAAATATTAACACATTTAGAGTCATTATCCATCACATGTAATTCTGCAACAACATCTACCTACCCTACCTACTTTAACCTACCATTTTTTCTTCTTTATTAGGGTGCACTTAGACTGGCAAACCCTTATCACACTTTCTTTTCTTTTACATGTAGAAATCTATCTAAATCTAACCTTATTACATCCAAGGGCTTAGATTAAACTATTGAGCTCCTTTTATTTACTCTACCTATCTACTTATCTTCCAAGATTAAATAGTTTGGTCAGATTTTATTCTCTATCTCTAAAACATAAAATTGAAAGATGAACTATCCAAGCTTAAATTGTTTGATTGTTCATCAATTGTGGCATAAGATACAAGTTGCACACAATTTGTTTATTTACATAAGAGCAAAAAGTAGTGGCATTTAGACTTACGCACTTTCCTTGGCCTTTCTTTTGGTGGGGTTCATTTTCTTTTACTTTTTTGGCAATTTTTATTTTTTTCACCCTTTGATTTTTCTTTTAGGGTATACCCTCTTTACATTTTTTAAGTTTTTTATTTTTTTGACAATATGGAAAACATTTGCAACAAGGAAAGGTATGAACATATTACATAGCCCATCAAGTCAATCATGATATATGACACCTATTGGTATAGGAGCATAACAACAGCAATGCATCTTGCTGCCCCATCACATCATCATTATACCAAGTACAATGATCATAATCCCCCAAAAAAATCCAACGTAGTAAGGCCTCTTGTTCCCATCCTCCATCAACACCATGCAAGGTATGGGGAGAAATCAACCCATACTCTCCCAAGAGTAACCAAATCAACAAGGATTCTTGTTACCTCCTCACATCATCATGATGCAAGTCATGGAGCAACAAAATACTAATGGACATGTGGAATGTCTCATCAAAACAATACAAAAAATCTCTCTATTTCCACATCATCTGAGAGTTATGCCTTGTCCCAAACCCAAATACATGCATGAACATGAGATACATCCAAAAAAAAATTACATTGAAAGACATGAGACATATCCCAAACAAGATAAAATATATGGACATATGAGATGTCCAAACTCTCTCATCAATAACCAGCGTAGCCATGCCTCCCATTGTTGCATGTCATCGGTGATATACATGGCATGGACCACACAAATGTGAGATGTTGGGTAATACCCATACTCACCCAAGAGAAACTAGTGCACCCATGCTTCTTTCTACCCTGTATCATAGATTTGCAAGAAGGTTGGCAACCTCCTGCTCCTCATTTAGATCCATTCATCCCAAAGTGGATGATGAATCATGCCAAGCTCAATCTTGGTATCCACCCAAGGTAGAATACCAATCTCCTCCATCTGAATAGATTTTCACTCCATGAAATGTTGAAGTGCACCTCCTTTGAGGTCTCTCCATGAGATCCTCTCATCAATGGCCCATTGGAACCCATAAGGCTCCATACATGTTGTAGGTAGAATCTCCTCTTTGAGTTGTGAGGAGCTCATTAAGAAAAATTCATCTTGACAATGGAAAGTACTCTCCATCACAATATGTATACCATCTATCATCTTTCCCTCCAGTTCTTCATGAGTGAAGTTGTCTTCGGGATGCTCCAAGAATAATGGGCCACTCTTCTTATCAATGTTGCTAAGTGACAATGTTGTAAATATACATGGGGATACATGTGTTGTCTCAAGGCCACATACAATGCTAAATTCCTAGTTCGGCACTGTAATGAATAAGACTATGCTCCTCCCATATTCTGCAACTCCACACTTCAACACAAAGTGTTGGGTGTAGTTCAACCATGATAAATTGGGACGGTGATACATCTTCTCCTTGATCAAGTCAAGGGTCCTCTGTGCAGTGATAATTTGCTGCTCCAAATCAGCAAGGTGCTCTAATCCTTGGTTATGCACTTGCCTTGATGGCATGGTCTCGCAAATCTCAATATGAGGTACTAAAATAATATGATATGAAAGTATATGCAAACCTTGGATAAGCTGAATTTCGGGAACATCTTGCACATCTACAAGAGTTCCTCCAACCAGTGCAATGGCCTCTCCAACTGTTGGTAATGATGATGGCTACATCTCCTCTACCGTACCAATGTTGGTATTTGCCTCCTCCTCCTCATTCATCTCATGAATCATGCATGGGGCTTCAAATGTCAAGAGAGCAAGACCATCTTGCAAAGATGCAAGTGTTCCTCCTCCTGATGTAAGTACATCTGCAACTGGTGGTGGTGGTAGAGGTTCCTCCTCCTGAGTGATAATGAGGACATCTTCCTTTGGCTCTTCATGTACTATCTCCTCAATGATGGGAGATGTCTTTATGTGAGATGTCTCTGGTTTCTTTCTACCAAACTTGTTCTTCGGTCTTTGAATGAAATCTACATAATCATAAACTTTCATGTGTGACAAATGACTGAACCACCAATCTTCTGCTTCACCTTCTAGGTGTAGCGTTGTAATCTCCACATACTCTCTTTCTACTACAAGATATTGCAGAAAGAATGTAGCTAAATCTTCCCTCCAAGCTTTCAATGTGCTTGTGGAAGATCCATCAAATGTAGGCAAGAATCATCTATGCTTCTTTCTTCTATTGTTGTTGCGGGATCTCCTTTCTTCTTTGAGTTGCAAAAACTATTGGGGAGAGATATTCTCCTTCAATGCTCTAGGTTGTGCTTTGTAATTGGACATATATTTACTTAGGGTCTCATACCCCAAGTCTCCTTCATATTCACACCATTCCCCTTTCTTATCAAAGAAATTGGATCTAGTAGAATGATGTGAAGCTCTTTGCTTCTTCAGTTGCTTCTCACACTGATAGGAAGTACTTGGACCTTCCTCTTTTTGAAATCTTCTTGGATCCTCCTTTTTCCTTTCTCTCTTCATTTGTTTGACCTCCTTGGAGAGATCCTGCATAGATATAAAGAGAAGAGTAGCAAAACTGAAACCCTCCTTCATGATAGATATTTACTATCTACTTCTTCTTTTGATGCAAAAGATGAAGTGCCCACAAGTTGAGCCAAAGATCATGCTTTGATCCCACTGTAATATCCCAAAAGGGAGAATGCAGTAATACGAAAACACAATATAATAATTGTATCAAAGTAAACAATTAATCTAAATACACCATCAAAATGTACATAATAACTGATCCATTTTATTATATGGGAGGTGGATAAACATTACAATAGTGCTCAAAATATGACACTCAAGCCAAAGAGATGGCCTAGAATGGCCCTGAAATGATCCCACAAGAGGTATTGTGTAACTGTTGGACTGTTGGAAGGAATATTTCATTTTCCCTGCTGCAAATGTTGGGACTACAACTGTCGGAAAAATGTAAAAGTGTAGATCTAGAAGTTTTGGAGCTTCGATGATGTTGAAACTTAAGATTCGGGCACTATGCTAGATACCTAAGATAACCCATAAAGGATTTCCAGATCTGACAATCTTGGAAAATCACCCTCTTAGGCCCTGCAACTATGACTAATGGGTATGAAGATCTGAAGCATAATCTAAATAATGATGGCTAAAATATGATGTACAATCACATCTATGCTTGAAGGGTTTATCCCATCACCAGATCCTCAAGCTAGAAGCTCAAGATCTACCTTCTATTTCCTCCTCCACTGAATGTGGTTGTTGATTACTCAACGTAATCAACAGCTTCAGAAAACTACATTGTCAAGGAGGGAGAATCTCAAGCCTACTGCTAAATATGGAAAATCATCTCAAAAATGATGGAAACAGTGAATATAAGGTGAGGATATGGTCCCTCACAGGATTTCTAGCTGAAATATTGGAAACTTCCTTCCTCCAATAGATTTATAGGACTGGATTGCGCAATCCTTGAGGGGATTGCTCCTGCGTGGAGGTAAAATTTGATGGCATGAATGCCGAATATAGATCTGATGCTCCTAAAAGGCTGAACATGAAGTACAAGGTGAAAGGATGAATCCTCCACCGGTTTCCTAACTAAAATGCTAGAAACAACCACCACCTCTCAAACCCTCAAGCAGGAATGCATTATTCCTGAGACTGAATGTGCATATGAGAGTGGTTGAATGTAGTACCAATGCCTGATGATGTATTCCAACTCAAAGAAACCTTCCCAGAGTAAGCACTCGAAGTCGTCATGTGGGTAAGGGTGGGATTTTCGCTCGGAAACACCCGTGTGCTAAACAGCACTGCAAACTTAGCTAAACAGCATAAGCATGCATAGAAATGTCACATGAAAAATACAGATCTAAACAAATCAGAAATAATAATCTAAATCCTTCCTTTTATTTTTTCCTTCATCACCCTTATATGCTTTGTGAGCTTTCCATAGCCCTGGCCCACCTCATAATTGCGCTGCACATGTGGCCACTAGCCTCTATGAAGAATGTGTTGTCTCTCCATGTTCTCCGCCATCTTTGCATTTAATTGCCACTCTCTCCATCATGTGTGCATTGGATGCACAAATTCCTCCACTATCTCATCATTAGTGCTCTATGATCTTACTTTTAATGCACCATGATCTCAGTTGACCTCCTCCATGATCTCCATGATCTATCATTAATGTGGTATGATCTCCACTCTTCCTTCATTTAAGAAGTTGCTCCACTACTCCATAATGTATATCTAGATCTAAAATATCCACATACACACATCAAAAGTGGGTTTTATTCATCTATGGGGTTTGTGGGTCCCTCCACCCTCTTATTTACTTAATTAATTAAGAAAATTAAGAACTCTAATATTCCAATTATATGATGGAAAGTTGGGAATATTACAAAAATCAACACCTATGTTTCAAAATGTAGAATGACCATGAAGACTTATTGGATGCCTACCCCCGATGGTCCTAACCTAAACTATAATTTATTTTCTAGCCCCTGTGGGGAGAATTTAGTGAGTTCGATTAGTGATTATTTCTCAATTTTCTTAGGGTGTGCCTTGGTGAAGTAACTATAAGAAGAGTACAACGGTCCCAACACATTGGGTGCCTTCTATTCCAATGCTTACCAATGCTCCATGTGTGCTTTGGAGTGTACAATCACAAGTGTTATGAGATGCGGATATGCATTGATCCTTTATAATCCTTTTCTAATTACGCTATGTGTGATTGTTCCTTGTGAAAATAAATGATGTGTGGATTATGGGCTGCTTACACCTTGCCTAGTTAGACTAATTTTGCACTATATGGAGATGGAAAATTGTATTAAGAAAGCATTCATATGCATACCCAGGCTCACCATGAGGTGCAAGTGTGGATGAGATTACTTGCTTTATTTTCAACATTTTGGTCCTGGTCTTGATTCCTAATGCAAAAATTGAACTAATCTAATGCAAAATTTGAAAAACAAGAATTAGCTAAAGATGTGTGGACATATGGGCCACTTAATTTTCTGCTAATTACTCTATGTGTTTTGTATCTTTTACCAACAAATCATTGGTTTAGACAGCATATGTGGATCAAAGGCCACTTACTTTCCCCTACTTAAGCTATGTGTGATTTGCAAGAATAAAACACTAAAATTAAAACTACTTAGTTGCTAGGCTAAACTCTAGCAAATAAGTGTCCTAACCAATCATGAAATACCAGAGCACAGTGATGGAAAATTTCTTATGGGTTTCCAACACCTTACATCTACAAAAAACTGAGAAAAACAAGTGAAAATTGGGCTTACTGCCTACCCTGCGTCTGTCTAAATAGAATGTGCGCGGATGGCAGAGGCTGAAAAAATCTGCCTTCTCTGAGAAACATTTATCACTGAGGGTGACTGAAAAGTGTTGAGAGGAAGCAGGGGTGGTTTTGCAGCAATTCTAAGGAGGATAGAGGACCTGCATCAACAACCATTAACTCAAAAGAAAGAATCTAGTGGAGTCAGCATTCTTGTTTTAGTGTATTTGGTGCATGGGCAGACGAAATACATTATGCTTAATAGGGAGGTTGCTTTCCTACAAGAAATTCACAGGTCAAAGTGGTTTGTCAAACATTAGTGGAACAAGTTCAACATGTAATAAGCTAATTTAAATAGAAACATAACATGCTACATAAACGAAGAAACAAACAAAAAACAACATGCACAAGAAACATGCTCAATAGAGAAAACACACTAATAAATCAACAATGGAGAGCTCTCTCCCTTTATTAGGTATTGGTGGTAGTAGAAGATAGAATGTTAAATCTCTTGTAGTGGATCCTTCAAGCTACGAAGCTCCAATATCCAAGACAAGGGGGTCTCTTCCCCTCAAATTTTCAGCAAGCCTCTCTTCCCTCTCAAAGGATGGTAGATCGACGGACAAGTGGTGAACTCGTCTCTCTTGGATGGCCAAAAATTGAATCTTCCAATCCTCTTGCTGCTGGAAAACACAAGCTGGTTTAATGAGGAGAAATTTAGCCAGCATAACAATGTGTCTCCCATTTCTCTTCCCGCGGTTGGCTTTTATAGACAAATATCAAATTTTCCCTCCCTCTCTTGGTATAAGATGGATGTTGACACAAGAGTGGGGGTATTATTCCTTTGTATGTTGCATTAAAGCCTCAAGGTGGCTCCAAGGCGACTGTACTTGGTTAGCTTGAGTGAGAATATTTTTCTCCAAGTGTCCCAAGTGGTCCCAGATGGTGACATTTTTCATTCTCAGGACCACGCGGCTATTCGAGGGATAGTCGTGATGTTCTTCATGGCTATCTAAGAAAAAGCTGCAATGATCGCCTAGGGCTAGTGCTTCCTGTGTGCAGTCCAAAAATTTGCCTACTGACCTTAGGAAAGGTTAAAATTTTCAACTCCTGTAATGTATTTCTTCCTTGTAAAACTTTTTTTGTACCTTCTTCTTGTCATTTTCTAATGTATTTTTCTCGTACGATTTTTCAGTGTTAACAGCAGTCTACAACAACAAAAGTCTTGAATCCTCTAAGTCATCATCAAAATACCAAGGCCCTTATCAATTCCTCCACAAGTTAAGGGAGATCGAAGGACTTTAAAGATGAAGATCACATCATCTTGGAGAAATTCAAAATTATTATTGGCACTCATTCGAATTGAAGTATCTAGAAATATAAAAACACATTATCAACATCTTCAAATCTGTAAGGCAAATTGCCTCTGATTGAAGCTAGGATCCTCTCCTTTTCATTGCAGAAGGTCATCCAAGGAAACAGTAAGTTGGATCAAAAGGTGTTCCCATCATAAAAGGAGCAATCTCTTGTATTGAAGAAAGTCCTCTTCATTTGGAAGAAGATAATTCGAAGGGAGCTGAAACAATAATCAAAGTGATCAAGTTGAAGATTTCATCTTCACTTTTCAAGTAAGTATCTTTCATTCTTTAATAAAATTTGGTAAAATGACTTCGTGTTTGCAGGAATATGCATAAGTTGGTTGGTTCATCGAAATTCCTTGCATAGAAAAAGGAGGATTAACATATTCCTCAGATATAGTGAAGTCATTGATCATATCTATAAGAAATTATCTGAAGGTCAAACATTATCAGAATACATGTAAAGGGATCAAAGGGCAAAAAGGATTCTTATGAAATCAGTAAAAGGTCCCCTCATCCCTATGTAGGAGCATTGGATACATCAAAGAGATATATGATAAGCTGGAAGAAATATTCTCTAAAGATGTGATAAATAAGGTCATATCACTTAGACCTTTTCTACACAAAATTAAAGGTATCAAAGAATGAACGGATATCTTCATAAGATCTCAATTGTAAGATCTGGGATGAGATAATGAGCATTATTCTAAATATGAAGGTAACAAATTTCCATGGGGATAATAAATTTACCTCATTCAAAAACTTGTGGTTTCAATGATAGATAGAAGGAGAAAAGTTGAGGGAAAAATTGTTGAAGGTTAAATTACTCAAACATTTACAGGAAGGAAAGGGAATTTTAGAAAATTTGGTCCTCTAAAAGAGCATATCTAAGATTCAATGCTATGGAAAATTTATAAAAAAAACAGAAAGGAAGCTCATATCACCGGAAATAAGGAGGAAGTTGAAGAAAATAATTCCAAGGAAAGGGGGAGTAAGATATCTTTACTGTGATTAGGATTGTCTCCTACACAAAATGTCTTGTCATAAATCCTAAATATTTTATAGGATATGGCTATAATAAGATGCATTGTGGCATCATGGAAGAATTATAAACAAGAGCTTGTGATGTCACAATAGGGAATCAAGAAAGTCAAACATAAAAAAATATATGGAAGTCAAATATGAAGGATATAGCTCTTGGGAACCTCATTGGAAGGAAGAATTCATTCAGTACAAGACTTATCATACATCAATTCAAGAAGGAAACACCTATCGAATATATATATGCAATATCCTGAAGATTATTTGATGGAATCCTCATCGAAGGGTTCACTGATCTAGAGAGGAAGCAAGTGTTTCATTGGGAACTCCAATTTGTGGAGTTCATGGGATGATGGTATGACGATATAAGAGATTAAGCAAATCAAAGGGTTGAAATTATCTTCAATCAAGGAATTTTATGAAATAATCCTAGATGACCTAAAGGTATATGAGGTATGTATGCTTGTATTTAATATTATAATTTCATGTCATATGGTTGCAGGTAACATGGATCACTACTTCTATCTTGAGAATCATGATCAAAGGAAAGAATTTCCTCCTCTGAAAGGATGCAGGAAGGCATAATCACATAATATGTCCTCATATGAAGTATTAGGTGGTTTACCACAATTAAGGAACTCTGCTTGGAAGCTCCTGAGAATGAAATATGGAAAAAGAAGGAAGAGATCATGATATATTGTTAATTTTGGGAAACTAGGTCCAAACTCCATGTTGTGATGCTCAGATGACGATGCTAATATTTTTATTGGATTCCTCTTTCAAAGAGGTGCAATATTGATCTAAAGATAATCTTGATCGGATGAGAAGAACATGTATTTTGAATTTATTCCACATGTGCAAGGTCGGCCTGATTTATCCAACATGCATAAGAGATGTGTCACACACCCCCACAGATGCCTATATATTGGAGAGACTTGGAGTTCATTTCACAAACACATTTTGTGGAGGAATTTTTCTTCTTTCTTAGATGGTGATGGAGCAGCGTTATTGGTTTTGCGTTTAGATCTTCTTGGTGCAGCGTCTTGGTGGAGTACTCTTGATGAGACGTCTTGGGGTTTGTGTGACACATGTGGAAAGTGGACCTTATGAAGACTTTGATGGTTGAAGCATCCTGCTGATCGTCGTAACACCACCATTATTTATCTTTGTTTTTGGCTTGTCTTCCATCGATCTATTGGTATGTTCTATCTGCATCTTACTTTCACTGTGCCCTAGAAGGTCAAAGTATATTTCCATCTAAGCATAGAACATCTTCAGAATTTAACATGGTATCAGAGCTAAGGAGAAGACAAAGCCCATAAGGGAGATAAGGATTGTTTTCAATGGTAGGCCGCATGCCATACCACCACAGCAAGTGATGTCGTGGGCGGTTTTTGGGTTCTTTTGTGCCCTAACCTTCAGCGTGGAGGAGCCAACAAGGGCAGCGTGGTTTTTCTAAATGTTGTAGGTAACAGCATGAAAAAAAAAGGACTGTTTGAGGCATGGTAAAGGGTTTTTCTTGGGTGCATTTTCAGGTCAAGAAGGGTGCAATTTAAAGGAGTGTGTTGCTAACGTTTTAGACAGAATTGCGGACTGTTTGGAAGGGACCATAGGTATAGTCCACTGCTGGGCTAGGCCGCAGGCCATAGCCAGCAGTTGGAACCTTTAGGAGTTGCATTATAGGTGGAGAGCATCATTAAAGGGCAGTGAATGCATCGAGGACCTCTCCTAAGGTGGACCACAGCCTATAGAGGCTTGTGTACTAAACTATGTGGAGATTGAGAGCAACATGGCATGCCCTAACCAGGGTTGTCACAAATGCATAAGAAACCCATTTATGGAGGTCTGTCTCAGGATCACTTTGAGATTCAAATTGATGTGAGCTGGAGGCCGAGATTGGTTTGGAGAAAGTCTAGGCTCATTTATTTCATGTCTGAGTTTGAGCATAGAGGATACCACATTTGTTAAGGGCTATTTTATGATGGTTTGGGCATACTCTTAGGTGGGACTTCTCTACTGTAAGCCACAGATTTCTACAGGAAGGTAGCATGAAAGTGTAGGAGATAGCCAAAGTTTTTTTGAGTGGTTGAATTATAGATAAAACTCAGCCTAGCTCAGGATATTCAGTGAATTTCTCTCTTTGTCTCAGAATAACCTAAATAGACCTAATTAATTGTAATCTACTTCAGACTCTGTAGATATGACTAGCGGTAAATGAATCTTTATAGTTTATTCTCTGCTTAAAATAAACTTGATAACTGGGCATTTTGGGGCTATTTGAAAAAGCAGTTGAAGGTAGGTGCCTTCCTGGAAGTGGTATGTGCAAAGTCTTGTGAGAAAACATTTGAAGATCTGTCATCAATCCATTCATCAGTTTAATATCTGAAAAATCAACCCCATACTTGATGGCTATCCCTGCCAAGACATCCATCTTTTAGACTGAGTTGTTTTGCACAAATTTTAATTTAGAAACAGAGATCAAGTTGGAGGAATTTCGTGGCAGAAGCTGAGGGAAAGGTTGCATGCATTTCCAGGCTGCAGTCTGCTCAAATTTTCGGGGTCACTCCTGAAGCAGTCAATAAGACATTCAGGACAGTGGCAGAGAAATAGGCATCACGAAAATCAAGGATATGAAAGCTCACCTTTCAGTATAGGTTTCTAGTAAACTGGTGCATATTCCAGACACAAGATAGCCTCACTTTGGGTTGTTTCCTTAAATCTGGGCATTATATCTTCTATGGGGTCGAATTTTCCACATCTAGGCTATCTCAGGCTCATTTTTTGTGGAAGAGGGATAAAGCATCATATTATCATTTATGGAGAAGTTGTTTTTGAAGGTTCAAGTTGCATTAATCGAAGTCTCTCATATATAGTTGTTGAGTGTATTTCCTCACCATGGATCATCTCTAGGTGTGCTTAAGTCTGTCTTTTTTGCCATCATAGGAAGAGTTTACTCATACCTTGTTATCATAATATTGTCTTGTGCATTTGGTTGAGTTTATTCATCAGGAGGGGACGATGTATGTTTGGAGCATATTTGAGGAGGTTGTTTTTGAGATAATCTGTGCCCTAGGTAGGGCTCCCTCAAAGCATACATAGCTCTGTTCTGGAGCTTTATATATTCTTTGTGATAGGGTCACAGAGCCTCAATAAAATTTCAATTTAACTCTGTGGTATCGTTTGATCCAAGAGAAAGGTAGATTCTTTGAAGTTTTTTCGGGAAATTATGTCCTTAAATGTTGAATAAGACAAAGTGATCACTGTGTTGAAACCTTTGTTCGAATCTCGTGATCAATGATGCTGAAGAAGCTCTATTGTTTGAAGGCAGACTTGCTGAGATGATATTTACAGTGCTTTGAAAAACTACTATAAGAAGGCAGAAAAAAGAAGAGGTATGTAAAATTGATTCTTACATGGAAAGTTCGTTAAAATATGTCTGTCTTTGAATGTTGTTTAAGGAAGTCTAAGGATAATATCAATGGCTGCTCAATGAGCCTTAGAACAATGACATGTGGAAAAGTATATATG
This sequence comes from Pinus albicaulis, assembly GCA_034641835.2. NCBI lineage: Eukaryota > Viridiplantae > Streptophyta > Pinopsida > Pinales > Pinaceae > Pinus > Pinus albicaulis. Next base: position 931,725,583 of record CM076583.1, read on the forward strand.
ACCTCACTACAAAGTCTATATGAACTTGATCTTTGGTATCTTCAGAGGCATATATATAACCATGAAGTTTGATATCTTTAGTACTGTATGGCAGTATGACAGTGATGTATATGATAATATTATGGCAGCACTGTAATCAGTGATATGAAAATTTATGATACCTGTCAAGATGTATGAGAGATGTATGACAGCATATGGCCCTAGGGGGGGATATTCCATGAAAGCAAGAAGTCGAATAGATACCAAGGGTATCTAGAAGCCATGAGTGCAATCATACAATTTGAGCCTGAATCATTTGAAGAAGCCGTAAAGCATCAAGTTTGGAAGGATGATATGCTCGAAGAGTACGAGTCCATTATGAAAAATGATGTCTGGGATGTGATCCTGAGACCAAATGAAAAAGTTGTTGTCACCTCAAAATGGCTCTATAAGATCAAGCTTGGATTTGATGGGAGTGTTGAAAAGTACAAGGCAAGATTTTTTTCCCAGGGCTTCTCTCTAAAGGAAGCCGCAGACTATGATGATATTCTTGCACCTGTGATCCGATATACTACCATCCGATCTATTATTTCCCTTAATTCTATGCAAGGATAGAGTCTACATCAGATGGATGTGAAGACTATTTTTTTGCATGGTTCAATAAAGGAAGAGGTGTATGTGGAGCAACCTTTGGGGTTCAAAGTCCAGGATAGAGACACCCATGTATAGTTTGAAGAAAGCACTCTATGGGTTGAAGCAAGCCCCCAGGGCTTGGTACGAGAGGATAGATAACTACTTGATGAAGCTGGGCTTCACTCGAAGTAATGATGATCTGAACCTTTACTTCAAGGTTGATAAAGAAAAAAATATCATTATGATTCTCTATGTGGACGATATCTTCCTGATAGGTGTTGACCCTCTCATTCATCAGTGTAAGAGGGAGCTTTCTTTCAAGTTCAAGATGAAGGACCTGGGACTGAGGCATTACTTCCTAGGCTTGGAGGTCTGGAAAAGACCTGGCAATATTTTCCTCTCTCAAGGAAATATATTATGAAGCTGTTGGGCCCATGCTAGAAAATCCTACTAAGTATTTTCAACTCGTAGGGGCCCTGATGTTCTTAGGAAACATCAGTCCGAACATATTTTGTGCAGTGAAAACTTTGAGTCAACACATGGTTGATCCTCATAACATTCACTAGGTTGGTGCCAAGAAACTCTTGAGATATATCTGGGGCACGATAAACCATGGGCTGAGATGCAATGTCGAGAGTTTGAGACTCCATGCATATGCTGATTTCGATTGGGCAGGTAGTGTGGCGGATCGCAAGACCACAACTGGATACTGCTTCACACTTGGGTCTGCTTCGTGCAGGAAGCAGAAGTCGGTAGCTTTGAGCACCGCTGAGGCTGAATACATTGCAACATGTATGGCCTGTTGTGAAGCCACTTGGTTGTGAAATCTCTTCAGTGAGTTGTTCGAGCATGTGCTAGATGCCACTGTTATCCTTTGTGAAAACTAGAGGGCGATTCGTTTGTGAGAGAATCTCGTGTTCCACGATCGATCCAAGCAGGTACCACTTTGTCTGGGACATGGTACAACGAGGCATCGTAAGGCTCATATAGGAACCGTAAGGCTCATATAGGAACTGATGAGCTGGTAGCGGATATTCTCACTAAGCCCTTGCGAAAGGTCAAGCTCCTAACCTTCCGTGAGAATTTTGGAATCGCGGAACGACCCTATTTGGAGGGTCATGTTGGACGATGAGCTCTAGGAGCTCCAGGGGGGCTTTGGGGCTAGTTTCTTTTTGCTATAAGCAACCACAGGGTTAGGCTTTCCAAAAGTAGTTGGTGTGCTTCCACCCCACCGGGATGATATTGAGTCGGTTTACCTCTCTCTAATTTGTGCCCCATATGCATCCTACCCATGGAGTTTTGAACTCATGGGAAGTACCTCTCATTTGGCCAATGAGGTGGGAAATGTGAATAGAGACCATAGCAAGACCGATGGACACATAAGAGATTGTCGCACTCCCTATGTCTAGGATGGCATGATCCAACCACTTGATCTGGGATCAAGTATAGTGAGGTTTCGGACCTCCAACTCACTTCGGGTCAGTGAAACTAACTTCGGGTTAGTATATGACTCTCTTGAGTCCTAGTGAGGTCTCTAACCTAAAATTGACTTCGGGACAGTGAAACTAACTTCGGGTTAGTATATGACTCTCTTGAGTCCTAGTGAGGTTTCGGACCTCCGACTGACTTTGGGTCAATGAACTAACTTCGGGTTAGTATATGACTCTCTTGAGTCCTAGTGAGGTTTCGGACCTCCAACTGACTTCAGGTCAAGTAAACCAAATTCGGGTTGGTATGAGACTCTATTAGGGTCCCGTGATTTGGCTGATTGGCAAGCCAAATGACAGTGTAACATCAAACCAAGCTTTGGAGCCCGAGGACCTAGCCTTCCTGGACTCAAAGAGGGCTCTCTCTATATGTGTAAGGGATATATGTGTGTTTGTTTATTGTGTTCTGATTTTAGGCTAGTTATGAAGTAAGTTTTTGGTTTTGGTTTTTTTAAGTTGTGAGGGATGAAACTGATCAAAGATATAAGATAGGTAAAAAGATGTCAGATCAACTGGGCTATGGGGTCAAAAAGGTCAAGAAAGCTATAAGATGAAGATACAAGGCTGTTGAAGGGCCGATTTGATTCAAGGTAGAAAGGATCTTTGGGCAAAATGGAGTAAATGGACATCAAGTTTGTGAACAACAAAGAGTTTCAAGCATAACTAGTTTAATAGATAACATAAACATGGTAGGGAAAATAGTTAATCATGAAAAATGTAACTAGAAGCTAATCAATACATAGAAATAAAAATTCAAGCCATGCATAGAAGTATATGACCCTCTAACTTTGGCAAATGGCTTTCAGACTTTGGGGAAAACACTTAAGAAAGAAAAAAAACAGCAACTTGCCTATGCAGACAGCCACAAACCTGATACTTCAAGTTATTGGGCACTTTGAACAACGAGATTTGCATAGTTTTAGGTAAAGGGCTAGATCGGAACTAGACCTCCTTGGTTCAAACAAAATGATAATATAATCAGTCAAAGAGAAATTTCATGGATGGAACTATAACTAGCCATAGGGAAGCAGGGCGTACCGTAAATCATACTTAGCATGCATAGAACTATGAATGAAACAAGCAACAATATCCTCAAGTTATTAAAGAGCAGTTAAGAATTCTTTAATGTAACTAAGGAAGAATAAAACATGAAAGCTATGAAGAAACAGGAAATTTGAGGTGCCTCCAAGGGCATATCTCAAAACAGATTTGTTTTGCTCTCTTGATCTGCTGTGAAAGAGGCATGTGTTCATGAATGAAACAGAACACAAGCAGAACCATACCATTTTACCAAGTCATGGAATCCAACAACAATCCTTCTTCATCATCGAAGAACATCAGAGGTAATCAAGCATAAGACAAATGATTCCAGAAACATGTGACCATATATTGCTTCTCTTCTCAGGTTCAGCCTTGTTTTACAATGAAAGCCTTTGGAATATATAGGCTCAAGTGAGGAAAACCTCATGGTTCAACTTGCTCTCCCATTGGCCTAATCAAAATATCTAAACTTGTCCTTGAGGCTTTGCAAAGCCCAAGGAACAAAATATCTCATAAAATATCTAGAAAATAATAAAAAAGGAAAAATAATTGACTTTGCATCATTTTCCATGTGCAAAAATAGCTAAACGCACATTTGGAAAAAGCAGAGATTTTTAAAGATTCAGTTTTGCAAGGAAGTATTCAAACTTACATCGGCAAGGTCCCCTGACTCCCTGACTTGCCGGCAACATTTGGCAGCCTTCCCGATGTCGAAACGAGGCTCATGATAGCTCGTTGGAAATATATGAGTGTCTACTTTCTGGAACAACTGAAATTTTCCCAATCTGATGCCTGGAAGTTCTCCAAAAATAGGACTGTGTGTAAAAAACCAGAAAATAAACCTTGCTGATAGATGGGGCAGAATGTTGGAAAAGTGAGTGTTTTTCGCCATTTTGGGGAAGAAAATGATCTTAAAATGTTATAAAAATCGCTGAGTATATGCCCCTGAAATTATGGCATCCAATGATACCATTCTCATCCTATGACGATCTCCCAAACTGAAATGGCGAAGCCCCCGAGTTTTGGCCAAAAACCCAAAAATGTCAAAAAACAAGATTGTGTCAAAATTTGCTCAATTTTGGTGAGCAAGTCCCTCAAGGCTTTTTAGAAACATGTCTAGAAGCTCAGGTCAAAATTCTAAGCTTAGAGGTGTCTTTCTCCCTTTTTCTCACCAGGCGCCCTCTTTGGGCAGTTTTGAGCCTTTCTTGGTTTTCTTCTTTGTTGTTTGGCATTCTAGCTTTGGTGAAGAAGTCATGGCCCCTTGCCTAGGAGAGGCAGCTAGCACATGCTTTACAGAATTCCCTTCATGATATTTATGCTGTTTTTATGTCTCATAAGGCTGCCTCTTTTCCTGTACTTGCTCATCACTGTCATGCTGCTCCTGCTGCTCTGTCTCACTTTCACTGTCAATCACTGTTTGATCAAGGTAGAATTGGTTTTCAAATGTTGTGTGAGATGCCCTTCTTTCTATTAGGTCTTTGTTCCTTCCAAACATTGTTTTTCCCTTGGCATACAACTCAACAAATGAACTTAAGAACAAAAACACAGTCAAAGAGTCATTGTGTTAATGTAAGGTCACATGGCGCTAGGTGTTTCTGATGTGAGCACAAAAGACCTGTAGCAGTTTAAAAACAAAACTCCTTTTAACCAAAACACTGCCCTTGTATGCACTTTTCTTCATACAAAGTTGAAAATACCTCCAAATGGCGAGTTATAGCTTCAAACACTAATTCTGCCTTATGGAACAAAAGAGAAACACTGTCTTTGCCTTCTACCACATCAAGGAAAACATTTTGAAATGAGAAAACACTTAATAATAATCACTGTTATCTGAAACTAGGCCCACTGTTTTCATTTCCCAAACTCTGTTTTCCTGCTTTTAAACAGTGCCTCTACCCTTTAAAATTTCTTTGAGTACAGTTAAATATGGTCCTTTGATAGTAATGAAAATCCACCATTTTTCACTATGTAAAGGTTTGGGCAAACGAAAACATGGAGATTCTGAGTCCCAAACATAAAACATAGCCCTTTATTTCACACCGAGATTTTCATTCTTTCACCATTGGTTTAGCCTTTGAATAACACAGCAAACAACCCTTTCCCATTTTTAAATTTTCCAAGAGAGACTGGAGAATACTTTGAAGATTTTCCACAAGCCTTTTCTGATCATTAAATAGCTGCTAAGGTGTTTGTTTGAGGGACTTTGAGTGCGAGGCGCGTTTATAGGAGAGGGTGCCGCGCAATGAAAATGGTGTCGGGTCGGCCATTCGGGCCATGGTTGACCGCACGCCCAGGCGCACCACGCCATAGTTATAACCCTTTGTTAATTTCGTTCCAGGCGCAAGGGGGCTTTGTCTTTCATTGTGAAAAGCATAATGGGCAGGAGCAACAGTATTTTACCATGTTTGAAAGTGAAAAAAGCCCATGCGCCTTTGAGCTTGACTTGAAAAGGGTTTGAAAGATTTCTCACTTTACACCACTGCCTTTGTCTATTTGAAACGAAACAAAGTGACTTCGAATTGTGTTAAGAAGGACCCCTACTTTTAAAAATTGTTGGTGGAGAAGATCTGTGTATCTTATTTGAACAATGGTAATGGTTGTGACCTTTTCCGAGGGCCAACTCTATTCATTGTATTTCACATATTTGAAAAGTGAATTCTGCCACTGTTTGACTTTTAAATGCCCTTTTCACAATGTAACATTTTCCCAATAATACACCAATGAGTTATGAAGCCCCTTTGCCACTTTGCAGGGAAACAGATTTACCCTTTGAAATTTAAACTAATATTGTCTGCTATGGATGCTTCAAAGGTGATAAAGCCTTATTGTAAGGATGACTTGACTGCCATGTGTCTTATTAAGCTCATTTTCTGACTGGGGTGAAAAAAGTAGTTGCATTTGCTCAGGCCCTTCCATCTCAATCCATTTTAAAAGGAGATCTCTTTAATCACTTCTCTCTTACTCAAATTGCGTTGATATGGTACCATTGACCTTTTTACAATGAACATGCCTATATCTGTTTTGAAATCCTCTCCAGAAACTGAAAGTATACCAAAGTACTTTTGTATGTTATGAACCACTGTGTCTAGCTGTAATACCTTTCTTGGGAAAAATGAGCTCAGATTTCCTTTGTCAACTATGATAAGCCTATTTGAAAGACACCCTTTTATGAGTAGAGAGATCAGTACCCTTTAAAACATAATCATCATTAGTTCTTTCGCCTGTGAAATGACTCACCTCATCATCCACTCTTCAAATTTTGTTTTGTTGGAGCTGCAGACTGTCTTTTGACCGAAACCTTGTTGAGAGATAAGCTTGACCTCCTTGGATTGTAGTGGTACCCCTGCTTTCCTTTTTGGTCTCTGTATTTCTCTATTTCAATTATCTCCTATTATGTTTATACTTTGTCTATCAGTTAGTGAGAAATCTTTAGAAATAATCATTGCTCTGGCCCACTGCTTATAAACGAAGGAGGCCTTTCACTTGGCAATATATCTGATGATATTTGATGAGCATGCCTGACAAGGGTTCCTCTTATGTATGATGGCAAGCAAACAAATTTGAAAACATTACTGCTTTCACCTCTACTTGCAATCATCATTTTCCTTCAGAAAACCCTATTTACTGTTTCACTGTTTATTAAAGACAAGTTTGCCTTACAGTCAGATGCAACTCTTCAAGTCATATTTTGACCATCGCCCTCTGTTTATAGATGAAGGAGGCGCTTTTAACCCTCTGCTTGTAAATGAAGGAGGTTCTCAGTCATTTCATATTAATAGCCTCTTGATAGTGCTGCTTTTTCTTCTACTGTCCTTTCAGGCTGTGAATGAGGTCGCAAGATTTTGATGAATAACTCTTGGCCCTATAGAAAACATCTCAGGCTTAGGATCACATTGAGAAGCAGTTGTCTTCTCATGTGGTGCTAAAATTTTCTTTTGATATGCTGGTATGTTTCCGTCTTGAAAGATCCATCAAAACACTGTAAAAACACCTAATATCAGCTTGAGATTATGGTCTATGTATTGTTGATACTTAAGGGTGTATAAGTGGCGCGACTTAGGGTTGTGACCAACTTTATTAGCAGAGTGGGAAGTCTGTTATGACTGGTCTATAGCAGATGGAGGTTTTTTGGCTCTTGGATAGTTTTCCAAGGGTGAAATGTCTTAAAGCGCCACTTCCTAACTTAGGGGAGGTTTTTGAACAGATTTGGATCGTCTCTTTAGAGCTGATGGGCAAACTAGTATGGCCGAGGCTAGGTAGGATTTAGAAATGAGGTTTCACCTCGTCATGGGCGGACTGAAAGGTAAGAGGGAAAAAAAAATTTGTGGGTGTTTTCTAGATGAAAAATTGACAGGTGAAAAATACTAATGACTAACATACTCTTTGTGAGTCCTATAGAGGTTTCAGACCTCTGGGATAAATATTTCAACCGGGAATGTTGTCTTGGTGACTGACCCACTTCTGTTTTGAAATAAAGAAGCCAGCAAAGCAAGTTACGGCGGGATGATGCATGATGTTTGGATGGCACTGGTGGATGGAGTTATCCCTAGTTGAGAGGGAGTGTTAATATTGGGAAACTAGGTCCAAACTCCATGTTGTGATGCTGAGATGACGATGCAAATATCTTTATTGGATTCCTCTTTCGGAGAGGTGCAAGATTGATCTAAAGATCATCTTGATCGGATGAGCAGAACATTTATTTTGAATTTATTCCACATGTCCAAGGTCGGCCTGATTTATCCCCCACATATGCCTATATATTGGAGAGACTTGGAGTTCATTTTACACACACATTTTGTGGAGGCATTTTTCTTCTCTCTTGGATGGTGATGGAGCAGTGTTCTTGGTTCTGCATTTAGGGCTTCTTGGTGCAGCGTCTTGGTGGATCATTCTTGATGAGAGGTCTTGGGGTTTGTGTGATACATGTGGGAAGCTGACCTTATGAAGACTTTTATGGTTGAAGCATCGTGTTGATCACCGTAACGCCAGCATTATTTATCTTTGTTTTTGGCTTGTCTTCCATTGATCTATTGGTATGTTCTATCTACATCTTACTTGCATTGTGCCCTATAAGGTCAAATTATATTTGCATCTAAGCATAGAACATCTTCAGAATTTAACATATATGCAACCATGGTAAAGGAAATCATCATCCAAAAGGGCCAAGAATATTTCACTAAAAAATCTCCCGGAAATATATGATGACTTTGATAGAAGTATGAAAAATATGGAGACCCTTCATAATGGATATATTTGAGAGATGTGTCAACATGTATACATGATGTTGATACCTAGAGGAAGATGTAATGATGAAATACCATCACAAAGGTAATTTTAATTTAAGTGTTCATTTCTTATTTTGAATAATTTATGGATGGGCTTATGCAGGGCTACCAAAGGGAAGTTGATGTCTTCCACCATTGATAACCATGTGGTAGGATGAAAGATCCTTTAATAAACATGGTATGAAGAAAAAAAATGGCATGAAGCAAGGCCATATGAAGACTGATGGATCAGTTTCTGATGAAAGGAATGATGACATGACTCATGGATGAAAGTGATGGATGGTATGTGCCTTATGAAGAAGTCACAAAAGATGAAGACTCCATAAAAAATAATAAATTCATGACATCGAAGGACGGAGTTCTTCAAAGTGTTTTATTGTCCCATTATCTCCACCTGAGGAGCTATTGTAGGTCCCTGATTAAGAGGGAGATTGGAAACAAGTTTCTTACTTAGAAGAAACTTGGAAATTCCGAAGCCAAGGGGGATCTTAGGTGCATTCCTTGTGTAAGTATTAGTTCATTCCTTTACTGTAATATGTCCTCCCTAATTGAGAGAGAGATATGGACATGGAATTATTGTTGTCACCTGGGAAGACAGAATGGAGGATTGGGTAATCATCTGCATCTTATACTCTTTGAGGATGAGATATGTCATCCCAGATAAGAGTAGTAATAGAGAGCTGATATTCTTTGAGGACTGGGAATCCAATATAAAAATATTCCTGGTGGAACACACCTTGAGAACCTAGGTAGGGTATGTTTTAGGAGAGACAATGATTAGGGTGTCTATAAATCAATTGTCTCACCAGCATTGAGCTCATATATTGTGTAGAAATAGAGATGTTAGTCAAGGCCTTGATATGTGAAAATTTTGGTTGATATGAAGTTATACAGATGGGTTACCAATCTGATTATTCTTATGAGAAACTCTTCATATTGAGAATGACCAAGTACGATTATGAATACCTCCCTAGTTAAGAGGGAACATCGAAAAGTGTAACTAGTTTTGATCGTCATATTAACATGTAATTGTGACTTTTGTAAATGGTGTAATGAAGAAAATAAAATTATTATTGTTAGCCTTGATTCATGGGTTTCATGAGGAAGTGATTTTATTTTGGTTGGCTCTCATTCAGAGCATTAGGATTTTTCATTTAAATTCAAAGGATTAATTTCATGTATGAAGAGCTATTATGTGTCAAATATATGCAAGTCTATCAAAGTGTCAAGAAGCCCTCCAAAGGCAAGCACAGTCTCTCTCTCTTAATGGCAGCCTCAAGATGAATATGGAAATCATGTTGGCTTAGTATGGAGACACATATATTCAAAATTTTATGTCTGCTTAATAGGACAAGCATACTACTATAAATACGCACCTCGGCATATTCCACAGAAGCATAATTTCGGGAATCTTTCTCTAAGTTTTTCGGTGAAAAAATATAACTTTGCATGGATAGTGAAAGAATATAACTCGCATATCCTTGTGATTTTAGATGGGTAAGAGCATAATGAAGTTCGGATGCATATCTCTCTATTTTTGCATGGGCAGTAAGAATATCCACAAATAAGACAGGTAGGATGTCTCTCTATTTCATATGGACCGTAACGTATGAAATGGCAGTTTGGGTTGAAAAAGTTTTGAAGTAAAATGGGATCCCTCTAAAACTTAGATCACTGTGGCAGTGGATATAATCACAATATTACCTTTGTGATAAAATCTCGTGAAGGAAATAGTGTTGTCAAGTCAGTAATGAAGATCTCGGTATCAAAGGAAATGATGAAGATCTTGATGGAAAAGGAGTCGATGAGAGGACTGGGAAGAGAATGTCTACCTTGGTCATGGAGTGGCTAGTAGTTCAAGGGTCTTGGTCTTGGAATTCGTCAATTGGAATCTTTTTAAGAATAATTTTTATGGGATTTCCTCTCAAAGAGAGATATTTTTTCCCTGTCTCATAGCCTACATTCTATGCCTCTTGTCTATTTATGTTTATGCATTAGTATTTGTTTGATGAAGAAAAAAAATTAACTAAAGCAAAAGAGAATATCCTAATCTAATGAAGTAAAAATACTCACAAGAAGTTATGAAGGAAGAGAAATCACCTAGCTAAAAATTCCCTATATTTCTCAACATGGTTTCAGAGCTATGGTGCTAAAGTAAAAAGAAGGGCATCTAATCAAAGAGACACTCAATGATCGAAGAAAGGCATCTAATAAATTCAAAGGTTTTCAAAGATCAAGATATACATTGAAGAATAAAACCCTAGATTGAAGAAGAAGTCTACAACAACAAAACTCTTGAATCCTCCAAGTCATCATAAAAAGACCAAGACCCTTATCAAGTCATCTACATGGAAAGGGAGCTCGAAGGAATTTAAATATGAAGATCACATCATCTTGGAGAAAGTAAAAAATTTGATCTACATACATTCTAACTGAAGTATCTAGAAAGGAAAAAAGGAATTATCAGCATCTTCAAAGCTATAAGGCAATTTCCCTCCCATTGAAGCTAGGATCCTCTCCTTGTCCTTGAATAATATCATATAAAGAAGCAGTGAGCTACATCAAAAGGTGTTTCCATCATAAACAGAGGAATCTCCTATATTGAAGAAATTCCTTTTCATTTGGAAGAAGGTCATCTGAAGGGAGCTTCAACCATCATCAAAGTGATCAAGCTGAAGATTTCATCTTCACTTGTCAAGTAAGTATCTTTCATTTCTTAATAAAATTTGGTAAAATGACCTCGTGTTTACAGGAAGATCGATAAACTAGTTGGGTCATTTAAATTCCTTGCATAGAAAAGGGAGGATAGACATAGTCTTCGAAGATAGTGAAGTCATTGATCATATCTATGGAAAATTCTCTGAAGGTCAAACATTATATGAATACATGTAAAGGGAGAAAAGGTCGCAAAGGATTTTTATGAAATCAGTAAAAGGACCCCTCATCCCTATGTAGTAAGATTTGAGGTATCAAATAGATATATGATAAGTTGTAAGAACTCTTCTCTGAAGGTGCGATAACGAAGATCATATCACTTAGACCCGATCTACACAAAATTGAAGGTATCAAAGAATGAAGTGATATCTTCATAAGATCTCAATTGCAAGATCTAGGATGAGATAATCATCATTTTTCTAAATATAAAGGTAATAAATGTCCACGGGGATAAGAAAGTTACCTCATTCAACAACTTGTGGTTTCTATGCTAGATAGAAGAAGAAAAGTTGAGGGGAAAAGTGTTGAAGGTTAAAGGACTAAAACATTTGTAGGAAGGAAAGGGAAGTTTAGAAAATTTGGTCCTTTGATTAAAAAAAAAAAAAAAAGGCATAGCTAAGATTCAATGTTATGTAAAAATTATGGACATTACAAAAAAGAAGCTCATATCACCGGAAATATGGAGAAAGCTAAATAAAATAAGTCCAAGGAAATAGGGAGTAAGAGATATTTACAATGATTAATATATTTTCCCTCACAAAAGGTATTTTCATAGCTCCTAAATATTTTATATGATGTGGCTATAATAAGATGCATTGTGGCATCATGGAAGCATTAGAAACAAGGGCTTTTGAAAACTCCATATGGAATCATGAAAGACAGATAGCACAAAATGTATGGTAGTAAAATATGAAGGGTATGGCTCTTGGGAACCTCATTGGAAGTTTTATAGCATCATTTTCCACCTCTGTATACTTGATGCTCTGAGTTATGGCCTTAGGTGGCCCTTTCCCTTAGTACATGGTCCTTTACCTAAAAATCATTATTTTATTTTCCACACGTGACTCTCCCCTCTCAAAATCACATGCACACATGGGTCCATTTATACCCAACCCTCATATATAATTTGAAATATGAAAAAATATAAAATTCCCTATTTTATGGGCAGAGTTTACGGGTTACACCAGAAGCCTACCTACAGAATCTCGTGGCCTAATTGTATCCCAACTGAAAAAACTCTTTTGGGGAGGTATAAATACACCTCATGAGAATTCCTTAAAGGGGGAGAGAGATAGGTATTGATATTATAGCCATTTAGTCCCTGGTCAAGTATGATTTATCCCTGTGCCTCTTGCACTTCCCAGATTGTGGAAACCCTTGTTTCCCTCACAGAGATGTTCATTCCTCTTATATGAAATCTATGTGTATGCTTTTGGAAGGAGATTGTTGAGGCTTGGGCTAGACAGATCCGAAGGACGGTTTCGCTTGGAGTCGTGGCTGAATCAGGGGGTATTCCCCCACACATCTTTGCATTCATTAATAAAGAAGCTATGTTCCATTCTTGATGTTCATGATCTTAATGCTTTATACATGTTATGAACCTATTATGAATGATTTTATGTCTTTATGCTTAAAATCTTATATGATCTAACGCTAACATCTTGAACATTCTTTCAGTTATTACTAGTAGATGTACTTTTCTTGAGTGAGTTGTAGGTTTTGCAGCACTAGGAGAAGCATAGGGTTTTAACCCTACGGGATCGCCTTCAAATGTAAGACCTACGGGTATTTCCTCTTCATCCCATTTTACTAGTTTGAGAATTAGGACTATAAATTTGTATGCTTCTTGTTGTTGTATGCTTCTTGCTATGTTGGGATTCCCAACCCAGACCCTAGGGTACTTCATCCCGTAACAGAAATAAGAATTCATCCAGGATAAGACTCATCATACATCAATTCAAGAAGGAAACACCTACCAGATAGGGATGTGAAAGATCCTTAAGATTCTCTAATGGAATCCTCATCGAAGGGTTCAATGATCTAGAGAGAAACCAAGTGTTTCATCACTAACTCCAATTTGTGGAGTTCATGGGATGATGGTATGATGATATAAGAGATGAATTAGATCAAAGGGTTGAATATCTCTTCAATCAAGGAAGTTGTTGAAAGAATCCTAGATGACATAAAGGTATATGAGGTATGTATGCTTGTATTTAATATTATAATGTCATGTCACATGGTTGCAGGTAACATGGATCACTACATATATCTTGAGAAGCATGATCAAAGGAAAGGATCTCCTCCTCTAAAAGGATGTAGGAACGCATAGGTCACATAATATGTCCTCAAATAAAGTATGAAGTAGTTGACCACAATTAAGGAACACTGATTGGAAGCTCTTGAGAATTAAATATGGAAAAAGAAGGAAGATATCATGAGATATGCAACCATGGTAAAGGAAATCATAATCCAAAAGGGCCAAGAATATTTGACTATAAAATCTTCCGAAAAGATATGACTCTGATAGAATTCTAAAATTATGGAGACCTTTGACAATGGGTATCTTTGGGGGATGTGTCAACATGTATACAAGATGATGATACCTACAGGAACATTTCATGATGAGATACCATATCAAAGGTAATTTTGATTAAATTGTTCATTTCTTATTTTGAACAATTTCTGGATGAGTGTATGCAATGCTTCCAAAGGGAAGTGGATGTCCTCCACCGTTCATAACCATGTGGTAGGATGAAATATCCTTGAACAAACATGGTATGAAGAAAGCATCATGACATGAAGCAAGGTGAGATGAAGGTTGATGGATCACTTTCTGATGAAAGGAATGATGGCATTACTCATGGATGAAAGTGATGGATGGTATGTCCCCTATGAAGAAGTTCCAAAATATGAAGACTCCATAACAAAGAAGTGATCCATGACATCAAATGAAGGATTTATTCAAAGCATATTATTTTCCCATTATCTCCACCTAAGGAGCTATTGTAGGTCCCTGATTAAGAAGGAGCCTGAAAACACATTTTTAATTGGAAGAAATTTGGAAATTCATAAGACAAGAGGGAGCTTAGTTACATTCCTTGTGTAGGAATGAGTACATTCCTTTATTGGAATATGTCCTTCCTAATTGAGAGAGAGATATAGACACTTAATTCATGTCTTCACCTGGGAAGACAAAATGGAGGACTAGGTAATCATCTGGCATTTGATACTCTTTGAGGAATAGATAGAGAATACAAGATAAGAGTATTCATAGAGTACGATATTCTTTGAGGACTGAGAATCCAAGATAAGAATAGTCCTGGTGGAACCCACCCTGAGAATCTGGGTAGGGTATGTTCCAAGAGAGATAATGATTAGGGTGTCTATAAATCACGGGTATTGCCTACATTGATCTCAGATCTTGTGGAGATATCGAGTTGTTAGTAAAGGCCTTGCTATGTGACAATGTTGGTTGATATGATGCTATACAAATAGGTTACCAATCTGATTATTCTTATGAGAAATTCTTCAAATTGAGAATGAAAAAGTACCATTATGAATACCTCCCTAATTAAGAGGGAGTGTTGAAAAGTGTAACTAGGTTCGGCCTTCATAATGACATGTAATTGTGACTTTTGTAAATAATTTAATGAAGAAAATAAAATTATTATTCTGAACCTTGCTTCATGGGTTTCATGAGCAAGCGATTGTATTTTAGTTGGATTTCATTGAGAGTATTAGGATTTGTCATTTTTATTTAAAGGATTAATGTCAAGTATGAAGAGCTCTTTTTGAGCATGTGTCAAATATATGTAAGTCTATAAAAGCGTATACAAGCCCTCCAAAGAAAACCACAGTCTCTCTCTCTTAATGTTGGCCTCAAGATGCATATGGAACTCATTTCATATTATTATTGATACACATCTATTCGAAATTTCATGATGTCTTAATAGGATATGTAGACCACTATAAATAGGAACCTCGGCGTACTCCACAGATGCAGAATTTTGGGAATCTTTCTCTGAGTTTTTTGGTGAAAAAAATAAAACTTCGCATGGATAGTGAAAGAATATAACTCTCATATCTCTATTATTTTAGATGGGTAAGAGCATAGTGAAATTTGGATGCATATATTTCTTATTTCATATGGGAAGTAATAATATCCACAAAGAAGACAATTTGAATGTCTCTCTATTTCGGATGGAAAAAAACATATGAAATGGCAGTGTCAGTTGACAAAGTTTTGAAGGGAAATCAAATCCCTCTAAATCTCGGATCATAGTGGCAGTGGATATAATCAAGTATTATCTTTGTGATAAAAGCTCGTGAAGGAAACAATGTCTTCAATGCAGTAATGAAGATCTAGGTATCAAATGAAATGATGAAGATCTCAATGGAAGAGGAGTCAAGAAGAAGATCGGCAAGAGAATGTGTGTCTTGGTCTTGGATTGGGTAAAAAATCAAGGGTATTGGTCTTAAAATTCATCGATTGGAATATATATAATAATATTATTTGTATTTTTTCCTCTCAAAGTGAGATTTTTTGGTCGTAGATCATAGCCTACATTTTGTGTATCTTGTCTATGTATGTTTATGAATTGGTAGTTTTTTTATGAAGAAGAACAATAATAACTTAAGCAAAAGAGAATATCCCAATCTAATGAAGTAAAAATACTAACAAGCAGTTACCAAGGAAGAGAAATAACCTAACTAATAATGCCCTAGATTTCTCAACATGGTTTTAGATCTGTGGTGCTACATTCAAAAGAAGGGAATCTAATAAAAGAGACACTGGCAAGGATCAGAGAAAGGCATCTATTCTAGTCAAAGGTATTCAAAGATCAAGATCTACATTGAAGAAAACAACCCTAGATTGAAGAAGCAGTCTACAACAGAAAAAGTCTTGAATCCTCTAAGTCATCATCAAAAGACCAAGGCCCTTATCAAGTCATCGAAAAGGCAAGGGAGCTCGAATGACTTTAAATATGAAGATCACATCATCTTGGAGAAATTCAAAATTATGATCTTCACTTATTCTAATTGAAGTATCTAGAAAGCGAAAAAAGGAGTTATCAACATATTCAAAGCTATAAGGAAACTTGCCTCCCATTGAAGCTAGGATCCTCTCCTTTTCCTTGAAGAAGATCATCCAAGGAAGCAGTGAGCTGGATCAAAAGGTGTTTCTATCATAAAAGGAGAAATATCCTGTATTGAAGAAAGGCCTTTTTCATTTGGAATAATATCATCCAAAGGGAGCTTCAACCATCATCAAAGTGATCAATATGAAGATTTCATCTTCACTTATCAAGTAGGTATATTTCATTATTTAATAAAATTTGGCAAATGACTTCGTGTTTGCAGGAAAATCCATAAGTTGGTTGGGTCATTGAAATTCCTTGCATTTAAAAAGAAGGATATACATAGTCCTCGAAGATAGTGACGTCATTTATCATATCTATGGAAAAGTCTATGAAGGTCAAACATTATCTGAATACATGTAAACGTATCAAAGGTCTCAAAGGATTCTTATTAAATCAGTCAAAGGTCCCCTCATCCCTATGTAGTAGGATTGAATACATCAAAGAGATATATGATAAGTTGGAAGAACTATTCTCTGAATATGCGATAAAGCAGGACATATCACTTAGACCCGATATACACAAAATTGAAGGTATCAAAGAATGAAGGGATATCTTCATAAGATCTCAATTGCAAGATATGGGGTGTGATAATCATCATTGTTCTAAATATCAAGGTAACAAGTGTCCTTGGGGATAAGAAAGTTACAACATTCAATAACTTGTGGTTTCTATGCTAAATAGAAGAAGACAAGTTAAGGGAAAAAGTGTTCAAGGTTAAAGGACTCAAACATTTGCAGGAAGGAAAGGAAAGTTTAGAAACTTTGGACCTATGAAAAGAAAAAAGATAATATCTGATATTCATTACTATTGAAAAAGAAACGAAATTACAGAAAGGAAGCTCATATCACCGGAAATATGGAGGAAGCTGAAGAAAATAAGTCCAAGGAAAGAGGGAGTAAGAGATATTTACTATGATTAATATAGTCTACCTCACAAAAGGTCTTGTCATAGCTCTTAAATTTTTTGTAGGATTCGCATATAGTAAGATTCATTGTGGCATCATGGAAGCATTAGAAATAAGAGCTTGTGACATCACCATAAGGAATCATGAAAGACAGACAAAAAAAATCTATGACAATCAAATATGAAGGATATGGCTCTTGGGAACCTCATTGGAAGGAAGAAGTCATGCAGAGCAAGACTCATCATGCATCAAGTCAAGAATGAAACACCTACTATATATGGATATGCAAGATCCTTAAGATTCTTAGATGGAATCCTCATCGAAGGGTTCACCGATCTAGAGAGGAAGCAAGTGTTTCATCAGGAACTCCAATTTGTGGAATTCATGGGATGATGGTATGATGACATAAGAGATGAATCATATCAAAGGGTTGAAGATATTTTTAATCAAGGAAGTTGTTGAAATAATCCTAGATGACCTAAAGGTAGATTGATGCAAGAGCATCCGGAATTAGCTAGCAATGTGATTGGATGTTCACATGTTGTGGCTAAACATGAGATGGATAAAACATTTTCCGTTAATATTTTTATTTAATTTCAATGAGATAAGTTAGTTTGTTTGGATTTGTTAGATTAATAGGAATTAAAATAAGAAATTGGTTCTTCCCTGCGTGGATATTAAGCCAAGTAGGGTAAGATTTATTAATTAACTATAGGCGGCAAAATTATACAAAAATCAAATATTCCAATTAGCGGTGCTAATTAGGAATATTACATAAGAACTGAGAAATAGGATAACATTTAATTGTGGAATAAATTCAACATAAATCTATTTTAAGGAGAAGGACCGTTTTGGATTTTTTAATATAAAATGTGTGAAATAGGTGAAACAGAGGTAGATAAAAAGTGTGAAAGAGAGACAAGAGCTAGAACAATCGATGAAATCAAGCCATGAAGGGCTAAAACTCTGTAATTTCAATTTTAAGAATAATAGATTGAAGTGTGGTGTGAAAAAACGTTTTTTGGGTGCAAAATTTCATATGAAACCCTTTGAAAATCAATCCCGTATATATTGGTACCATTCTTCTATTTCTAAGTTTTTATTTGAATTTATCAGTGAATAACTTAAGGGTTTATCGCAGAACTGTGTATTTGAGCGTTCTAAATTCTTTTATGATTGAACAATTGATTTAAAAATTGTATATTTGATTAATTGTAGAACCTTTTTCTACCCAGAATTGTGAGACTGGTGAATCGTATGTGATGAGTAATCGGTCTAACAAAACCGTGTGTGGTATATCGCATTGATCCACGGTGGTTTTTGGTATTGATCCAAAATGTGTGATTAACGTATGGAGGTGACATGTACCACCTATCAGGCGGAGTAAAACCATGGATATCGCACAATTTCAAAGTGTTATTTATCGTGTTAGTTAGTGTTCAATATCCATCAGATAAAGAACGGATTTAATAGACGGTGGAGATTGTATGTATCACAAGGAAATAAAGAATTAGAATAGTCAACGGTGATTGACCACATTTCAATACTTATGTTGATTGCTTCACTTTTAATAAATGGCGCATGCACTTTAATGTCTGGTGTTTTCCGTGCATATGGTGTTTATTATGATGATTCCTCTATTTGATTGTGTGTTTAAATTGAGGAAATTTTAAGTTTTTTTTAGGACTCTGGCATCATTTGGTATCAGAGTACAGATCATTTTGTTTTGAAAAATTCCACTAAGAAGAGGTGTAGGAATAGGTCGGGGACAACCTGTAGTTTTCTTGGAAGAAGTACGAGACCTTCGTACACGGATGGAAGCCATGGAAACAGCCCAGAGAAGAGCACCTGATGAAGGAGGCACTAGTGATGCAGAGGAATCTTCTAAATAAGAAGAAGAACAAGACAATGAAGCAGCTAAGGTGTTGAAGATGTTGGTGAAGGCAACTAGAAGACCAAAGGTGGACATACTTGTGTACGAGGGAAATCTCAATGTAGAAGAATTAATGGACGGGATCAGTTCGTTAGACAAGTAATTTGACTGGATCTAGAATGGGCCTCCTAAGTAAATTATAAAATAATAGCAAAAATAATAAAATAATATTTGATTACATCATCAAATTTTAGAGGGAAAAAAGAAAAAACTACTTTTTCAACTAGTATTTTCAACTTATCTCTCAAATTGTTTACTCAAATTTCGAGCGAGAGTACTCCTTGGATGAAAAAATTAATTCCTCGTCCAAGGAGTACCCAAGTTTCATACTTTCGATGGATCCCTGCTACATGAAAAATGAGAAATACATGAAAAACGTGATTGCAATCACATGTTTTCATGTATTTCTAATTTTACGTGTAGCAGGATCCATCAAAAGTATACAACATGGGTACTTCTTGGATGAGGAATTAAATTTTTCATCCAACTAGTACTCCCACTCAAAATTTGAGTAAAAAATTTGGAAGATAAGTTGAAAATACAAGTTGAAAAAGTATTTTTATTATTTTATTATTTTTTAATCTTTTCACCCTTTTACTTAAAAAATGGTGAATCATCCCCCATGGTTGACATCATCATCTTGAATCCTATTGGTTCTTATAAATTTTATTTTGGTTGTACATTTTTCTTAGGAGGCCCATTTTAGACCTCAAAATTCCCCTAATGAGGCTGAGGAAGAGAAATTCAGTGCTTTACATGTGGTGAATGGGGACATGGGTCATGGGACTATACTCATAATAAATC
Organism: Pinus albicaulis; assembly: GCA_034641835.2. Lineage (NCBI taxonomy): Eukaryota > Viridiplantae > Streptophyta > Pinopsida > Pinales > Pinaceae > Pinus > Pinus albicaulis. Next base: position 931,745,505 of record CM076583.1, read on the forward strand.
AACAACTCAGAGAAATGTGAATGTTGCTGAAACAAAGGAAGAAATTCCTCAGAATATAGGAAAATAAGAACCACCCGCAGTAGGAGAATCCTTGTTATTGAAAAGGGTATTGCTTAAAGCTAAAAAAGAAGCAGGAAAGCCAGCTCAGAGAAAGAATCTATTCAGGACTATATGCAAGTCCAAGGGAAAATGTTGCAAAGTGGTAATCAACAGTAGAAGTACTGACAACCTTGTTTCTACAGAGATGGTGGACAAGTTGGGATTAGTAAAAACAGTACACCCTACTCCATATAAGGTATCCTGGTTACAAAAAGGACATCATATTATTGTGACAGAACAATGTAAGATAGAGATCCAAATAGGCACTTACAAGGATGTTATATTATGTGATGTAATGTGTTAATTTCGGCATATGTTCTATGCCATTTCAGATTAGGGCACAATACTGAAGAAGATAGAACATACTAATAGATCGATAGAAGACAAGCCAAAACAGAGATAATAAATGGTGGCGTTACGGCGATTAGTAGGATGCTTCTACCAGCAAAGTCTCCAATAGGTCATTTAGCCAAGCGTGTCACACATAACCCAGAACAACCCAAACAAAGAACAGTCCATATATATCACAGCTCCAACGCTATCCGGAGAGAGAGAATTCCTCCACAACAAATGTGTATCAAATGAACTCTAAGTCTCTCCAATATATAGGAATCTTTGGGGGTGTGTGACACGTCCTTTAAGACATTTAAGTCTATATTTTATTCCAGGCTGACCTAGCACATAAGTGGAATAAATTCAAAGTACATGTTCTGCTCATCCGATCGAGATGATCTTTAGATCAATCTTACACCTCTCCAAAAGAGAAATCCAATAAAAATATTGGGATCGTCATCTAAGCAGCACAACCCGGATTTTGGACCTAGTTGTCCAATTTTAACACTCCCTCTCAACTAGGGATAACTCCGTCCACTACTGCAATCCAAACATCGTGCGTCATCCCACCATAACTTGCTTTGCTGGCCTCTTTATTTCAAAATAGAAGTGGTTCAGTCACAAAGACATCATACCCAGCTGACAGATTCAGCCCAGAGGTCCGAAACATCTATAGGAATCACTAAGACTCTCCAACCAACTCGAAGTTGGTTCATCTGACCTGAAGTCAGAAGGAGGTCCGAAACCTCACTATACTTGATCCCAAATCAAGTGGTTGGACCGTGCCATCCTAGATAGAGAGTATGGCAATTTCTGATGCATCCATCAGTCTTTTCTACTAGTCTCTAGCCTTTCCCATATCATTGGCCAAATGAGAGGTACTTCCCATGAGCCCTGAACTCAATGGGTAGGATGCATACGGGGCATAGATAATGAGAGGTGAACAGACTCAATAATCACAACGGAGGGGTCCAAGCACACCAACAAGGTTTGGCAAGCCTAGCCTTTTCGTTGCTCATAGCTCCAAGAAGCTGTCCCCAAAGCCCCCCAGAGCTCCTCGAGCTCATCGTCCAATAGGACCCACATCATAGGGTCGTTCCACGATACCAAGTCTCTCACAGAAGGTTAGGAACTTGACCTTCCCCAGGGGCTTAGTGAGAATATCCGCGACCTGCTCATCAGTTCCTATATCATTGAGCCTTACGGCGCCTCGCTGTACCATATCCCGGATGAAATGGTACATGATATCAATATTCTTGGATCGGTCATGGAACACAGGATTCTCGTTCAAGCGAATCCCACTTTGATTATCATAGAGTATCACGGTGGTATCTAACACATGCTCGAACAGCTCACTGAAGAGCTTTCGCAACCAAAATGCTTCACAACAAGCCATACTTGCTGGAATTTATTCGGCCTCAACGATGCTCAAAGCCACCGACTTCTGCTTCCTGCTCATCCATGAGATCGAAGAAAAACCAAGATTGAAACAACATCCCAATGTGCTCTTACAATCCACCACACTGTCAGCCCAATCGGCATCAGTATAAACAAGGAGTGTCATGCTCCCGGCAGTGTATCTCAGTCCATCGTTTATCGTGCCCCAAAGATATCTCAGAAGATTCTTGGCACCAACCCAGTGAAGGTGATGAAGCTCAATCATCTGTTGACTCAAAGTGTTCACTGCAAAAAATATATCTGGACAGGTGTTCACTAAGAACATCATGGCCCCTACGAGTTGACAATACTCAGTAGGATTTGACAATATGGGCCCAGCAGCGCTACCACTCAACTTCTTGAAGTTAAGTTCCATTGGTGTTGACATGGACTTGCAGTCCACCATACCAAATATTTCCAGAAGTTTCACAATGTATTTTCCTTGAGAAAGGAAAATCTCACCAGGTCTCTGCCAGACCTCTAGGCCTAGGAAATAGTGCATCAGTCCTAGGTCCTTTATCTCGAACTCAGCAGTGAGCTCCTGTAAATTTTTGTAGATGTTCTATGCTTGATGCAATTTTACTTTTATAACAGCAATCACATAAATAGTTAAGTAAAATGCTGATAGAACATACCAGTGGATCTATACAAGACAAACCAGAAACAGGAGATTGTGTTGGTGCGTTACGGCGATCAGCAGGATGCTTCAACCAGCAAAGTCTTCTTGGTCAGCCAACCCAAAATGTGTCACAACAGTCCTCAAATAAATTATCCAGTCAACTCAAAGTCAACCCCAGAAAAGTCAACGCAGTCCAGAAAAATTCAACGCAGGGCAGCAACAAGAAATTCAACGCAGCTCCAACTTCGATCAATCTTTTGACCTCGATTTTTGTGCCAATGAGTACGACCTACAAAAATCGAATTCTCCACAAAATTTTAGCTCAAACGGACCATGCGTTGACCAAAGTCAATGCTAGTCAAACTTGCCCAGAAACCCTAACTACAGAAAATTTGCTGCGGTAAATTTCTTCCTTTAGCTGCAGTAGATTTCGTCCTTCTTCTCACGTGGGAGATGAAACTGCTTCTCAAATGCTTGTAGATAATCAGAGGAGAAGATGTGTGATGAGATGAGTGAAAAGCTCTCCAACGTTGACTTTATTTATATCCATCATTGAGGTGTGTGACACATCTGTTGGGGGTGTAAAACCTTAAGGCCGACCTGCACTTAAATTTATTATAAATAATAAATTCAAAATAAATGTTCTGCTCATCATATTACAATCAATTTTATATCGATTTTACACCTCTCCGAAAGAGGAATCCAATACAAATATTGGAATCTTCATCTGAGCATCACAAGATGAGTTTGGACCTAGTTGTCCAAATTTAACACTCCCTCTCAACTAGGGAGAACTCCAACCACCAGTGCAATCAAACATCGTGCGTCATCCCGCCGTAACTTGCTTTGCTGGCCTCTTTATTTTAGAACAAAAGTGGGTCAGTCACAAAGACATCATCCCCCGGCTGACAAATTCAGCCCAGAGGTCCGAAACCTCTATCAGACTCACAAAGAGTCTCCAACCAACCCGAAGTTGGTTCATCTGACCCAAAGTCAGGCGGAGGTCCGAGACCTCACTAGACTTGATCCCAAATCAAGTGGTTGGACCATGCCATCCTAGATAGAGAGTATAGCAATCTCTGATGCGTCCATCAGTCTTTGCTACTGGTCTCTAGCTTTTCCCATCTCATTGGCCAAATAAGAGGTACTTCCCATTAGCCCTGAACTCAATGGGTAGGATGCATACACGGCACAGATAATGAGAGGTGAACCAACTCAATAATCACAATGGTCGGGTCCAAGAACACCAACAAGGTTTGGCAAGCCTAGCCTTGTGGTTGCTCATAGCTCCGAGAAGTTGTCCCCAAAGCCCTCCAGAGCTCCTCGAGCTCATCGTCCAACAGGACCCACATCATAGGGTCGTTCCACGATACCAAGTCTCTCATGAAAGGTTAGGAACTTGACCTTCCCCAGGGGCTTAGTGATAATATCCGCGACCTGCTCATCAGTTCCTATATGATCGAGCCTTACGGTGCCTCGCCGTACCATATCCCAGATGAAATGGTACCTGATATCAATATGCTTGGATCGGTCGTGGAACACAGGATTCTCGGTCAAGCGAATCCCACTCTGGTTATCACAAATTATCACGGTGGTATCTAGAACATGTCCAAATAGCTCACTAAAGATCTTTCGCAACCAAACTGCTTCACAACAGGCCATACTTGCTGCAATGTATTCGGCCTCTACGGTGCTCAAAGCCACCGACTTCTGCTTCCTACTCATCCATGAAATCGAAGCAGAACCAATATTGAAGCAACATCCCGATGTGCTCTTACGATCCACCAGACTGCCAGCCCAGTCGGCATCAGTATATCCACGGAGTGTCACGCTCCCGGTAGTGTATCTCAGCCCATGGTTTATCGTGCCCCGAAGGTATCTCAGAAGATTCCTGGCACCAACCCAGTGAAAGTGATGAGGCTCAACCATCTGTTGACTCAAAGTGTTCACTACAAAACATATAACTGGATGGGTGTTCACTAAGAACATCAGAGCCCCTACGAGTTGACGATACTTAATAGGATTTTCCAATACGGGCCCAGCAGCGCTGCCACTCAATTTCTTGAAGTTGAGTTCCATTGGTGTTGACACGGACTTGAAATCCACCATACCAAATCTTTCCAGAAGTTTCACAATATATTTTCCTTGAGAAAGGAAAATCTCTCCAGGTCTCCGCCAGACCTCCAGGCCTAAGAAGTAGTGCATCAATCCTAGGTCCTTCATCTCTAACTCATCAGCAAGCTCCCTCTTGCATTGATGAATGAGAGGGTCAGCACCTATCAGGAAGAGGTCGTCCACATACAGCACCAGAATGAGAGGCTTCCCCTGGACAACCTTGAAGTAAAGGTTCAGATCAACATTACTTCAAGTGAAGCCCAGCTTCATCAAGTGGCTATCTATCCTCTCGTACCAAGCTCTGGGTGCTTGCTTCAACCCATAGAGGGCTTTCTTCAACCTGCAAACATGAGTGTCCTGATCCTGGACTTCGAACCCCACAGGTTCCTCCACATATACCTCTTCTTTTATTGCACCATGCAGAAAAGCGGTCTTGACATCCATCTGATGAAGACTCCATCCTTGCGTAGCAGCAAGGGATATGATTGATCGAATGGTGGTATATCGTGCCACATGTTATTGCCTAAATCTACCTCAGGCTAAAGGAAGGCAGAGTTCAGGGTAACATCATACCACGCTAAGTCTGGTAGCTAGCCCTACCAGAACATGAGAGGGCTCTCTTCGGGTCAATCTCAGCAAAAAGTAATCAATAGGGCTTGAGATGACTGAAATGAAAGCTAATTTTAGGCTATATATATGAATAAAGGATTTTGATCGAGTTTTTGGGGGTTTTTGTTGGATCAAGGGAAAGGCAGTTTTGGGTGCAGGGATTAGGCCTAGTTTTTGCAGAGTTCTGATTGGGGCAGGATAGGCAATAGTTTTGATGCTTCAGATTGAGTAAATGGATGGATTAGACCAGTGAGGAGCTGAAGAGGGAAAGAAGGTCTCAATATTCCTCCTCAAACAGATGAAAACATGAAAAACTAAACAAAAATGAAGGCAGAGCAAACCAAACCAATGAATTCTACCTTTATAACTCGTTTGTTCAGTTTAAGAAGAAAGGAGAATGAAAATGGTACACATAAACATCAGTGAACTTACATATACATAGAGGAAAACACCATAAAAACACAGAGCCACAAGGATCCCAAAGAGGGCTGCAAACCCTGGTCAATTCCTTTGCCAAAATTGCAGAATGAATGTACAATGAAGTGTTATGCAATCCCAAATGTCCAACCCTGAAAATGACTGAGAAAATACATCATATAGACAAGCCTAACCCATTCCCATGCCTCTAGGGGTCGAGCTCATCATTCTAGGAATTGTTTCAACCATATCTAAACTAGTAACTAGAAAATAGGCCATGAAACAACTTGCCTCTATATGCTAGGAAACTGATCCATTCACTCACATTTCACCTTTTAGTGAATGAATCTTCTAGAACAAGTAAAAATATGCAAAAATTACATCATGAACATCAAATTACATCAAGGTACATCAAGATTTACAATAAAAATTGAAATTGGTCAAAACTAGGCGAAATTTTGAGCTGTTGAGTGAAAAATAGGCCAAAATCCTCTATGCGCCACGCCCAAAATCTCTATGCGTAGCACAAATTTGGAGCTGATTTTTAGGCCCTTACTGAAGTCCAAATTGAGCTCATGATAGCTTGTTGGAAATCCCTGCCTGTCTAATTTCCAACCCAAGTGGAATTTCTGGATTTGGTGTCCATTTTCCCCTCCAAAAGTTCAATCTCCCAAGACTGGTTCCTGTGTGTGCAAAAGGTGGCAGAAAGGCCAATTTTAGGGTGTTTTTGACCCTTTAGGCAACCCAGAACTTGATGAAATTCTTCGGCCATTCCTGAGCATGCATAAATTTTCATAACAAATATAGAAATGCAAATTTTTCCCCCTGAAGAGCTGCCAATCATAAGCGCGCACCAAGTGGCGCTACGCGTCGGGCAGAAAAACCTGTTTTGTGACCAAAAAATTCAAAATTGACAAAAAAATTTCCAAATTCCTTGAAATTTGGGTTGTAGGTCCCTGATCAAATGCTATGCTCAACCAAAGAATCTTCGGCCAAGATTTGGAGTTTGACATGCCTTTTACGCCGCCTCAATGCCTTCTTGGTGCATGTAGTTCAGTGGCGGAATCACTGTCTTGTTATATGATGAATCTGTGTCCGTCTCCATGATGTTGCAAAGTATATGTCAAGTGTATGATGATCTATATGAGGTGGAAATAAAAATTTGGTGTATTTTTCCTCCAATTGCCAAATCTGTGCCAAATAGGAAGGGACTGTGATAAACAGGGACAGTGAGTATAGTGTACTGTGGGAAAAATATGGTTCAATCAAATGAAGTTTATAATGTGAGAATAGTCACTTGATTATGTTTGGGGAATGTGGGTTTTAGGAATTTTTGCAAATGATATGGGAGAGGGATAATGATAGGGAATGGTAGGGTTTAGGGATAGGTATAAATGGGAATTAGTGACATGAGTGATTTGGGATATAGGGGAATAGGGAAGGGATATTAACAATGATGATATTACAATGAAGGGGAACATAACCATAGGTGAGGAACGGGATTTTCAATACTTGGCACAAAAATCAGACTTTTAAAACTTGAAATCCAAATCCTAAGGAGTAGTTTTTGACAAGAATATAGGGTTTATGTTTGGCATTCAAATTCTCAAACCAATCTTCAAACAACTCCAAACACCAGCTATGAGCAATTGTAAAAACTTACTTGAGCATGGAGCACCAAGAAAAATGTGATTTTGGAGAAGAGCGGCAAAAAAATTCCAGTCTCAGGCCTATGCGCCGCGCGCAAAGCCCAGTGCACCGCGCACTTTATATGCGCCGCGCAGGAACAAAAATACACTGTGCAGAGGCACCCAATGCGCCGCGCTCCTCCAGTGCGCCGCGCCAGTTGCCTGGTGCGCCGCGCACAAAACCCAGTGCGCCGCGCGCGTTCAAAAACACACTGCAGTGGTCGGCTCTATGCACCGCGACCTCCCGGTGCGTCGCACTTACCTCCCAACGCGCCGCGCACTGATTTTCAACACACAGTCCGGCTTTAACAAATGATTTTGCCTCTCCACAATTGAACTCGATTTCTCTGATGTCTTCTTGAGTGCAAATGGTTTGTAAAAACAATGAAATTACCTTATATAGTGAAGAACTTGATTTTTTCTTCTTGCAAACCCACTTTCTTATGTCTCAACTTTGGCACTTTTCACTTTGTTAATACAAACTCTGTTTTTTTTTGTTTCCTTTGATTTTTGAGTTGATGATGAATCTTTTGTCTATTTTTTGCAGGGATGACTGGCATGTTTTGACAAAGGCGACCAGGGCTACGCCTGAAGAATCTGACAACTGAAAAACTTGGAAAATGTACATAACATTTATTACAAAAGACGAAATGACGATTTTCTTCAAAAGAGGGTTTTGAAGAAAAGTCACGATCAAGCAATATAACAACGAAATTTTGCGATGAAAACTTATTTTGAGCCTCCCTCTGGCCTGCTGGCATTATTAAACATTTTGAAGAGTGAACCCTAGACCTAATGACTGAAAAACCCTAAAAACTCTTTGCTGACCAAGAGATCAAAATAGGACTGTAAATGACTTAAAATTTGATTTTGATGAATTTCAACAAACAGACCTAAGCCAGCAGGTACAAGGCACGAGGGGTATGAGTGACAAAACCCTTTCGTCAGAAGACCGATGCTCCTAATGGAATGCAAATGACTGAAGTGAATGAGACGCCTAAAAAAATGAAATGCAACAAAGAGATTTTGATCTCTGACGGAGGGATGAACAGTCCGACTCTAACACCACAGGTGCAAATATGTCATCATAATCTATTCCTTCCTTTTGAGAGAAAACACGGGCAACAAATCTTGCCTTGAACTTTTCAGCACTTCCATCAGATCCATGCTTGATCTTGTAGAGCCATTTCGCGGTGACAACTGATTTGTCCTTCGGTCTTGGAACCACATCCCAGACATCATTCTTCATTATGGACTCATATTCTTCGTGCATAGCATCCTTCCAGACTTGATGCTTTACGGCTTCTTCAAAAGATCCAGGTTCAGATTGTACAATAGTACTCATGGCAGCCAGATACCCTTGGTATCTACATGGCTTCTTTCTTTCTCGGAATGTCCCCCTTGGGGCAGCATGTCCCTTGGCATCTTCGAGAGTGTCCCTGAGCCATGATGGTCTATTTATCAGTGAAGGAGATGGATGTATTGGGTCCATTGGTCCTTCAACATCAGGCATTGTCTCATCCTGCAGTTCTTCCTGATTTCCAGGCCTTGCTTCATGATTTTCCTCAGATCTCGGAAGATCTACTACTTTCTTCAGGGAAGCATCTTCGTCAAAAGTGACATCATGGCATATTTCTACTTCCCTTTGACCAGGTACATAGACTCTATAGGCCTTAGAGGTTTCGCTGCAACCCACAAACATTCCTTTCTTCCCGGAAGCATCCAGCTTACTTCTCTTTTCTTTTGGCACATGAAAATAAACAGGACATCCAAAAATTCTAAAATGTGAGACGTCAGGTTTCTTACCGGTGAAAACCTGTTTGGGAGTTTTGGAGTCCAGGGCGGAATGAGGGCATCGGTTTTGAATGTATACAACAGTATTCGCAGCTTCTCCCCACAGAAACTTTGGTAGATCTTGGTCACATAGCATGGCACGGGAAGCTTCCACAATGGTCCTGTTCTTTCGTTCAGCAACGCCATTCTGCTCAGGAGTATAGGCAGTAGTAGTCTCCCTCTTAATGCCAGCTTCTCTGCAAAAGTCCTTGAACTCATTTGACTCATATTTAGTGCCATTGTCGGTCCTCAAAATCTTGATCTTCTTCCCTGTCATATTTTCCACCAAGGCTTTGAAGGTACGGAACCACATGAAAGCCTCAACCTTCTTCTTCAAGAAGTATATCCAGGTTTTGCGGGAGAAGTCATCAGTGAATGTCATATAGTAAGAACATCCTCCCAGGGATGTCACGGGTAGCATACCAGATAGATCAGAATGGACCAGTTGCAAAATATCAGATGTCTTTGTGACACTTGAGGGAAAAGGTCCCCTTGTATGCTTTCCTTCGGCACAACCCTTACATACACCTTCATGATTATTTCCAAAATCGGGCATCCCTGTCACCACCTTCCTTGCTTCGGAAAGGGCCTTGTAATGAAGGTGTCCAAACCTCCGGTGCCATAGTTCAGTTTGTCGGATAGTATCACATGTCATAGCTCCTAGTGGACTTCCTTCAACCTGGTAGAGTTTTCCAACTCTAAAACCAATCACGATAGCTTCCTTGAGATTATTCTTCCACATGCGCACCTTTCCATCAGTGAATGCCACATTGAAGCCTTTGTCTTCGATGGCTGATATAGACACAAGGTTTTTCTTCAATTTTGGTACATAGAGTACATCCTGCAAATGTAGGACTTGTCCTTGAGACAAGTGGAGGGTCACAGTCCCTGTCCCTTTCACGGGATATGTGGCATTATCTCCAAGGACAATTTCCAGATTAGTATCCTTCTCAACCATGTCAGAGAGTGCTTCCTTGAACCCAGTGATGTGTCTTGAGGCACCACTATCTATCAGCCAGACATCCATAGTGTCGGGCAGGGATGCAGCAGAGAGGGAAGATATAAGAATGTATTCATTTCTTTTATCAACAACATTTGACTCCTCATACCTGGAGTTTCTAGACCTTTTGAAAGGTTGATTGTTTTCGCCAGAGGGAGCCTTCCTCTTTCCTTCGATTGTTGTTGTTGTCATCACTATTGGGAGAATCCTTCTTGAAATGACATTCTCTAGCATAGTGACCAGGCCTATGACAAGTGAAACACTTTCCCTTCTTTCCTTGGGCCCTTGCTCTTCCTTTGTTCTTAGGACCACCAGAGTTCTTCTTTCTAGAATGAGCAGTGTAGGCAGTATTTCTATCATTTTTGTATTCCTTCATTCTTGTCTCTTCTTGCATGCATCTTGACAGTAGCTCGTCAAAGTTAGGAATTGTATTATTATTGAGAATGGTAGTGTTGAATACTTTCCATTCATATGGGAGCCCTCCAAGTGCGATGAGTACCATCTCACGATCGGCTATTGTCTCCCCAATAGCCAGCAGATTGTTCCTGATCTCGGTCAATTTCAGAAAGTATGTTTGAACAGAGTCATCCCTGCCTTTCTTCAGATTCTTCAATTGATTCTTGAAGAATAGCACTTGTTTTTCATTGTTTACTTTGAACATTTGCATCAGCTTATCATACATCTCCTTGGATGTGCCTATCTCAGATATGTAGGCAACCAGACTTTTATGTATGGATTCCCTGATCATTAGCTTTGCTTTGATCTCCCCCTTCTTATACTTGGTTTTAGCAGCAGCAGTAGCAGTGGATGGAGGTTCTTGTATCTTACCCAACACATAGTCCATGAGATCATGGTCTTCCAATTTGAGATCTAATATCATCTTCCAAGCATGGAAGTCATCCCTTCCAGTCAGCTTGTCATCCTCCTTGAAGCCATAACTTGTGGAACTCATTTTTCTCAAATGGTGATTGCTATAAGTTAGGGCTTGTCTTCACCTCAACTCTGAAACCATGTAAATTTTTGTAGATGTTATATGCTTGATGCAATTTTACTTTTATAACAGCAATCACATAAATAGTTAAGTAAAATGCTGATAGAACATACCAGTGGATCTATAGAAGACAAACCAGAAACAGGAGATTGTGTTGGTGCGTTACGGCAATCAGTAGGATGCTTCAACCAGCAAAGTCTTCTTGGTCGGCCAACCCAAAATGTATCACAACAGTCCTCAAATAAATTATCCATTCAACTCAAATTCAACCCCAGAAAAGTCAACGCAGTCCAGAAAAATTCAACACAGGGAAGCAACAAGAAAGTCAACGCAGCTCCAACTTCGGTCAATATTTTGACCTTGATTTTTGTGCCAATGAGTATGGCCTACAAAAATCAAATTCTCCACAAAATTTCAACTCAAATGGACCATGCGTTGACCAAAGTCAAAGCTGGTCGAGAAACCCTAACTGCAGAAAATTTGCTGCGGTAAATTTCGTCTTTTAGCTGCAGTAGATTTCATCCTTCTTCTCACGTGGGAGATGAAACTGCTTCTCAAATGCTTGTAGATAATCAGAGGAGAAGATGTGTGATGAGATGAGTGAAAACCTCTCCAACGTTGACTGTATTTATATCCATCATTGAGGTGTGTGACACATCTGTTGGGGGTGTAAAACCTTAAGGCCGACCTGCACTTAAATTTATTATAAATAATAAATTCAAAATAAATGTTCTACTCATCAGATTACAATCAATTTTATATCGATTTTACACCTCTCCGAAAGAGGAATCCAATACAAATATTGGAATCTTCATCTGAGCATCACAAGATGGAGTTTGGACCTAGTTGTCCAAATTTAACAGCTCCCTCTTGCATTGATGAATGAGAGGGTCAGCACCTGTCAGGAAGAGGTCATCCTCATACAAAGCTAGAATGAGAGGCTTTTTTCTATCAACCTTGAAGTAAAGGTTTAGATCAGCCTTACTACGAGTGAAGCCCAGCTTCACCAGGTAGCTATCTATCCTCTCGTACCAAGCTCTGGGTGCTTTGTTTCAGCCCATAGAGGGATTTTCTTCAACCTGTAGACATGGGTGTCCCTAACCTGGACTTCGAACCCCAGAGGTTGCTCATCATACACCTTCTTCTTTTAATGCAACATGCAGAAATGTGGTCTTTACATCTATCTGATGAAGACTCCATCCTTGCGTAGCAGCAAGGGCTATTATTGATCGAATCGTGGTATATCGAGTCACAGGTTTAGGTGTGACATCAGTCTGCCTTCCTCATGGGCAACGAATCTTGCCTGAAATTTTCAGCCCTTCCATCAGATCCATGCTTGATTTTGAAGCGAGGTGACAACAGCTTTGATCTGTGGTCTAGGAAACATATCCCATATATCACCCTCGTATCCTTGCAGATTTAGATACTTTCCAGGTTCTTCAAATGTTCCAGGCTCATATTGTACTCATGGCAGCTAGATACTCCTGGTATTTATATGGCTTCTCAGTTTTCTTCCCCCTCTGAAGCCATATGTCTTTGAGCCATGAGGATCTTCTTTCATTCAGCAATGATATTAGCTCAGGAGCATATAAAGTTGAATTCTCCCTCTTAATGCCAGCTTCTCTTATTTATGTCAAATGAGGGCATCCCAGACACCAAGTTGGAAAGGGGTTCTTAATCTTCCATATTCAAATCCATCCAACAGGCTTTGCTGATTATGGTTCAAGATTCCAATAATGTGTCTAAAAGCTACCGAAACACATTTTACCATTACGCTCCAGTGAGACTATTGCCATCTCATGCTAACTGCTACATAGATATCTATTTGTCACTTTCCAACAGGGAGAATGTATCAACACACCTAAGCTTGTTTATAAGTCTTGTTATTCTGAGGAGATATGTTGGAGCTTCCTCAAACAACCCTCTTTATTGTGACCCATAGAACTAGGAATCCAAACATGTTCCTTCTTTCATAATTCTGCACTTGAGAGCTTCATCTACTACATCTGGCATCTTATCCAGCACTGCTTCTTAATTTCAGATCTGCCCAACTACAGTTGACGGATCTAGGGCTACAAGACTTCAGATCTCAGTTTTGCGATTTGTCTCTTCAATTGCATAGGTCTAGAAACTAGTTATACAGATGTTCAAAGAACACAGAATATTCCAATCTTCATGCCAGTCCAGACTCCATATCTTATGTGAAATTTTTCTCTTATGCAGATATAGCATACTCATAAGATACTTCTACTCATCAGAGTTCCATAACGATACAGGCCAATCCTGCTCATTACTGATTCAGTCCCAGTCATCCAGCAGGATAAATCTCAAGTCATCAATAAAATGTTACATGTGTCATGTTAATGTATAGATTTGAATCCTTAGGGGATAAATACTCCAGCTTCCTTTGCACATAATAACCCCTTAGGTCTATGTCCAACTTTGGTTTGGGCCAAAGGCTACCCCAGAAGTGAGGTCAATACAGAGTGAGCACACAGTAAAAAAAAACGGTGATAACCCCCTGTAATTTTTTGTGATGATCCCTAAGGAGATTCATCCTTTACCTAGCCTTTATGGAAGGGCCAAAAAAAAATAAAAAAAAATTCTCTACCTTAATCTTCCTTAAGTTCATAGGCTAGAAAGGATATTCTTCCTTCATGCTGAGGGTAATAGGAAATTTTTTTTTTTCCCATACAAGACTTGTTGTTGTCTTCCTGTCATCCCATGCTACTGCTATATATTTTTCATACAAAGTTAGCATAGAAGACATACCTTAATTGCTTAAATCTGGCCCACAATTGTTTCCCTGAGCTACGGCTACTCTTCAATGGGAGGTCGTCCCTCCACACAGCTCCTTGAGGTAAGTTACAATGCTTTTAGAAAGGTAGTGGCATCCTACAGGTATACAAGCAGACTTGTAACAACCTCTTATCAGGGCTATCCACCCCTAAAACAGTTCTGAATAATATCCAGTGCCTTAGCCTTCTATCCCTGCAAGTAGACCTTCTAACAGTCCTCAAAGAAATGCCTTACAAGGCTCTGCTGTTATAGCCTTCCTTGTTGCCCATCTGCTCACTTTATATCAGCGTACAACATGTAAGCTTATGTATAGCTTCCAGCCTGCTGCCTTCATCAAAATTAATTTTGGGTCTGTGGAATTCTCCATAAGGGACAACAGTCCAAGTTTCTCAGGTTTGTTAAGGCCAGGCTTCATGCTTAATCAATGACCATATTACAGCTGCAACATTCTTTTGCAATGTTGACCGATTCAATGCATCAAATCTGTCTTCGCTCTACTAGATATGCATGAACGCATGATCCCTTCATTGCGTTGAAGGTAACGTTGATTTATTTTCAACGAAAAACAAAGTATTACCCATCACCATTTGAAAATTACAAGGATCCATCTATACTGGTAGACCGATTATATACAAATGGATCTTTCGTATCATAGTGGTTGAGGTCATCATAGAGATCACGTCTATGCATTTCTCACTATAGAGATTAGATCTACATAATGAAAATTACATCGCCAATTCGGAAATACGACTAGTAAGGAATATGAGCATCTAATTTTTAAACCTGAGATGCCATGTGGTGCAGACCGCTTTTTTTTGAAATTGACGGCTGACGGCACAGACTATTTTCCGACTGACAGCGAACAAATCGGCATCCTGCGGGTGACATCTCTTTAACTGACGTCGCAAAAATAAAATAAAACTTTACCTTTCTTAAGTTTTACCGATAATCAACAAAAAAATATGAGGGTTGTTCAAACCCGTATCCATGCAGAAAGTATCGGATTTTCGTGGAAATTTAGATTCAGTCGCCACCATTTGTTGTGATTGAATTAGCATGGAATTCTTCCTTCTGCGAATTAGTTTGAACAAACATACCAGCGAGTGGAGGTTTGAACAGACATACTCAGGCAACCAGTCGGACGACGGGCCCTGATCCACGTTAACTCCAGCCTTTGTCGAACATAAACGACCCCATACTCCCGCATGTTCCGGTTAAAAATTTATTATCGCACGTCTTCAACCAATGTACGAAGAACTCCGCAATTTCCCAGGATGCTGGCATAACCCATGGAAAAGAACAGCAGGAGGGGTTGTTGATACTATTTTCCATCAAGACCTACCCAGAAAACATCGGCGCTTGGACAGAAAGTGCTTCCACCACACAAAACAGAACCAGGAGCGCGATCAAACTGACAACCATACGAACTCTCTCAGCCTACCCTTTCAAATCCATATCTAGCATCAATTCCATACTCACCTTGACCAGAATATCTCAAACAGTCTGCAACAGCCTATTTTGAGGGCTAACTCACCTCAAACGAGCCTCGACCCCACTTCCTGCGACTGTCCTTTAGCAATTCGGTGCTCCTGAATTGACAACAAGCCCTTTCACCCACGCTGGTCCAAATTTCCTAATAGATCGGTGATGCTCTTAACATAAATTTGGCATTGTCTTCCCCTTAGCTCTGATACCATGTTAATTTCGGCATATGTTCTATGCCATTTCAGATTAGGGCACAATACTGAAGAAGATAGAACATACTAATAGATCGATAGAAGACAAGCCAAAACAGAGATAATAAATGGTGGCGTTACGGAGATCAGCAGGATGCTTCTACCAGCAAAGTCTCCAATAGGTCATTTAGCCAAGCGTGTCACACATAACCCAGAACAACCCAAACAAAGAACAGTCCATATATATCACAGCTCCAACGCTATCCGGAGAGAGAGAATTCCTCCACAACAAATGTGTATCAAATGAAATCTAAGTCTCTCCAATATATAGGAATCTTTGGGGGTGTGTGAAACGTCCTTTAAGACATTTAAGTCTATATTTTATTCTAGGCCGACCTAGCACATAAGTGGAATAAATTCAAAGTACATGTTCTGCTCATCCGATCGAGATGATCTTTAGATCAATCTTACACCTCTCCGAAAGAGGAATCCAATAAAAATTATGGGATCATCATCTAAGCAGCACAACCCAGAGTTTGGACCTAGTTGTCCAATTTTAACATAATGTCGATGGATGTATGTCACATATTATTGGGAAGACCTTAGAAGTTTGATCGGAGAGCCATACATGATGGCAGAAGAAACACTTATACTCTGGAGAGAGATGAAAACAAACACACACTACTACCATTGAAGGATGAAACTAACAAAGGAGAACCAGGAAATAATGTTATGTTGATGAGTGGAAAAGAACTGCTGCAAGAAATTGAAAAAGATGAAGAAATGCATTTTGTTGTCATAGGGAGACCTAAGATAATTTTGACTTCCACAAACTTAGATGATTTATCTGAAGAAATCAAAACTCTGTTGAATGATTTTGCTAGTATTATTGTCGATGAGTTTCCAAATGCATTACCACCAATCAGGAGTATTAGTCATCACATTGATATAATACCTAGAGCAAGTTTTCCAAATAAAGCAACATATAGATTAACTCCTCAAGAAAATGCAAAAGTTGGAAGACAAGTGCAGGAGTTGATGGATAAGGGGTTGGTAAGAGAAAGCCTTAGTCCATGTGTTGTACCAACAATACTCAGTCCAAAGAAAGGAGGAGAATGGTGCATGTGCACAGATTCCAGAGCCATAAATAAAATCACCATCAGGTATTGTTTTCCTTTACCACGAATGGATGATTTAATGGACTTCTTGAGTGGATAAAAATATTTTACTAAGATAGATTTGAAGAGTGGTTATCATCAGATAAGAATTAGAGAAGGGGATGAGTGGAAGACTGCCTTCAAAACAAACAGTGGTTTGTATGAGTGGTTAGTGATGCCTTTTGGACTCACTAATGCACCTAGCACATTCATGAGATTAATGAATGAAATCTTGAAGGAATATGCAGGAAAGTTTGTAATTGTTTATCTTGATGATATTTTAATTTTCAGTCGAAGTAAAGAAGAGCATATGGAGCACCTTAAATTGGTTCTAAAAACTTTGCACAAAGAGAAACTACTAATAAATTTGAAGAAATGCAGTTTTATGAAGGAAGAACTAGTCTATTTGGGGTTTGTAGTTTCTAAGGAAGGTCTGAAAATGGATCTAGAGAAATTCCAAGTAATTTGGAACTGGCCAACTCCAAGAAACATATTTGAGGTAAGAATATTTCACGGTCTTGCAAGTTTTTATAGAAAATTTATCATAATTTTTAGTCATATTTGTGCACCAATTATTGAAACAATCAAAGATGTTAATCAACCATTCAAGTGGACAGAGGCAGCAGACCGAAATCTTAAGTTACTGAAGAAGAAAATTATAGAAAAACCATTTTTAGCTTTGCCTGATTTTGAAAAATATTTTCAAGTTGAAACTGATGCTAGTGGAGTTGCAATTGGAGTAGTTTTAAGTCAGGAACAGTTACCAATAGCATACTTTAGTGAGAAATTGAATGAAGCTAATAAGAAATACTCATCTTATGACAAAGAGTTTTAAGTTGTTGTGCAAGCCTTGAAAAAATGGAGACATTATTTTTTACCAAAAGAGTTTGTATTATATTTTGATAACCATGTGTTGCAGTTTATAAACAACTAGCCTAAATTGAACCAGAAACATGCCAAATGGGTAGAATTTTTGCAGAGTTTTACTTTTGTGATAAAGCATACAAGTGGTAAGTTGAAAAAATTTGTTGATGCTTTAAGTAAAGTGAATTTAATCATGCAGGAATTACAAGTTGGTGTTGTAGGATTTGAAGGAATGGTTGACATGTATAAAGAAGATGCAGAATTTAAGGAAATTTATGCAGTTGTACAAAACCCAACAGTTCATAATAGAAGCTAGTGGTTGGATTATCTTATCCAAGGAGATTTTCTATTCAAAAGTAATAAATTGTGTATTCCTAAATGTTCTATGAGGGAAAACATAATTAAAGAGAAAAACAGTGGAGGCTTGTCTGGACACTTTGGACAAGATGACACTTTTGCTCAGGTAAATGCTTTTTATTACTTGCCAAAGATGAAAACTGATGTTAAGAGATTTGTTGAGAAATGTAGGATTTATCAACATGCTAAGGGAAGAAGCCAAAATACAGGATTGTATCAGCCATTACCAATACCAAACCGACCATGGGATGCAGTTAGTATGGATTTTTTTTTGGGTTTGCCAAAAACTCAAAGAGGAAATGACTCCATTTATGTTGTGATGGATAGATTTCCTAAAATGGCTCATTTCATTGTATGCAAGGAAACTAGTGATACAACACATATTGCTAATCTGTTTTTTTCAAAAGCTGTAAGATTACATGGATTACTTATAAGTATTGTGTCTGATAGGGATACAAAGTTTGTTGGGAATTTCTGGAGAACTCTTAAAATAGGTACCAACCTTAGTTTCAGCTCATCTTATCACCCTCAAATGGATGAACAGACCAAAGCAGTGAATAGAAGCTTGGGAAATATATTAAGGATTTTAGTGTATAAAAATCCTAAGCAGTGGGATTTAGCACTTGCTGAGGCTGAATTTTTTTATAATGATACTCCCAATCGAAGTACTAGAATGAGTCCATTTAAAATTATATTTGGAATGAATCCAAGAGGTGTGTATGGGCTCAGGAATTTAGGAAAACAAGAGATAAGAAGCACAATGGCAGAAGAGTTTGCAGAACTGATGCAGCAACTACAGGAAGATGTTAAAGACAGATTGCAAGAAAGCAGTGGAAAATACAAAAGGAGAATTGATATGAAGAGGAAAGAAAAAGAATTCCAAGTAGGAGACCTAGTCATGGTTTATCTGAGAAAATAAATATTCCTTGTTAGGACTTACAAAAAAATAAAAATGAAGAAGATAGGACCATGTAAAATTTTGAGGAAATTTTCTTCAAATGCATATGAAATTGAATTGCCAGAAGGGATTGGAATATCACCCAACTTCAATGTTGTATATTTGTACCCATACAAAGGAACGGAGGAAGAGCTACATAAAGACTCTATAGCAGAGGAAACCAGACTTTAAATTGGGCAGAACAAATGCTAAAGATAGTTAAGAAATAGGTGGAAGTTGTTTTGGAGAAAAGAGTATCCAAAAGAACCAGAGGACAGGTTTATTTTCAGGATCCAGTCAAATGGAAGGGACAACCAATGGAGGATTCCAGTTGGTTGACAACAGTAGAATTACAGAAGTATGGAATAAATCCTGAAATTTTGATGAATGATTATTTTCTTCCCTAGGACTCTGATGCAGGAGCATCCGGACTTAGCCAGCAATGTGATTGGATATTCACATGTTGTGGCTAAACATGAGATGGATAAAACATTTTCCATTAATATTTTTATTTAATTTTAATGATATAAGTTATTTTTTTTGGATTTGTTAGATTAATGAGGAATTAAAATAAGAAATTGGTTCCTCCCTGCATGGAGATTAAGCCAAGTAAGCTAAGAACCGAGAAATAGGATAGCATTTAATTGTGGAATAAATTCAACAGAAAACTATTTTAAGGAGAAGGACAGTTTTCGATTTTTTAATATAAAATGTGTGAAATAGGTGAAACAGAGGTAGAGAAAAAGTGTGAAAGAGAGAGACAATAGCTAGAATAATCGATGAAATCAAGCCACGAAGGGCTAAAACTCTGCAATTTCTATTTTAAGAATAATAGATTGAAGTGTGGTGTGAAAAATCGTTTTTTGGGTGCCAAATTTCATTTGAAACCATTTGAAAATCAATCACGTATATATTGGTACAATTCTTCTATTTCTGAGTTTTTATTTGAATTTATCAATGAAAAACTTACAAATTTATCGCAGAAATGTGTATTTGAGTGTTCTAAATTCTTTTATGGTTGAACGATTAATTTAAAAACTGTATATTTGAAGAGTTGTTGACAGCAAAAATAATGGTCTGGTGCTAAGGAGAGCTGGTCCCATTGGTTCTTTGTCTCCACATTCTCCATTTCATATTTTATTTCATTCATCGAATTCGCAACACATGACAAATGATATAAAAGTTAATGTAATTACATTCTCCTATAATATGGTCCTTGGCCTTTTTATGTAAAGCGCTCCAACTATTATAGCGCAACTTTTCTTTTAAACAATATCTAAGTTTTGACTTAATATAATGCACCCCTTCAATAAGCACCAACCTTCGCCTTATATCATTAACCTTAATACATTAAACCCATTAACACTGCCAACGCGACATTTTATAACTCATTGCACCCACGGGCCCACACATCAACACTTAATAAACGATTATCAATGCGAAACTAATGGGCCATACCTTGGCTTATTCTTCGTGCAACTTACTGCGCGATAGTCATCGGATCTATCACTCTCCAAATCGAACGATCCTCGACAATATCGCGTTTTTTTAAAGGTTGGACGTTAACACTTGTAATTTACGTGATGTAAGCGGTATTCCCCGGCTGACGTGTCCAAAAAGTATTGGATCACGTTTTTTTGACGTGGTTTCGCCCCGGACCAAAAGCGGTGCGATATGGACTGGATTGGTTTCAAAAACCACTTCCGGAATTGGAACAGTGTCCACCAAAGTTCCGCATGATTTAACTTATTCCCTTGCCTCTAATTAACTCGTGGGTCCTGCCTTCGATAGAGAAACCTTAACTCTATATTATTTTGTTCAACAGACAAAAAAACAATGCATTTCCTTCCCATAGACAGAGTTCAGCATTCTTTGTAATAACCAGAGTACGGCGCCTCAAACAAAGGTTTAATACCCCTCTATTGCACTGAAAATCAATACGATCACACCCAAACAACGGGCTTACTCTCGGGCTCCTTCAGGATTCCATACAAATTGAACACACTCAATTTAGGCACAGAGAACATTCGCTCAACTATAGACATAGAGGAATAAAGGAGATTAAACACAGCATTGGTTCTTCTTCAGATTAAAAGACGGAATTATTCGGGAAATTCCAATAACACACACGGATAGACCAAAAAGCCTAAATTTTATTCAACAGAAACAATGCTTCTGAACTTAGTAATTCACTACCAAATCCCCCCTTTCAATGTATCATGGGTTACAATTTATAATTCATTATATGACTGTTCGGTTCCTCCTCGAGGACTGTTTTATTCTTAATCACAAAAAGACTAGTTACATAATATTATTATCAATAGAAATCAAACAGGCTGACACAAATGAACCTATTCGACTTCTACAGTTATTAACTAATCTATCTACCCTAAGTATAACAGACAGCTAAGGTGTTGACACCTTGCTGGTACATCTCAGAAAAATTTCGAACTCTCCTAGCCACAACATGTGGACAATCCTCCTACATTGTTGGCTAGTGTCCAATGCCCTTGCATCAGACTATCGAGGGAAATTTTCTTCATGGACTCCTGTCCATGAGCTCTTTCATAGAACTGCCTATCTTCTGCAACATCACTTCAGTCATCCAAGTGGCATCTTCATCTGGCTGGTCCTTCCACTTGATCAGATACTGGAAATACCCTTGTCCTCTAGTCCTTTTGAACACCTTCTTGTCCAAGATCTTGTCTGGTTGTAATGGTTGCGCTGGAGGTAACTGCTTTACCCACTCAATCTGTTCTTTGCATGCTGGTCCTTCATCTATGCCATCATCTTCATACCTATACAAGTCTGCAACATTAAATATGGGATATATTCCAACATCAGGAGGCAATTCAATTTCATAAGCATTAGCAGAAAATTTTCTCAGTATCTTGCATCTTCTTGAACTTCAACTTGTTATGCTGCTTCTTTGGGAATCTTCCCTTCCTCAAGTGTGCCAAAACCAAATCTCCAACTTCAAAATTGACCTCTTTTCTGCTCAAATCTGTTCTGCCCTTTTATTTGATGATGCTGCCTTGTATTTGTTGTTTTACCTGCTCATGTATGGCTTGGATTTTTGAAGCAAATTCTTCACCATCAGCACTCCTCAACTTTGCCTTTCCCAAGTTCCTCAGTTCAGATATTCCTCTGGGGTGCATTCCATAAACAATATGGAATGGGCTCTATCTTGTACTTCTTTTTGGTGAATCATTGTATGCATATTCTGCCTGTGGAAAAATATGGTCCCACTTTTTGGGATGCTCTCCTGCAAGACTTCTCAAAAGATTTCCCACACTCCTATTTACTGCCTCAGTTTTCCCATCAGTCTGAGGATGATAAGCTGAGCTGAAACTTAGTTTGGTGCCAAGTTTCTTCCACAATGTCCTCCAAAAATGGCCAACAAATCTGGTATCTCTATCTGAAACAATATTCTTGGGCAACCCATGCAATCTAACAACTTCTTTGAAAAACAAGTTAGCAACATGAGTAGCATCACTAGTTTTATAACATGGAAAAAAATGTGCCATCTTGGAAAATATGTCAATTACAAAAAATATTGCATCATTCCCTATCTGTGTCTTGGGCAATCCCAAAACAAAATTCATACTCACCATATCCCAAGGCATGTTTGGAATAGGAAAAGGAATGTACAATCCTTCATTCTGGCTCCTCCCTTTTGCATATTGACAAATTTTGCAATTCTTCACAAATTTTTCCACTTAAGTTCTCATCCTTGGCCAATAATAAAAATGACTCAGTTGCTCATAAGTTTTATCAGTACCAAAGTGTCCAGCAAGTCCACCACTATGCTTTTCTTTGATTAAATTCTCCCTCATGGAACATTTTGGTACACACAATTGGTTTCTTCTGAACAATAAGTCCTCCTACAAGAAATAATCCAACCACTGGCTTCTATTTGTCAAAAAAGGGTTATAGCATGCTTCAAATGCTTCCTTAAAATATGAATCTGTCTTATATATTTCTTTAAGAAAATCAATTCCTACAACCTCAAATTGGTTTTCTTGAACAAGCATGTTTCTTCTACTCAAGGCATTAGCTACCTTATTGGCTTGGCCACTTATATGCTTCAAAAAAAAATTAAAACTCTGGAGATATTCAACCCATTTTTCATGTTTATGCTTCAACTTAGGCAGCTGGATAATATACTGTAAAGCATGGTTATCTGTGTATAGCACAAACTCCTTATACACTAAATAATGCATCCACTTCTTTAATGCCTGCACAATTACATAAAATTATTTTTCATAAGAAGAGTACTTTCTTCTTGTGTCATTCAGCTTCTCACTGAAGTATGCTACAGGCCTATCATCTTGGCTCAGCACAACTCCAATGGCTTCTCCACTGGCATCAAACTTCACTTGAAATGGCTTATTAAAATCAGGCAAAACTAGAACAGGCTTCTCAGTTATTTTCTGTTTCAAAAGCTTCAAATTCCTTTCTGCTTCAGCAGTCCATTTAAAAGGTTATTTGTCCTTCTTTATTGTTTCTATGATGGGTGCATTAATCTTGCTGAAATTTCTTATGAATTTTCTGTAAAAACTGGCAAGTCCATGGAAACTTCTTACCTCAAAAACACTTCTTGGTGAAGGCCACTCCACAATTTCCTTGACCTTCTCTGGGCCCATCTTCAGTCCTTCAGCAGAAACAACAAAACCCAAATACACCAACTCTTCCTTCAGGAATGAACACTTCTTTAAATTTATCAGCAGCTTCTCCTGATGTAACTTCTTCAAGACATAATTAAGATGCCTTAAATGTTCTTCCTTTGTTTTGTTGAAAACTAATATGTCATCCAGATACACTATCACAAATTTACCAATAAATTCTCTTAACACTTAATTCATGAGCCTCATAAAAGTACTAGGTGCATTTGAAAATCCAAAAGGCATTACCAACCACTCATACAATCCTTCATTTGTTTTAAAGGTAGTTTTCCATTCATCACCCTCCGTTATTCTAATCTGATGATACCCACTTTTCAAATCCAATTTTAAAAAATACTTTGCCCCACTCAAACAGTCCATTAAATCTTCAACTCTAAGCAAAGGAAATCTATACCTGATTGTTATCTTGTTGATGGCTCTAGAATCAGTGCACCTTCTCTAGCCTCCATCTTTCTTTGGACCCAGTACTGCAGGTACTGCACATGGACTCAAGCTCTCTCTAATCAGACCCTTGTCAACCAATTCCTGCACTTGCTTCCTGATTTATTCATTCTCTGTGGGATTCATTCTATAGGCTGCTTTGTTTCACAGATTTGATCCTAGAATAAAATCTATCTGATGGCTGATCTTTCTCACAGGGGGCAATTCATCAAGCAAGTCATCCACAACAATATCACAATAACTGTCCAGCATCTCTTGAATTTCAATTGGCAAATCAGAAATATTTGTAGAAGTAAGCACTACTTTAGGTTTTCAAACTAAAGAAAAACTTACCTCTTCTTCTTCAATTTGCTGTAGATACTCTTTCCCACTCAGCAACAAAGTCTTTGGATCAGCCTTTCTGCTTGATAGTTCTCCTTCCTCCATGGGTATCAATGTGTGGTGCACTCCATCCTTGAAGAACTTGTAAGTGTTCTTCTTACCATCATGTACTGTTGCTCTGTCATACTGCCATGTTCTGCCCAGCAGTATGTGACACACATCCATAGGCATCACATCACACATGACCTTGTCTTTGTAGCTGCCCATCTGCAACTCTATCTCACACTGTTCCTTCACAATCAGCTAGTGTCCTTTATGCAGCCATGACACCTTGTAGGGTGTAGGATGTTCCCTTTTATTCAACTTTAGTTTCTCTATCACCTCTGTAGAGACCAAATTGTCTGTGTTGCCACTATCAATGACCAACTGACAGCATTTCCCTTGGAATTTGCATACACTCCTGAACAAAGTCTTCCTCTGATCTGGTTCAGCAACTTCTTTTGCTTGTTTCAACATGACCTTATTGACCATCAAAGATTCTCCCTTCTCTGGCAGAATTGTCTCTTCAGTTTCAGACAGCCTTGCTGCCTCTTCTTCAGCCTGAGCAACAATTACATTTCTCTGGCCTGTGCCCACATTCTCTGGGCATTCATAGTGTTTATGTCCCACCACATGACATCTATAACACCTCACTTCTCTTCCTTGACCTCTGCCTCCTCTTCCTTTATAGGAACCCCTTCTGCCCCTTGCATCACTCTCTGTGGATGCATTTTGAGGTGAGCTTCTGCTAGCTCCATCTCTAGGTGTTGTAGACCTTCCTCTACCACCCTGACTTCCCTTTCCTCGGAAAGTACCTCTTCCTTTGGCAGACTGATTTCTCAGGAGTTTCTCTTCAGCTTTCAAGGCCATTTGATAAGCCTCTTCAACTGTCTTAGGAGACGGAATACCTATATCATCTTGGATCTCCAACTTGAGACCATTCACATACCTGGCAACCTGCTCTGCTGTGTCCTAGAATTGTCCAGCTCTTATACTCACTCTATAAAACTCTTCTGTGTATTATTTCACTGTCAGCAATCTCTGTCTAAGATTCTGCATTTGTCTAAACAAAATAAGTTGATAATCACTAGGCAAGAACATACCTCTTAGTTTTGCCACCATTCTGGTCCAACTTTTGATTGGTTGTTTACCAGCTCTCATTCTCTCTTCTTGCACTCCATCCCACCAAAGTGCTGCATGTCCCTTTAAATTTTTCACTGCAAACTTGACTTTCTTGTCTTCACCCATCTCTTCATAATCAAAACATTTTTTCATCTCATTGATCCAGTCTATCAGTTCCTCTCAATTCGATCCTCCTTCAAAAATTGACACTTCAAGTTTTGGCTTGAATGTAGATCCCAGAACAGACTTAAAGAGTCTCAACTCAGGAGGAATCTCAATATTCTCTCCTACTTCTTCTTTAGGTTCAGGTTCACTGACATCCTCAGGGTCTCTTGGGTGTCCCAATTCCATCGCATCCAGTCTCGCTTGGACCCTCTGCAAGGTCTCCATTACTTCTGCATTGGCAACTAGCCTGCCTCTTCTTCTACCAGCACCTCTAGCAACTCAAATAGCCATGTTGGAACTCTTCTTATGGTTCCTGGAAGTCAGTTCAGTCTCTGAAATTGTCTTGAAATCTTCTCTGATACCACAAATGCCAGCAAAAATAATGGTATGGCACTAAGGAGAGTTGTCTCACTGGTTCTATGTCTTCACATTCTCCATTTCATATTTTATTTCATTCATCGAATTCGCAACACATGACAAATGATATAAAAGTTAATGTAATTACATTCTCCTATAATATGGTCCTTGGCCTTTTTATGTAAAGCACTCCGACTATTATAGCACAACTTTTCTTTTAAACAATATCTAAGTTTTGACTTAATATAATGCACCCCTTCAATAAACACCAACCTTCACCTTATATCATTAACCTTAATACATTAAACCCATTAACACTGCCAACGCGACATTTTATAACTCATTGTGCCCATGGGCCCACACATCAACACTTATTAAATGATTATCAATGCAAAACTAATGGGCCATACCTTCACTTATTCTCCGTGCAACTTACTGCGTGTTAGTCGTCAGATCTATCACTCTCCAGATCAAACGATCCTCGACAATATCGCGTTTTTTTAAACGCTGGACGTTAACACTTGGAATTTACGCGATGTAAGCGGTATTCCCCGGGTGACGTATCCAAAAATTATTGGATCGCATTTTTTTGACGTGGTTTCACCCTGGACCAAAAGTGGTGCGATATGGGTTGTATTGGTTTCAAAAACCACTTCTGGAATTGGAACAGTGTCCACCAAAGTTTCGCGCGATTTAACTTATTCCCTTGCCTCTAATTAACTCGTGGGTCCCGCCTTCAATAGAGAAACCTTAACTCTATATTATTTTGTTCAACAGACAACAAAATAACACATTTCCTTCCCATAGACAGAGTTCTGAATTCTTTGTAATAACCAAAGTACGGCGCCTCACACAGAGGTTCAATACCCCTCTATTGCACTGAAAATTAATACGATCACACCCAAACAACGGGCTCACTCTCGGGCCCCTTCAGGATTCCATACAAATTGAACACACTCAATTTAGGCACAGAGAACATGCGCTCAACTACAGACAGAGAGGAATAAAGGAGATTAAACACAGCATTGGTTCTTCTTCAGATTAAAAGACAGAGTTATTCGGGAAATTCCAATAACACACACGAATAGACCAAAAAGCCTGAATTTTATTCAATAGAAACAATGCTTCTGAACTTAGTAATTCACTGCAAAATCCCCCCTTTCAATGTATCAGGGGTTACAATTTATAATTCATTATATGACTGTTTGGTTCCTCCTCGAGGACCGTTTTATTCTTAATCACAAAAAGACTAGTTACATAATATTACTATCAACAGAAATCAAATATGTTGATACGAATGAACCTATTCGACTTCTATAGTTATTAACTAATCTATCTACCCTAAGTATAACAGACAGCTAAGGTGTTGGCACCTTGCTGGTACATCTCAGAAAAATTTCGAACTCTCTTAGCCACAACATGTGGACAATCCTCCTACATTGTTGGCTAGTGTCCAATGCCCTTGCATCAGACTCCCGAGAGCAATTTTCTTCATGGAATCCTGTCCATGAGCTCTTTCATAGAACTGCCTATCTTCTGCAACATCACTTCAGTCATCCAAGTGGCATCTTCATCTGGCTGGTCCTTCCACTTGATCAAATATTGGAAATACTCTTGTCCTCTAGTCCTTTTGAACACCTTCTTGTCCAAGATCTTCTCTGGTTGTAATGGCTGCACTACAGGTAACTGCTTTGCCCACTCAATCTGTTCTTTGTCTGCTGGTCCTTCATCTGTGCCATCATCTTCATACCTGTACAAGTCTGCAACATTAAATATGGGAGATATTCCAACATCAAGAGGCAATTCAATTTCATAAGCATTAGCAGAAAATTTTCTCATTATCTTGCATGGCCCTATCTTCTTGAACTTCAACTTGTTATAATGCTTCTTTGGGAATCTTTCCTTCCTCAAGTGTGCCAAAACCAAATCTCCAACTTCAAAATTGACCTCTTTTTTGCTCAAATCTACTCTGCCCTTGTATTTGATGTTGCTGCCTTGTATTTTTTGTTTTACCTGCTCATGTATGGCTTGGATTTCCGAAGAAAATTCTTCACCATCAACACTCCTCAACTCTGCCTTTCCTAAGTTCCTTAGTTTATATATTCCTCTGGGGTGAATTCCATAAACAATATGGAATGGGCTTTGTCCTGTACTTCTATTTGGTGAATCATTGTATGCATATTCTGCATGTGGCAAAATATGGTCCCACTGTTTGGGATGCTCTCCTACAAGAATTCTCAAAAGATTTCCCAGACTCCTATTTACTGCCTCGGTTTGCCCTTCAGTCTGAGGATGATAAGCTGAGCTGAAACTTAGTTTGGTGCCAATTTTCTTCCACAATGTCCTCCAAAAATGGCCAACAAATTTGGTATCTCTATCTGAAACAATACTCTTGGGAAACCCATGCAATCTAACAACTTCTTTGAAAAATAAGTTAGCAACATGACTAGCATCACTAGTTTTATAACATGGAATAAAATGTGCCATCTTGGAAAATCTCTCAACTACAACAAAGATTGCATCATTCCCTCTTTGTGTCTTGGGAAATCCCAAAACAAAATCCATACTCACCATATCCCAAGGCCTGTTTGGAATGGGCAAAGGAATGTACAATCCTGCATTCTGGCTCCTCCCTTTTGCATATTGAAAAATTTTGCAATTCTTCACAAATTTTTCCACTTCAGTTCTCATCCTTGGCTAATAATAAAAATGACTCAGCTACTCATAAGTTTTATCAGTACCAAAGTGTCCAGCAAGTCCACCACTATGCTTTTCTTTGATTAAATTCTCCCTCATGGAACATTTTGGTACACACAATTGGTTTCTTCTGAACAATAAGTCCTCCTACAAGAAATAATCCAACCACTGGCTTCTTTCTATCTATCAAAACAGGGTTACAGCATGCTTCAAATTCTTCCTTAAAATCTGAATCTGTCTTATAAAGTTCTTTAAGAAAATCAAATCCTACAACTTCAAATTGGTTTTCTTGAACAAGCATGTTTCTTCTACTCAAGGCATCAGCTACCTTATTGGCTTGGCCACTTATATGCTTCAAAACAAAATTAGAACTCTGGATATCTTCAACCCATTTGGCATGTTTATGCTTCAACTTAGGCTGCTGCATAATATACTGTAAAGCATGGTTATCTGTGTATAGCACAAACTCCTTATACATTAAATAATGCCTCCACTTCTTTAATGCTTGCACAATTCCATAAAATTCTTTTTCATAAGAAGAGTACTTTCTTCTTATGTCATTCAGCTTCTCACTGAAGTATGCTACAGGCCTATCATCTTGGCTCAGCACAGCTCCAATGGCTTCTCCACTGGCATCACACTTCACTTGAAATGGCTTATTAAAATCAGGAAAAACTAGAACAGGCTTCTCAGTTATTTTCTGTTTCAAAAGCTTAAAATTCCTTTCTGCTTCAGCAATCCATTTAAAAGGTTGTTTTTCCTTCTTTATTGTTTCTATGATGGGTGCATTAATCTTGCTGAAATTTATTATGAATTTTCTGAAAAAAAATGGCAAGTCCATGGAAACTTCTTACCTCAAAAACACTTCTTGGTGAAGGCCACTCCACAATTTCCTTGACCTTCTCTAGGTCCATCTTCAGTCCTTCAGCAGAAACAACAAAACCCAAATACACCAACTTTTCCTTCATGAATGAACACTTCTTTAAATTTATCAGCAGCTTCTCCTGATGTAACTTCTTCAAGACATAATTAAGATGCCTTAAATGTTCTTCCTTTGTTTTGCTGAAAACTAATATGTCATCCAGATACACTATCACAAATTTACCAATAAATTCTCTTAACACTTCATTCATGAGCCTCATAAAAGTACTACTCATACAATCCTTCATTTGTTTTAAAAGCAGTTTTCCATTCATCACCCTCCTTTATTCTAATCTGATGATATCCACTTTTCAAATCCAATTTTGAAAAATACTTGCCCCACTCAAACAGTCCATTAAATCTTCAACTCTAGGCAAAGGAAATCTATACCTGATTGTTATCTTGTTGATGGCTCTGGAATCATTGCACATTCTCCAGCCTCCATCTTTCTTTTGACTCAGTATTGCAGGTACTGCACATGGAATCAAGCTCTCTCTGATCAGACCCTTGTCAACCAATTCCTGCACTTGCTTCCTGATTTCTTCATTCTCTTTGGGAGTCATTCTGTAGGCTGCTTTGTTTGGCAGATTTGATCCTGGAATAAAATATGTCTAATGGCTGATCTTTCTCACAGGTGGTAATTCATCAGGCAAGTCATCCACAACAATATCACAATAACTGTCCAGCATCTCTTGAATTTCAATCGGAAAATCAGAAATCTTTGTAGAAGTAAGCACTACTTTAGGTTTGCAGACCAAAGAAAAACTTACCTCTTCTTCTTCAATCTGCTGTAGATACTCTTTCCCACTCAGCAACAAATTCTTTGGATCAACCTTTCTGCTTGATGGTTCTCCTTCCTCAATAGGTATCAATGTGTGGTGCACTCCATCCTTGAAGAACTTGTAAGTGTTCTTCTTACCATCATGTATTGTTGCTCTGTCATACTGCCATGGTCTGCCCAGTAGTATGTGACACACATCCATAGGCATCACATCACACATGACCTTGTCTTTGTAGCTGCCCATTTGCAACTCTATCTCACACTGTTCCTTCACAATTAGCTAGTGTCCTTTATGCAACCATGACACCTTGTAGGGAGTAGGATGTTTCGTTGTCTTCAACTTTAGTTTTTCTATCACCTATGTAGAGACCAAATTGTCTGTGCTTCCACTATCAATGACCAACTGACAGCATTTCCCTTGGACTTTGCATACACTCCTGAACAAAGTCTTCCTCTGAGCTGGTTCAGCAACTTCTTTTTCTTGTTTCAACAGGACCTTATTGACCACCAAAGATTCTCCCTTCTCTGGCAGAATTGCCTCTTCAGTTTCAGACAGCCTTGCTACCTCTTCACCAGCCTTAGCAACAATTACATTTCTCTGGCCTGTGCCCACATTCTCTGGGCATTCATAGTGTTTATGTCCCACCACGTGACATCTATAACACCTAACTTTTCTTCCTCGACCTCTGCCTCCTCTTCCTCTGTAGGAACCCCTTATGCCCCTTGCATCACTCTCTGTGGATGCATTCTAAGGTGAGCTGCTGCTAGCTCCATCTCTAGGTGTTGTAGACCTTCCTCTACCACCCTAACTTCCCTTTCCTCGGAAAGTACCTCTTCCTTTGGCAGACTGCTTTCTCAAGAGTTTCTCTTCAGCTTTCAAGGCCATTTGATAAGCCTCTTCAACTGTCTTAGGAAACGGAATACCTATCTCATCTTGGATCTCTAACTTGAGACCATTCACATACCTGGCAACCTTCTCTGTTGTGTCCTGGAATTTTCCAACTCTTATACTCACTCTATAAAACTCTTCTGTGTATTATTTCACTGTCAACAATCTCTGTCTGAGATTTTGCATTTGTCTAAACAAAATAAGCTGATAATCACTAGGCAAGAACTTACCTCTTAGTTTTCCCACCATTTTGTTCCAACTTTTGATTGTTGTTTACCAGCTCTCCTTCTCTCTGCTTGCACTCCATCCCACCAAAGTGCTGCATGTCCCTTTAACTTTGTCAGTGCAAACTTGACTTTCTTGTCTTCACCCATCTCTTCATAATCAAAACATTTGTTCATCTCATTGATCCAGTCTATCAGTTCCTATGGATTCGATCCTCTTGCAAAACTTGACACTTCAAGTTTTGGCTTGAATGTGGATCCCAGAACAGACTTAAAGAGTCTCAACTTAGGATGAATCTCAATGTTCTCTCCTGCTTCTTCTCCAGGTTTAGGTTCAGGTTCACTGACATCCTCAGGGTCTCTTGGGTGTCCCAATTCCATCGCATCCAATCTGGATTGGACCCTCTACAAGGTCTCCAATACTTCTGCATTGGCAACTGGCCTGCCTCTTCTTTTACCAGCACCTCTGGCAACTCGAATAGCCATGTTGGAACTCTTCTTCTGGTTCTTGGAAGTCAGTTTAGTCTCTGCAATTGTCTTGAAATCTGCTCTGATACCACAAATGACAGCAAAAATAATGGTCTGGCGCTAAGGAGAGCTGGTCTCACTAGTTCTCTGTCTCCACATTCTCCATTTCATATTTTATTTCATTCATCGAATTCGCAACACATGACAAATGATATAAAAGTTAATGTAATTACATTCTCCTATAATATGGTCCTTGGCCTTTTTATTTAAAGCGCTCTGACTATTATCGCGCAACTTTTCTTTTAAACAATATCTAAGTTTTGACTTAATATAATGCACCCCTTCAGTAAACACCAACCTTCGCCTTATATCATTAACCTTAATACATTAAACCCATTAACACTGCCAATGCGACATTTTTTAACTCATTTCGCCCACGGGCCCACACATCAACACTTATTAAAATATTATCAATGCAAAACTAATGGGCCATACCTTGGCTTATTCTCCGTGCAACTTACTGCGCGATAGTCATTAGATCTATCACTCTCCAGATCGAATGATCCTCGACAATATCGCGTTTTTTTTAAAGGCTAGACGTTAACACTTCGAATTTACGCGATGTAAGTGGTATTCCCCGGGTGACGTGTCAAAAAAGTATTGGATCATATTTTTTTGACATGGTTTCGCTCCGGACCAAAAGCGGTGCGATATGGGCTGTATTGGTCTCAAAAACCACTTCTGAAATTGGAACAGTGTCCACCAAATTTTCGCGCGATTTAACTTATTCCCTTGCCTCTAGTTAACTCGTGGGCCCTGCCTTCAACAGAGAAACCTTAACTCTATATTATTTTGTTCAACAGACAAAAAAACAACGCATTTCCTTCCCATAGACAGAGTTCAGCATTCTTTGTAATAACCAGAGTACAACGCCTCAGACAAAGGTTCAATACCCCTCTATTGCACTGAAAATCAATACAATCACACCCAAACAATGGGCTTACTCTCGGGCCCCTTCAAGATTCCATACAAATTGAACACACTCAATTTAGGCACAGAGAACATGCGCTCAACTACAGACAGAGAGGAATAAAGGAGATTAAACACAACACTGATTCTTCTTCAGATTAAAAGATGAAGTTATTCGGGAAATTCTCATAACACACATGGATAGACCAAAAAGCCTGAATTTTATTCAACAGAAACAATGCTTCTGAACTTAGTAATTCACTGCCAAATCCCCCCTTTCAATGTATCATGGGTTATAATTTATAATTCATTATATGATTGTTCGGTTCCTCCTTGAGGACCGTTTTATTCTTAATCACAAAAAGACTAGTTACATAATATTACTATCAACAGAAATCAAACAGGCTGACACGAATGAACCTATTCGACTTCTACAGTTATTAACTAATTTATCTACCCTAAGTATAACAAACAGCTAAGGTGTTGACACCTTGCTGGTACAACTCAAAAAAAATTCGAACTCTCTTAGCCACAACATGTGGACAATCCTCCTACATTGCTGGCTAGTGTCCAATGCCCCTGCATCAGTTGTAGAACCTTGTTCTACCCAGAATTGTGAGACTAGTGAATCATAAGTGATGAGTAAGCGGTCTAACAAAACCGTGTGTGGTATATCGCATTGATCAATGATGGTTTTTGGTATTGATCCAAAATGTGCGATTAAGGTATGGAGGTGAAACGTAGCACCTATCGAGCGGAGTAAAACCACAGATATTGCACAATTTCAAAGTGTTATTTATTATGTTAGTTAGTGCACGATATCCGTTAGATAAAGAACGGATTTAATAGACGATGGAGATTGTATGTATCACGAAGAAATGAAGAATTAGAATAGTCAACGGTGATTTACCACATTTCAATACTTATGTTGATTGCTTCACTTTTAATAAATGGTGCATACACTTAGATGTCTGGTTTTTTCTGTGCATATGGTGTTTATTATAATGATTCCTCCATTTAATTTCGTGTTTAAATTGAGAAAATTTTAAGTTGCTGTTAGGACTCTGGTATCATAGATGAGGTATGTATGCTTGTATTTAATATTATAATGTCATGTAATATGGTTGTAGGTAACATGGATCACTACCTCTATCTTGAGAAGAATGGTCAAAGGAAATGATGTCCTCCTCTGAAAGGATGCAGGAAGGCATAGGTCACATAATATGTCCTCATATGAAGTATGAGCCGGTTGACCATGATTAAGGAAATATCATTGGAAGAT
Source organism: Pinus albicaulis (assembly GCA_034641835.2). NCBI lineage: Eukaryota > Viridiplantae > Streptophyta > Pinopsida > Pinales > Pinaceae > Pinus > Pinus albicaulis. The sequence continues at coordinate 931,779,797 of CM076583.1, forward strand.
CTTGGGAATGAAATATAGAAAAAGAGGGAATAGATCATGAGATATGCAGCCATGGTAAGGGAAATCATCATCCAAAAGGGCTAAGAAGATTTGACTAGAAAATCTCTTGTAATGATATGATGACTCTGATAGAAGTTTGAAAAATATGGAGACCCTTGAAAATGGCTATCTTTGGGAGATGTGTCAACATGTATACAGGATTTTGATACCTACGGGAATATGTCATGATGAAATACCATCACAAAGGTAATTTTGATTTAAGTGTTCATTTCTTATTTTGAACAATTACTGGATGGGCTTATGCAGGGATTCCAAAGGGAAGTGTATGTCTTCCACCGTCGATAACCATGTGTTAGGAAGAAATATCCTTGAAGAAACATGGTATGAAGAAAGAAACGTGACATGAAGAAATTTCAAATGAAGACTGATGGATCACTTTCTTATGAAAGGAATAATGACATGACTCATGAATAAAAGTGATGGATGGTATGTTCCCTATGAAGAAGTCCCAAAAGATTAATACTCCATAGAAAAGAAGAAATTGATGGCATCGAAGGAAGGAGTTCTTCAAAGCAGTTGATTGTACCATTATCTCCGCCTGAGGAGCTATTGTAGGTCCCTAATTAAGAGGGAGCCTTGAAAAAAGTTTATTACTTGGAAGAAACTTGGAAATTCCTAAGCCAATAGGGAGCTTAGGTACATTCCTTGTGTAGGAATGAGTACATTCCTTTTCTGGAATATTTCTTCCCTAATTAATAGAGAGAGATAAACATGGAATTCCTGTTTTCACCTAGGAAGACAGAATGGAGGATTGGGTAATCAGTTGGCATCCAATACTCTTTGAGGATGAGATAGGGCATCCAAGATAAGAATATTCATAGAGTACCGATATTCTTTGAGGATTGGGAATCCAAGATAAGAAGAGTCCTGGGGGGAACACCCTGAGAACCCAGGTAGGGTATGTTCCAGGAGAGATAATGATTAGGGTGTCTATAAATCATTGGTCTTGCCAGAATTGATCTCAGATCTTGTGGAGAGATAGAGTTCTTAGTCAAGGCCTTGCTATGTGACAATGTTGGTTAATATGATGCTATACAGATGGGTTACAAATTTGATTATTCTTATGAGAAATTCTTTAGATTGAGAATGACAAAGTACAATTATGAATGCCTCCCTAATTAAAAGGTAGTGGTTAAAAGTGTAACTAGGTTTGGTATTTATAATGACATGTAATTGTGAATTTTTTAAATGATGTAATGAAGAAAATATAACTATTATTGTCAGCCTTGCTTCATGGGTTTCATAAGTAAGTGATTTTATTTTAGTTGGCTCTCATTCAAAGCATTAGTATTTTTCATTTAAATTCTAAGGATTAATTTCATGTATGAAGAGATCTTTTTGAGCATGTGTCAAATATATGTAAGTCTATCAAAGTGTCTAGAATCCCTCCAAAGACATACACTGTCTCTCTCTCTTAATGTTGGCCTCAAGATTCATATGGAACTCATGTTAGCTCAGTATGGAGATACATATATTCAAAAGTTCATGTGGCCTAATAGAACAAGCAGACCATTATAAATAGGCACCTCAACCTATTCCACAGAAGCATAATTTCGGGAATATTTCTCTAAGTGTTTTGGTGACAAAAACAAAACTTCGCATGGACGGTGAAAGAATATAACTCTCATATATTTGTGATTTCGGATGGGTAATAGCAGAATAAATTTTGAATGCATATCTCTCTATTTTTGGATGGGCAGTAAGAATCTCCATAGAGAAGACAGTTCGAATGTCTCTATGTCAGATGGACAGTAACATATGAAATTACAGTTTGGATTGAAATAGTGTTGAAGGCAAATCAGATCCCTCTAAAGCTTGGATCACATTGGCAGTGGATATAATCACAGTATTATCTTTGTGCTAAAAGCTCAGATGGAAATAGTGTTGTCAAGGAGGTAATGAAGATCTCGGTATCAAAGGAAATGATGAAGATCTAAATGAAAGAGGAGTCAAGAAGAGGATTGTCAAGAGAACGTCTGTATTGGTCTTACAGTGGCTAATAGGTCAAGGGTCTTGGTCTTGGAATTCTTAAATTATAATTTTTGTAAGAAGAATTATTGTAGGGTTTCCTCTCAAAGAGTGAGAGGTTTTGACCCTAGCTCAAAGCCTACATTCCGTGTCTCTTTTCTATTTATTTTTATGATTTGGTAGTTGTTTTATGAAGAAGAAGAAGAATAACTGATGCAAAATAGAAGATCCTAATCTAATGAAGTAAAAATAATCATAAGCAGTTACCAAGGAAGAGAAATCACCTACCTAATAATTCCCTATATTTCTCAACTTGGTTTCAGAGCTATGGTGGTAAAGTCATAAGAAGGGCATCTAATCAAAGAGACACTCAAGGATCGAAGAAAGGAATCTAAGCAAGTCAAAGGTTTTCAAAGATCAAGATCTACATTGAAGAATAAAAACCTATATTGAAGAAGTAGTCTACAACAACAAAAGTCTTGAATCCTCTAAGTCATCATGAAAATACCAAGTCATCTGCAAGGCAAGGGAGATCATAGGAATTTAAATATGAAGTTCACGTCATCATGGATAAAGTCAAAATTTTGATCTGCACTCATTCTAATTGAAGTATCTAGAAAGAAAAAAAGGCATTATCAACATCTTCAAAGATATAACGAAATTTTCTCCCATTGAAGCTAGGATCCTCTCCTTTTCATTTAAGAATATCATCCAAGGAAGCAGTGAGCTAGATCAAAAGGTGTTGCCATCATACAAGGAGAAATATCTTGTATTGAAGAAATTCCTTTTCATTTGGAATAAGATCATTCGAAGTTGGCTTCAACCATCATCAAAGTGATCAAGCTGAATATTTCATCTTCACTTTTCAATTAATAATCTTTCATCATTTAATAAAATTTGGTCAAATGACTTCGTGTTTGTAGGAAGACCCATAATTTGTCTGGGTCATTGAAATTTCTTGCATATAAAAAGGAGGATAGACATAGTCCTCGAAGACAGAAAAATCCTTGATCATATCTATGGAAAATTCTCTGAAGGTAAAACATTATCTGAATACATGTAAAGGAATCAAAGAGCTCAAAGGATTCTTATGAAATTATTCAAAGGTCCCCATCATCTCTATGTAGCGGGATAGGAGACATCAAAGAGATATATGATAAGCTGGGAGAACTATTCTATGAAGATGCAATAAAGAAGGTCATATAACTTAGACTTGATCTAGACAAAATTGAAGGTATCAAAGAAATAAGGTATATCTTCATAAGATCTCAATTGAAATATCTGGGATGAGATAATCATCATTGTTCTAAATATCAAGGTAACAAATTTCCATGGGGATAAGAAAGTTACCTCATTTAAAAACTTGTGGTTTCTATGTGAGATAGAATAAGACAAGTTGAGGGAAAAAGTGTTGAAGGTTAAAGGACTCAAACATTTGTAGGAAGAAAAGGGAATTTTAGAAAATTCAGTCCTCTGAAAATAAAGAAGAGCATAGCTAAGATTCAATGCTATGGAAAAATTATGGGCATTATAGAAAGGAAGCTCATATCATCGGAAAGATGGAGGAAGTTGAAGAAAATAATTCCAAGGAAAGAGGGAGTAAGAGATTTTTACTATGATTAAGATAGTCTCCCTCACAAAAGGTTGTGTCATAGCTCCTAAATTGTTTATAGGATACGGCTATAATAAGATGTATTGTGGCATCATGGAAGCATTAGAAACAAGATCTCATGACATCACCATATAAAGTAATGAAATACAAACCAAAAAAAATCTATGGCATTCAAATATGAAGGATATAGCTCTTAGGAACCTCATTGGAAGGAAGAAGTCATTAAGGACAAGATTCATAATACATCAAATCAAGAAGGAAACACTTGAAAAATATGGATATGAAATATCCTTAAGATTCTCTGATGGAATCCTCATCGAAGGATTCATCGATTTAGAGAGGAAGCAAGTGTTTCATCAAGAACTCTGATTTGTGGAGTTCATGGGATGTTGGTATGATGACATAAGAGATGAAGCAAATCAAATGGTTGAAGATATTTTCAATTAAAGAATCTTCTGAAAGAATCCTATATGACCTAAAGGTAGATGAGGTATCTGTGCTTCTATTTAATATTATAATTTCATTTCATATGGTTGCACGTAAAAAGGATCACTACTTCTATCTTGAGAAGCATGATCAAAGGAAAGGATATCCTCCTCTGAAAGGATGTAGGAAGGAATAAGTCACATAATATGTCCTCATATGAAGTATGAGGTGGTTAACCGCAATTAAGGAATTATTATTGGAAGCTCCTAGGAATGAAATATGAAAAAATAATGAAGAGATCATGAGATATGCAACAATGGTAAAGGCAATCATCATCCAAAAGGTCAAATAATATTTGACTACAAAATCTCCTGGAAAGATATGATGACTCTGATAGAAGTCTGGAAAAGATGGATACCCTTTACAATGGATATATTTTGGTGATGTGTCAATATGTATAGTATATGTTGATACCTACAGGAAGATTTCATCATGAAAGACCATCACAAAGGTAGTTTTTATTTAAGTCTTCATTTCTTGTTTTGAAAAATTTATGTATGGGATTATGCAGGGCTGCCAAAGGGAAGTGGATGTCTTCCATCGTTGATAACCATGTGGTAGGATGAAATATCCTTGAAGAAACATGGTATGTATAAATTATCATGACATGAACCAAGGCTATATGAATATAGATGGATAACTTTCCGGTGAAAGGAATGATGACATGACTCATGGATGAAAGTGACGGATGGTTTGCACCCTATGAAGAAGTCCCATAAGATGAAGACTCCATAACAAAGAATAAATTCATGACATCAAAAGAATGAGTTCATCAAATCAGCTGATTGTCCCAATATCTATACTTGAGGAGCTATTGTAGGTCTATGATTAAGAGGGAGACTGGAAACAAGTTTATTACTTGAAAAAAACTTGGAAATTCCTGAGCCGGGAGGGAGCTTGGGTACATTACTTTTGTAGGAATGAATACATTCCTTAACTGGAAAATGTCCTCCCCGATTGAGAGAGAGAGATAGACACGTCATTCTTTTATTCACCTGGGAAGAAAGAATGGAGGATTAGGTAATCATCTGGCGTCTGATACTCTTTTAGGATGAGATAAGGAATGCAAGATAAGAGTATTCATAGGGGACCGATATTCTTTGAGGATTGGGAATCCAAGATAAGAATAGTCTTGGTGTAACACACCCTAAGAACCTGGGTAGGGTATTTTATAGGAGATATAATGAATAGGGTGTCTATAAATCATTAGTCTCGCCAACATCAATTTCAAATCTTGTGGAGAGACATAGTTGTTAGTCAAGGCCTTGCTATGTGACAATACTGGTTGATATGATGTTGTACATGTGGCTTACCAATCCTATTATTCTTATGAGAATTTATTCATATTGAGAATTACCAAGTACCATTATGAATACCTCCCTAGTTAAGAGGGAGTGTTGAAAAGTGTAACTAGGTTCGGTCTTCATAATGACATGTAATTGTGACTTTTGTAAATGATGTAATGAAGAAAATAAAATTATTATTGTGAGCCTTGCTTCATGGGTTTTATGAGAAATATCTTTTATTTTAGTTCTCTCTCATTGATATAATTAGTATTTTTCATTTAAAGTCAAAGGATTAATGACATGTATGAAGAGCTCTTTTTGAGCTTGTGTCAAATATATGGAAGTCTATCAAAGTGTCTAGAAGCCCTCTAAAGACAAGCACAACCTCTCTCTCTTAATGTTGGTCTCATGATGCATATGGAACTCATGTCAGCTCAGTTTGGAGACACATATTCAAAATTTCATGTCGGCTTAATTGGATAGGAATACCACTATAAATAGGCACCTCATCCTATTCCAGAGAAGCAGAATTTCAGGCATCTTTCTCTAAGTTATTGGGTGACAAAAATAGAACTTCACATCGACAGTGAAAGAATATAACTCACATATCTCTGTTATTTTGAATGGGTAAGAGCATAATGATGTTCGGATGCATATATCTCTATTTTTGGATGGGAAGTAAGAATATCCACAGAGAAGACAGTTCAGATGTCTCTCTATTTCAAATGGATAGTAACATACAAAATGACAATTTGGGTTGACAAAGTATTGAAGGGAAATCAAATCCCTCTAAAGCTCAAATCATTGTGGCAATGAATATAATCACAGTATTATCTCTGTGATAAAATATCGTGAAGGAAATAGTGTTGTCGAGGCAGTAATGAAGATATCAGTATCAAAGGAAATGATGAAGTTATCGATGGAAGAGGATTGGCAAGAGAACGTGTGGCTTGGTCTTGGAGTGGCTAACAGATCAAGGGTCTTAGTCTTGGAAATCGTCAATTGGAATATCTATAAGAAGAATTGTTGCGGGTTTTCCTCTCAAAGAGTGAGTGGTTTTGGCCCTAGATCATATCCTACATTATTTGTCTCTTATGTATTTATGTTTATGCATTGGTAGTTATTTGATGAAGAATAGCAATAATAACTTAAGAAAAAAAATACGAATCTAATGAAGTAAAAATACTCACAAGGAGTTACCAAGGAAGAGAAATCACCTAACTATTAATGCCCTATATTTCTCAACATGGTTTCAGAACTATCGTGCTAAAGTCAAAAGAAGGGCATCTAATGAAAGAGACACTCAAGTATTGAAGAAATTCATCTAAGAAAGCCAAAGGTTTTCAAATATCAAGATATACATTGAAGAATAAAACCCTAGATTGAAGAATAAATCTACAACAGAAAAATACTTGAATCCTCCAAGTCATCATCAAAATACCAAGACCCTTATCAAGTCATCTACAAGGAAAGGGAGCTCGAAGGACTTTAAAGATGAATATCACATCATCTTGGAGAAAGTTAAAATTTTGATCTGCACTCATTCTAATTGAAGTATCTAGAAAGTGAAAAACACATTATCAACATCTTCAAAGCTATAAGGTAAGTTTCCTCCCACTAAAACTAGGATCCTCTCCTTTCCCTTGAAGAAGATCATCCAATGAAGTAGCAAGCTGGATCAAAATGTGTTGCCATCATAAAAGGAGCAATCTCCTATATTGAAGAAAGGCCTTCTCATTTGGAAAAAGATCATCTGAAGCGAGCTTCAACCATCATCAAAGTGGTCAAGCTGAATATTTCATCTTAACTTGTCAAGTAATTATCTTTCATTCTTTAATAAAATATGGTAAAATGACTTCGTGTATGCACAAAGACCCATAAGCAGGTTGGGTCATCGAAATTCCTTGCATAGAAAAAGGTGGATATACATAGTCCTCAAAGATAGAGAAGTCGTTGATCATAACTATGGAAAAGTAACTGAAGGTCAAACATTATCTGAATACATGTAAAGGGATCAAAGGGCTAAAGGATTCTTATGAAATCAGTGAAAGGTTCCCTCATCCGTATGTAGCGGGATTGGAGACATCATAGAGATATATTATAAGTTGGAAGAACTATTCTCTGAATATGCGATAAAGAATGAAATATCACTTAGACCTAATATACAAAAAATTGAATGTATCAAAGAATGAAGTGATATCTTTAAAAGATATCAATTGTAGGATCTGGGATGAGATAATCATCATTGTTCTAAATATCAAGGTAAAAAATTTCAATGGTGATAATAAAGCTACCTCATTCAAAAACTTGTGGTTTCTATGCTAGATAGAAGAAGACAAGTTGAGGGAAAAAGTGTTGAAGGTTAAAGGACTCAAACATTTGCTAGAAGGAAACGGAAGTTTAGAAAATTTGTTCCTTTGAAAAGGAAAAATATCATAGCTAAGATTCAATGCTATGGAAAAATTATGGACATTACATAAAGGAAGGTCATATCACTGGAAAGATGGAGGAAGTTGAAGAAAATAAGTCCAAGGAAAAAGAGAGTAATATATCTTTACTATGTTTAAGATAGTCTCCCTCACAAAAAGTATTTTCATAGCTCCTAAATATTTTATATGATATGACTATAATAAGATGCATTGTGGAATCATGGAAGCATTAGAAACAAGAGCTTGTGATATAACCATAGGGATTCATGAAAGGCAGACAGAACAAAAACTATGACATTCAAATATGAAGGATATAGGTCTTAGGAACCTCATTGCAAGGAAGAAGTCATTCAGGACAAGACCCATCATACATCAAGTCAAGAAGGAAACACCTACTAGATATGATATGAAATATCCTTAAGATTCTCTCGTGCAATCCTCATTGAAGGTTTCACCGATCTAGAGAGGAAGCAAGTGTTTCATTAGGAACTCCAATTTCTAGAGTTCATGGGATGATGGTATGATAACATAAGAGATGAAGCATATCAAAGGGTTGAAGATATTTTCATTCAATGAAGTTGTTGAAAGAAGCCTAGATGACCTAAAGGTAGATGCGGTATCTGTGTGTGTATTTAATATATAATTTCATCTCATATGGTTGCAGGTAAAATGGATCACTACTTCTATATTGAGAAGCATGATCAAAGGAAAGGATATCCTCCTTTGGAAGGATGCAGGAAGGCATAGGTCACATAATATGTCCTCATATGAAGTATGAGGTGGTTGAACACAATTAAGGAACTATGATTGGAAGCTCCTGGGAATGAAATATGGAAAAAGAATGAAGATATCATGAGATATGCAACCATGGTAAAGGAAATCATCATCCAAAAGGGCCAAGAAGATTTGAATATAAAATATCCCAGAAAGATATGATGACTCTGATATAAGTTTGAAAAATATGGAGACCCTTGAAAATGGGTATCTTTGGGAGATGTGTGAACATGTATACAGTATGTTGATACCTACAGGAATATTTCATGATGAAATGCCATCATAAATGTAATTTTGATTTAAGTCTTCATTTCTGAATTTTAAAAATTTATGGATGGGCTTATGCAGGGCTTCCAAAGGGAAGTATATGTATTCCACCATTTATAACCATGTGGTAGTATGAAAGATCCTTGAATAAACATGATATGAAGAAAGAAGCATGAAATGAAGCAAGGACAGATGAAGACTGATGGATCATTTTCTAATGAAAGGAATGATGGCATGACTCATGGATGAAAGTGATGGATGGTATGTGCCCTATGAAGAAGTCCCAAAATATGAAGACCCCGTAACAAAAAAGAAATATGTGACATCGAAGGAAGAATCTATTCAAAGAAGTTGATTTTCCCATTATCTCCACCTAAGGAGTTTTTGTAGGTCCTTGATTAAGAGGCATCTTGGAAACAAGTTTCTTACTTGGAAGAAACTTAGAAATTCCTAAGCCAAGAGGGGCCTTAGGTACATTCCTTGTGTAGGAATAAGTAAATTCCTTTACTGGAATATGTCCTCCCTAATTGAGAAAGAGAGATAGAGACATCATTATTGTCTTCACCTGGGAAGACATAATGGAGGATTGAGTAATCATATAGCATCCAATACTCTTTGAGGATGATATAGGTAATAAAATATAAGATTATTCATAGAGGACAGATATTATTTGAGTACTGGGAATCGAAGATAAGAATAGTCTTGGTGAAAAACACCCTAAGAACCCGAGTAGGGTATGTTCTAGGAGAGACAATGATTAGGGTGTCTATAAATAATTGGTCTCACCAGCATTGAACTCAAATCTTGTGGAGAGATAGAGTTGTTAGTCAAGGCCTTGCTATGTGACAATGCTAGTTGATATGATGCTATATAGATGGGTTGCCAATTTGATTATTCTTATGAGAAATTATTCAAATTGAGAATGACCAACTACCATTTTCAATACCTCCCTAGTTAAGAGGGAGTGTTGAAAAGTGTAACTAGGTTCAGTCTTCATAATGACATGTAATTGTGACTTTTGTAAATGATGTAATGTAGAAAATAAAATTATTATTGTGAGCCTTGCTTCATGGGTTTCATGAGAAAGTGATTTTATTTTAGTTGGCTCTCATTGAGAGCATTACGATTTGTCATTAAAGTCAAAGGATTAATTTCATGTATGAAGAACTATGTTTGAGCATGTGTCAAATATATGTAAGTATATCAACGTGTCTAGAAGCCCTCCAAAGACAAGCACAATCTCTCTCTCTTAATGTCAGCCTCAAGATGCATATAGAACTTATGTCGGCTCAGTATGGAGACACATCTATTTAAAATTTCATGTCGGCTTAATAGGACAGGTAGACCACTATAAATAAGAAACTCATGCTATTCCACAGAAGCATAATTTCAGGCATCTTTCTCTGATTTTTTGGTGACAAAAATAGAACTTCGCATGGACATTGAAAGAATATAACTTGCATATCTTTGTGATTTCTGATGGGTAAGAGAATAATGAAGTTCAGATGCATATCTCTCTATTTTTGGATGGGAAGTAAGAATATCCATAGAGAAGATAGTTCGTATGTCTATCTATTTCGGATGGACAATAACATGAAATGACAGTTTGGGTTGACAATGTGTTGAAGGGAAAACAGATCCCTCTATATCTCAGATAGTGATAGTGGATATAATCACAGTATTAACTCGGTGATAAGCACTCATGAAGTAAACAGTGTTGTCAAGGTATTAATCAAGATCTCGGTATCAAATGCAATGATGGAGATCTCAATGGAAAAGGAGTCAAGAAGAGGATTGGCAAGAGAACGTGTGTCTTGGTCTTGGAGTGGTTAACAGGTCAAGGGTATTTTTCTTGGAATTCGTCAATTAGAATATTTGTAAGAATAATTTTTGTGGGTTTTCCTCTCAAAGAGTGATAGGTTTTGGCCCTTTCTCATAGCCTACATTCTATGTCTCTTGTCTAATTATGTTTATGCATAAGTAGTTTTTTAATGGAGAAGAAAAATAATATATATGTTGGGATCATGATTGTCGTTAGCCAAAATACGTAGGCGTTAGTCTCTGCTACAATCGCCAGAGTTAGGATCCACGAGAGGCGGTTAGTCCATGTTGCGAAACACATGGGGAGCGTTGAACCCAATGTCCAACAATCTCCCCCCCCCAACGTGAGTCGGGTGAGTTTTGAACTCGAGACTTGTCGCTCTGATACCACTTGTTGGAACTCATGATTGTTGTTAGACCAAAACCCGCAGGCGTTAGTCTCTGTTACAATCTCCAGAGTTAGGATCCACAAGAGACGGTTAGTCCATGTCGCAAAACACACGGGAAGTGTTGAACCCAATGTCCAACATAACTTAATAAAAATAGAAGATCCTAATCTACTGAAGTAAAAATACTCACTAGTAGTTACCAAGGAAGAGAAATCACCTAACTAATAATGCCCTAGATTTATCAACATGGTTTCAGAGTAATGGTAATAAACTCAAAATAGGGGCATCTAATCATAGAGACATTCAAATTTCAAATAAAGGAATTTAAGATCAAAGATCAAGATCTACATTGAAGAATAAAACCCCAGATTGAAGAAGCAGTCTACAATAGCAAAAGTCTTGAAATCCTCTAAGTCATCATCAAAATACCAAGCCCCTTATCAACAAGGAAAGGGAGATTGAAGGACTTTAAAGATTAATATCGCAACATCGTGGAGAAAGTCAAAATTTTGATCTCCACTCATTCTAACTAAAGTATCTAGAAAGTGAAAAAGGCATTATCAACATCTTCAAAGCTATAAGTAAAGTTGCCTCCCATTGAAGCTAGGATCCTCTCCTTGAACTTCAAGAAGATCATCCAAGGAAGCAGTGAGTTGGATCAAAAGGTGTTTCCATTATAAAAGGATATATCTCTTGTATTGAAGAAAGGCCTTTTCATTTGGAAGAAGATCATTTGAAGGGAGTTTCAACCATCATCAAAGTGATCAAGTTGAAGATTTCATCTTCATTTGTCAAGTAAGTATCTTTCATTCTTTACTAAAATTTGTTAAAATTACTTCGTGTTTTTCAGAAGATCTATAAGTTCGTTGGGTTGTAGAAATTCCTTATATAGAAGAAAAAGTAGGATAGTATTGAAGAAAGTGAATTCATTTATCATATACATGGAAAATTCTCTGAGGGTCAAACATTATCTGAATACATGTAAAGGGATCAAAGGGCTCAAAGGATTCTTATGAAATCAGTCAAAGGTCCACTCCTCCCTATGTAGCAAGATTGGAGACATTGAATAGATATATGATAAGCTGGAAGAAATTTTCTCTGAAGATGTGATAAAGTAGGTCATATCACTTAGACCTGATCTACACAAAATAGAAGGTATCAAATCTTCATAAGATCTCAATTGAAATATCTGCAATGAGATAATCATCATTGTTCTAAATATCAAGGTAACAAATGTCCATGGGTATAAGAAAGTTACCTCATTCAACAACTTGTGGTTTCTTTGCTATATAGAAGAAGACAAGTTTAGGGCAAAAGTGTTGAAGGTTAAAGGACTCAAAAATTTTCAAGAAGGAAAGGGAAGTTTAGAAAAATTGGTTGTTTGTAAAGAAAGAAGAGCATATCTAAGATTCAATGCTATGGGAAAAATATGGAAATTACAGAAAGGAAGCTCATATAACCATAAAGATGGAGTAAGTTTAATTAAATAATTCCAAGAAAAGGAGTAAGATATATTTACTATGATTAAGATATTCTCCTTCACAAAATGTCTTGTCACGACTCCTAAATATTTTATAGGGTATGGATATAATAAGATGCATAGTGGCATCATGGAAGCATTAGAAGCAAGAGCTCCTGACATCACCATAGGTAATCATGAAAGATGGACATAACAAAATCTATGGTAGTCAAATATGAAGGATATAGCTCTTGGGAACCTCATTGGAAGGAATAATTCATTCAGGACAAGACTCATCATACATCAAGTCAAGAAGGAAACACCTCCCAGAGAGGGATATGCAAGATCCTTAAGATTCTCTGATGGAATCCTCATCGAAGGGTTCACCAATCTAGAGAGGAAGTAAGTGTTTCATCAGGAACTCCAATTTTGGAGTTCATGGTATGATGGTATGATGGCATAAGAGATAAATCAGATCAAAGGGTTGAGGATATTTTCAATCAAGGAAGTTGTTTAAAGAAGCCTAGATGACCTAAAGGTAGATCAGGTATGTATGTTTGTATTTAATATTATAATTTCATGTCATATGGTTGCATGTAACATGGATCATTGCTTCTATCTTGAGAAGCATTATCAAAGCAAAATATCTCCTCATTTGAAAGGATGCAGGAAGGTATAGGTCACATAATATATCCTCATATGAAGTATGAGGTGGTTGACCACAATTAAGGAACTCTAATTGGAACCTCTTGGGAATGAAATATGGAAAAAGAAGGAATAGATCATGAGATATGCAACCATGGTAAAGACAATCATCATCCAAAAGGGCCAAGAAGATATGACTAGAAAAACTCCAGGAAAGATATGATGACTCTGATAGAAGTCTAAAAAAGATGCAGACCCTTGAAAATGGATATCTTTGGTATATGTGTCAACATTTGTATAGGATATTGATACCTACAGGAAGATGTCATGATGAATTTTGAATGATTTATGGATGGGCTTATGAAGGGTTGCCAAAGGGAAGTGGATGTCTGCCACCATTGATAGCTATGTGGTAGGATGAAAGGTCCTTGAAGAAACATGGTATGAATAAATCAGCATGGCATGATGCAAGACCAGACGAATATTGATGGATCACTTTATGATGAAAGGAATGGTGACATGACTCATGGATGAAATTGATGGATGGTATGTGCCATATGAAGAAGTCCCAAAAGATGAATACTCCATAACAAAGTAAATATGCATGACATCGAAGGAAGGAGTTCTTCAAAGTAGCTTATTGTCTCATTATCTCCACCTGAGGAGCTCCTGTAGGTCCTTGATTAAGAGGGAGGCTAGAAACAATTTTATTACTTGGAAGAAACTTGGAAATTCCTAAGCCAAGAGGGAGCTTAGGTACATTCCTTGTGTGGGAATGAGTACATTCCTTTACTATAATATGTCCTCCCTAATTTAGAGAGAGACATAGACATGTTATTCGTTTTTTCACCTAGGAAGAAAGGATGGAAGGTTGGGTAATCATCTAGCATCTTATACTCTTTGAGGATGAGATAGGGCATCCAAGATAAGAGTATTCATAGAGGATCAATATTCTTTGAGGATTGGAAATCTAGGATAAGAGTATTCATGTTGTAAAACACCCTGAGAACCCGGGTAGGGTATGTTCTAGGAGAGACAATGATTAGGGTGTCTATAAATCATTGGTCTTGCCAGGATTGAGCTCAAATCTTGTGGATAGATAGAGTTTTTAGTCAATGCCTTGCTATGTGACAATGTAGTTTATATGATGCTATACATATGGGTTACCAATTTTATTATTATTATGATAAATTCTTCAAATTGAGAATGACCAAGTACCATTATGAATACCTCCCTAGTTAATAGGGAGTGTTGAAAAGCATAACTAGGTTCAGCCTTCATAATGACATGTAATTCTGACTTTTGTAAATGATGTAATATAGAAAATAAAAATATTATTGTGAGCCCTGCTTAATGGGTTTCATGAGAAAGTGATTTTATTTTAGTTGGCTCTCATTGAGAGCATTAGGATTTATCATTTAAAGTCAAATGTTTAATGTCATGTATGAAGAGCTATGTTTGAGCATGTGTCAAATATATGTAAGTCTATCAAAGTGTCAAGAAGCCCTCCAAAGACAAGCACAACCTCTCTCTCTTAATGTCAGCCTCAAGATGCATATGGAACTTACATCGGCTCAATATGGAGACACGTCTATTCAAAATTTCATGTCAGCTTAATAGGATAGGTGGACCACTATAAATAGGCACCTCAGGCTATTCCATAGAAGCATAATTTCAGGAATCTTTCTCTGATTTTCTTGGTGATAAAAACAAAACTTCGCATGGACAATGAAAGAATATAACTCACATATCTTTGTGATTTCGGATGGGTAAGAGCATAATGAAGTTCGGATGCATATCTCTCTATTTTTGGATGGGAAGTAAAAATATACACAAAGAAGACAGTTTGTATGTCTCTCTATTTCGGGTGGATAATAACATATGAAATGACAATTTGGGTTGAAAAAGTGTTGAAGGGAATTCATATCCCTCTATATCTCAGACCCCAGTGGTAGTGGATATAATCACAGTATTAACTCTGTGATAAAATATCGTGAAGGAAACAGTGTTGTCAAGGCAGTAATGAAGATCTTAGTATCAAAGGAAATGATGAATATCTCGATGGAAGAGGAGTCAAGAAGAGGATTTTCAAGATAACGTGTGTCTTGGTCTTGGAGTGGCTAACCGATCAATGGTCTTGGTCTTGGAATTCGTCAATTGGAATTACTATGAGAATAATTGTTGTGAGTTTTCCTCTCAAAGAGTGAGAGGTTTTTGCCCTGGTTCATAGCCTACATTCTGTGTCTCTTGTCTATTTAAGTTTATGCATTGGCAGTTGTTTGACAAAGAAGAACAATAATAACTAAACAAAAAGAGAATATCCTAATATAATGAAGTAAAAATACTCACAAACAGTTACCTGGGAAGATAAATCACCAAACTAATAATGCCCTAGATTTCTCAACATGATTTTAGAGATATGATGTCAAAGTCAAAAGAAGGGCATATAATCAAAGAGACAATCAAGGATCAAAGAAATACATATAAGAAAGTCAAAGGTTTTCAAAGATCAATATCTACATTGAAGAATAAAACCCTATATTTAAGAAGCAATCTACAACAACAAAAGTCTGGAATCCTCTAAGTCATCATCAAAAGACCAAGACCCTTATCAATTCATCTACAAGGCAAGTGAGCTCAAAGGACTTTAAAGATAAAGATCACATCATCTTGGAGAGAAAGTTAAAATTATGGTTTGCACTCATTCTAATTGAAGTATCTAGAAAGGGAAAAATGCATTATCAACATCTTCAAAGCTATAAGGCAAGTTGCCTCCCATTGAAGCTAGGATCCTCTTCTTGTCCTTGACGAATATCATCCAAGGAAGAAGTGAGTTGGATCAAAAGGTGTTTCCATCATAAAAGGAGAAATCTCTTGTCTTGAAGAAAGGCCTTTTCATTTGCAAGAATATCATCTTAAGGGAGCTTCAACCATCATCAAAGTGATCAAGCTAAAGATTTCATCTTCACTTAACAAATAAGTATCTTTCATTCTTTAATAAAAATTGGTAAAATGACTTCGTTTTTGTAGGAAGATCCATAACCTGGTTGGGTCGTCGAAATTCCTTGCATAGAAAAAAGAGGATATACATTGTCCTCAAAGATAGTGAATTCATTGATCATATCTATGGAAAATTATCCAAAGGTCAACCATTATCTGAATACATGTAAAGGGATCAAAGGGCTCAAAGGATTCTTATGAAATCATTCAAAGGTCCCCTCATCCCTATGTAGCAGGTTTGGAGACATCAAAGAGATATATTACAAGTTGGAATAACTATTCTCTGAAGATGCTATAAAGAAGGTCATATCACTTAGACCTGATCTACACAAAATTGAAGGTATCAAAGAATGAAGGAATATTTTCATAAGATCTCAATTGCAAGATCTGGGATGAGATAAGCATCATTTTTCTACATATAAAGGTAACAAATGTCCATGGGGATAAGAAAGTTACCTCATAAAAGGACTTGTGTTTTTTGTGCTAGATAGAAGAAGACAAG
Organism: Pinus albicaulis; assembly: GCA_034641835.2. Classification (NCBI taxonomy): domain Eukaryota; kingdom Viridiplantae; phylum Streptophyta; class Pinopsida; order Pinales; family Pinaceae; genus Pinus; species Pinus albicaulis. The sequence goes on from CM076583.1 coordinate 931,796,495, forward strand.
TTGAGGGAAAAAGTGTTGAAGGTTAAAGAACTCAAACATTTGCAGGAAGGAAAGGGAATTTTAGAAAATTTGGTCCTCTGAAAATAAATAAGAGAATAGCTAAGATTCAATGCTGTGGAAACAATTATGGAAATTACAGAAAGGAAGTTCATATCACTGAAAAGATGGAAGAAGCTTAAGAAAATAATTCCAAGGAAAGAGGGAGCGAGAGATCTTTACTATGATTAAGATATTCTCCCTCACAAAATGTCTTGTCATAGATCCTAAATCTCTTATAGAATATGGCTATAATAAGATGCATTATGGCATCATGGAAGCATTAGAAACAATAGCTCATGACATCACCATAGGGAATCATGAAATACAAACAGAACAAAATCTATTGCAGTCAAATATGAAGGATATAGCTCTTGGGAACCTCATTGGAAGGAAGAAGTCATTCAAGATGTTAGCATTGATTTTTGACTCATATTCAAAGCTGCCCTCTCCGTGATTCTATTTGGCCTCTAGCCCCTTATGTTTCAATTAAACCCAAAATCATTTGCATTGTCGTCCCCTACAAACCTTTCAGAAATACCATACACAATGGAGCGGGACCCATTCCCCAACACACTTCCTTTTTCATATCATAAAATCATTAAACTTACCCTTTTTCCGCCTTTATTATTTTACCAAGTTTCTACCTTTACCTTCTATCACTTTTCACTTACTTCGTTTCCTTAATTCCCCGATCGCAATTAAAGTGGGCCCTCATTTCATTTCGTAGATGTTACATGTTTTTCATTGAAACAAAAGTTAAATTCTGCGATCACTGATTTGCGATATCGCATCGCATATGTTTTGACTTACCTTGTGAGAAACCGCAATCTATTTTATTTAGTTTGCGATGCGGTAAGTCAGCCCCACCTCAGTAGCTCCGGCCCCCACAACAAACCTTTTAAACATATCATATATTATATATGTGATATCACTTACCGCACACCCAAATCACTTATCGCTATCGCCTTTTTGCATCACAAAATTGCAATATTACTCATCTTTCTCATTCACTTCCACTTTCCTTTTTCCCGATTGTGATATAAAGTGGGACCCTTCCCACCACATCACCCTCCGTCATCAGCCATCGCACTTCACAGGTTCTGAAACCAAACCTTGCGAAATACGATAAGCCTTAAATCTTGTGAAATGCGTTGTGGCGCAGTCCTAACACGTGTCCTTCCTACTTCGCATCGCAAAAGGTTTTGTTTTCCTTGTGACAGTCCTTAATGCTAACCCCTAAACCTTGCGAAATGCATTGTGGCATGGATGCGATGAAGTTCAAAACTAAAAACCTAAAAGTCTTCAAGTCTGGGTGTATAACATTTTTTACATTGTTTATGAAGAAAAGGCTAAACATGGCATAATGACTCGGGTAGGATAAGACCCAACAAAGATAAAAGGGCACAATAATGTTGAACGTCGCAGTAATAAAGAGATAGACTCCACGGGTCAAGTCAGGCAAAAAGCATTTCTATGGAACTATAATGATATGGCAGCATTAACCAGCACAGAAGAAACAGTCACAGGTTTACAGAAAATCTGGCAAGAAAGACTTTAAATATTCGACACCTATCAGCAAATAACAATATCTTCTTAAAGCTCAAAGATAGTTTGTCAATATGATTAATTCCATCAAAGTTCTGTTAGGATTGATTAAAGTGGCAGGTTTTACAGTTCCACCTTTCTTGCAGCAGTTGAAGACAGTTAGGGCAGGTAGCAAAAAGAAGCTTATGTGGCAGTCAAATAGCTTCATGTATCAGATTTTGAAGCCTCGAACTATTCAGCAGTTCTAAATTCATGCAACAGTTCGATTTGTTTATTTTTTTTTATTTAATTTCATTCCTAAAATTTAGCAGGAGTTTGTTTTGTAAAACTCTACTTAAGAGTTGAGTTTTATGTAATAAAGGGGAGATGGTTGGTGGCACAGGGCCTAGGGCCCTGGCCCTGTTTCTGATCCTCGTGCTATTCTTGAAGCTGTGTATTGTTGAACTCATAATATATTCCAGTTACACTCTTGAGGATTCACAAAATCATATGGTCTGTGTATTGTTTTTCCTTCTATTTTTACATACCTTATCTGTCTTTCCAAATTTATCATAAAAATTATATCTTATGTTTTTATCAATCTTGTGAACCGCCAAGTCATATGGATTTGTTTTTGTAAGTCTTGTTCCAAGCTTTCCTGATTCAAAATTGAAGATCATTCATAAGCGTTCCTTGAGGTGGAATTAAACCATGTTTCATGTTTTTGTAAGTCTTTTGATCTAGCATGCATGTTAATATGTTTTGTCAGTCTTGATTCACCAAGAATTTTTTATTCATAAGGTCATATTAGTCAGAATCATTCCTTGTAATGGGATTCTTTAAATGTAAAGTGAGATTCTTATAAGTCTTTTAAAATCATTCTTTCGCTATACATTTCAGATCTGTAATTTGTGTCATTTTCCTCCCAGCAGTGGATTTTTGTCCTACGGACCCATTGTCTTTATTCCACTTCTAACCATCAGGTTGCAAACTCAATTTTGCTACCACATCATACATTCGTGCCCTCATATGTGTCAGAGATTTTTTATCTGTTCAACATTCCTTTTAGAGTGCTTGAGATCCAACCACTTTCCAAAAAACCCAATAAAATCATAAGAATAGCTCTTAGAGCTTAAGATGTGTCTGGTCAGGCGCTTGATGTAGTCCAAGTGTTGATTCCAGCACCAACACAACACAAGACTCATCATACATCACGTCAAGAAGTAAACACCTGTCAGTTAGGGATATGCAAGATCCTTAATATTCTATGATGGAATCTTCATCGAAGGTTTCACCAATCTAGAGAGGAAGCAAGTGTTTCATCAGGAATTCCAACTTGTGGATTTCATGGGATGATGGTATAATGACATAAGAGATGAATTACATCAAAGCGTTGAAGATCTTTTCAATCAAGGAAGTTTTTGACAGAAGCTTAGATGAGATTAAGGTAGATGAGGTATGTATGCTTGTATTTAATATTCTAATGTCATGTCATATGGTTGTAGGTAATATGGATCGCTACTTCTATCTTGAGAAGCATGATCAAATGAAAGGATATCCTCCTTTGAAAGGATGTAGGAAGGCATACGTCACATAATATGCCCTCATATGAAGTATGAGGTGATTGACCACAATTAAGGAACTCTGATTGGAATCTCGTAGGAATGAAACATGAAAAAAGTAGGAAGAGATCATGAGATATGAAACCATGGTAAAGGAAACCATCATCTAAAAATGCCAAGAAGATTTGACTATAAAATATCCTAGAAAGATATGATGACTCTAATAGAAGTCTGAAAAAGATGGAGATCCTTGAAAATGGATTTATTTGGGAGATGTGTCAACATGTATACAATATTTTGATACCTACGGGAAGATGTCATGATGAAATACCATCACAAAAGTAATTTTGATTTAAGTTTTCATTTCTTATTTTGAACAATTTCAGGATGGGCTTATGCAGGGATGCCAAAGGGAAGTGGATGTCTTCCATCGTTGATAGCCATGTGGTAGGATGAAATATCCTTGAAGAAACATGATATGAATAAAGTATCATGACATGAAGCAAGGCTAGATGAAGACTGATGGATCACTTTCTGATGAAAGGAACGATGACATGAATATATGGATGAAAGTAATGGATGGTTTGTGCCCTGTGAATAAGTCCCAAAATATGAAGACTCCATATCAAAGAATAAATTCATGACATCAAAGGAAAGAGTTCTTCAAAGCATTTGATTGTCCCATTATCTCCACTTGAGGAGTTGTTCTAGGTCCCTAATTAAGAGGGAGACTGGAATCAAATTTCATACTCAGAAGAAACCTGGAAATTCCTAACCAAATAGGGAGCTTAGGTACATTCCTTTTGTAGGAATGAGTACATTCTTGTTGGCTCAAATGGTCCTTGACCCAAGTTTAGAGTTATCTACGCACCAACAAAACCCTCTATCACTAGCCCTTTTGGAAATGACCTGCAGCGCAGATCGCAGTCTCACCCGAGGAAATATAGAGGATGTCAGAACAAGTTTTTTGCATCCAAAGGGACAATGGAGTGTGGATCTACTAATAAATTTATACTTTTTCTTATTTGGAACTGCGTGGATGCATTTATCTACTTTAACAGTCTATACTTCATTCTTAATCCACACTTGTGCTCCTTGTGCCTTTATCATTAAAACACAACATAAAGCATATAAATAACTTCGCAACATAGATAATAAGCAAATACAATGCATAAACACATAGATGCCTTCAAAACTCTTCATATTTATTATGATCGGTATCTTCAATACATATGCTTCCTCTAACCTATGCACACAGCTACAGGTGTTCCTCACACAAAGTTGTAGACTCTGTTATCACTAAATTGAGTCCTCTTGGGCTACTTCAATGGTCAATTTGGAGTAACTGTTTCAAACCAGATTATGACTGAAGCTTAGCCTCTTAAGTCTGAGAGGGCTCTCTCAAAGGGGTTTATAATATAGGTTAATGATATAAGATAGATGGCTAACTCTATTATTTGTGTCTTGGTTTTATATGTTTGCAGGTTGAAAAGATGAATACTTGCTACCATTGGGATATGGAGTCAGTGACAAGGATCTCAATAACAAAGGCTTTCCTTGTGGAAGTTGAGGCTTGTATATATTTCAATGAAAGAATAACACATTCAGGAAAATTTCAATAACTTGAGATTCAAAGGAAGTTAGAGCATGTGACACACGAATTATAAGTAATGAGACATCAAGTTATTGAAAGCAGAATATTAAAAGAGATACACCATAGCTTAATACTTAAAGGAATTCAGAGTATGAACAATCATGAGTTCTGAGTAATTAGGATTAAGACATTGGAAGAAAACATTTCAAAGGATAGGACAGAAACTCATTGAAATATAATAAGAATCTCAAGTAAAGAAAAGTTGTATTGTTACTATATATAGCAGAAAATCCAAAAGCTTTACAATAAAATAGTCTTCTGAGATAACATTTCCCAACCCTTCATACATCGAAGTACTCATTACTTATAGGCATCTAGCCTTTACATGCAATCTACCAAATGGCTAGATCATTAAACTCTGTTACTGACACCAAATCTAACCACTAACTAAATATTTAAAACTAGAAACTGACACCTTTCAAATTAGGAGTTAGAGTCCTACTATGACTCAAACACCTACTTATTACATTTTAATCTAAAGATGATCAAATATTCCTCGAAAGGAATCATTTCTTTCAACCATACTGGCCACAAAAAAAACATTAATACTCTGACTGTCTTCGTGAAACTGCTCTACCTACTATTAAGGAGTTGTAAAGTTGATGATATGGCAACATAGTGAGCTGGTATCTTCGAACTATATCCATAACAAAATATCTCCACTTAGAAATATTCTGATCTAATGCTCTTTATCATTGCTCTAATATTGTTTGTCATTCCTCATGGAGAATAGATTTGAAATAGTTATTTACCCTTCACCTTCTTCCAAAAATTGACCTTGTTGTCAAAACAGAGTTTTGAGCTACTTTCGTAGCGAAAATAATTAGGCCACATGTGTTGTACCTTTGCTACTTTTTACCATTGGAGGATGTTGAGTGATAAAAAATAATTAAATACAAACTTTAAATTTCCTTAACCAGGTCAATTTAAGTGACTTGAAACCAAAAAGATGTCTTCAGAAATTCCGCAGCAAAAATTGGGCTTCAAGCCTGGGACACAATGCGGAATTGCCTAATTGCCCACAGACTTCACAGAATTTTGATTTTAGGCCTAGAAAAGGTCCATGGCTATGTGAGATGATGGTATGAAGCATGATAAGGAAAATTTGGTTAAAAATACCTCTTACCCTCCTCAAGAAACAACTTTTTCACCTTCAGCAACTTCATCTACCAATAAAAATGACTCTGTTTTTCCTAAAAAATAAGGTTGCACTCATGAGCTCCTATCTCTCGATCCCTGATAGTTGTTGCAAAAATGGAGGATATTTTTGTGGATAAGAATGTTTAGAAGAAAAACCTCTCTTTTTTTTTTGAAAACCATCTTCAATTGTCCGGAATCTGCATTATAAAATCATGTATAAAACAGGAAAATTCTGAATTCTGAAAATAGGTCCCAAAGGAAACTTCGAATCTTCAAATTGGTAGCACTTGGGAGAAAATTGAAATATTTCATTGTTCCTTGTTATGTGGTTAGAAAAAACCTCCTTCAGATTTTTGAAAATCATCTTCATTTGCCTACAAAATCCTCTTGAAACCAGCAGCTCAAACAGTCCAAGAAATGACCCTCGCCCTCCTCGAACAACCAGGAGCTCTTCCAAAGAGCACAATGTAAATCTGGAAGCGCACAAAAAAAATGGGCGTGGTAGAAAATCCATAAAGCAACAGAGGGATGAAAATTCCCAAAAAGACATAGCTATGGGTACACAAAACCCCATAGAATCCTATATTCTGGGGCAAAATAACAAATAATCGACGCACAAGGAGCAGGGAGGGCGAGCAACTCTCCGTGTATCCCCTCCTCAATGATGAAGGTCCTATCTTGGAACAATAGGGGATTAGGGCACCCTTCTAAAATTACTGCTCTGAAAGATCTGATAGACCATGAGAAACCAGGAATCTTAATGCTTCAAGAAACAAAACAAGGTCAGCAAGTTATGAAAAAAATTATTGAACAGTTCAAGCAGTATGAAGGCTACATTTGTGATTCAAGGGGAGCCTCCGGTGGAATAGCCACCATCTGGAACCAAAGTACATGGACTTGCATTTCCAATGTAATCAATCAGTATTGGATTAAAATCAATTTAGAGAACAAAGCAGATAACAAGAAGACTGTCATTTATAATATCTATGCACCTAATCACTTCAGAGACAAAGAGAAATGTTGGACCTCTCTCAAAATAAATATAGAGGATGAAGATAACAGTAATATTATTCTCGGTGGAGATCTCAATCTCATACTCCACTCCAATGAAAAGAGAGGAGGAATTTTTACCCATGATCCCTATAGAACAAAGCTGGAAATCATTATGCAGGAACATGATTTAGTTGATGTTGTGCCAAAAAATCGCAGATTCACTTGGAACAATCGCCGGCTGGGCAAGGATAATATAATGGAGCGGCTAGACAGGATCTTGATAAATTTCTCTCTTCTATCAACTTTCTCCACTACTTACGTTGTTGTCCTCCCCTACTTGGCGTCCGATCACTATCCTACAAGTCTTGTCCTTGAGGCGCACTGTGCATTAGGGCCAATCCCATTTAAATATAGTTCTCTTTGGAGCAGCAATCCAATGGTAAACCATATTGTCAACATCACATGGCGCTAGCATATATAAGGATCACCGGGACACATTTGGGAAAGCAAGCTGAAGAGGACCAAATGTGCCCTGAAGAAATGGGCAAAGTGTTACTACAAAGAACCAGAGAAAGCCAAAACAGAAATAAAAAACAAGTTAGAAAGGGTCCATAGCAAAATAGAAGAACATTGGCTCTCCCAGGAATACAAAGCACAAGAGGGTGATCTCTATTTCCAACTCTTTTGAGCCAATAGAGAAGAAGAACAAAAATGGAGAATAAAATCGAAATAGCTTTGGCTGCAAGGAGGGGATAAAAACTCTGCCTTCTTCCATAAGCAGGCCACAATCAGAAAAATCAAGAACAATGTTACCACCATCATCGATGAGAAAGGTCAACTCCAAAATACTCAAGATGCCATTAATCAGACTGCTTCAGATTATTACAGCGTTCTTTTGGCTGAGATGAAAGCAACAGAAGACTACTCAGATATTCTTCAACACTTTCCCACGGGTATCAATGAGGAAATCAATGCAAAATTAACAAAAGAAATTGATGAAGATGAAATTCAAAGTGTCATATGGTTGCTCCATCCAGAAAAAGCCCCCGGACCAGATGGTTTCCCCATTTGTTTCTATAGAACTTACTGGGGAACCATCAAAAAATATCTAGTCAAAATGATAAGATGGGCACAGCGCAAATGCAAAATTGGAGGATACACTAATGCCACCCACCTTGCACTTATTCCCAAAGAGAATCGACCCTCATCCTTCTCTCGCTTCTGACCCATCTCTCTGTGCAACCCCTCTTATAAAATCCTGACCAAAATCCTTGCCTTGCGCCTCAAACCTCTCCTCCCCTCTCTCATTTCTAAAAATCAAGGAGGTTTCTTGGCCAACAAACAAATCTCTGATTCCATCCTCCTTGTCCAAGAGGCCATCCACTCCAATCAAGCTAGAAACGAAAAAGGCTTCATTCTAAAATTGGACTTAGCCAATGCCTTTGACTGAGTCAGACACTCCTTCCTTTTTGTTGTTTTGGAAAAATTGGGATTTGCCGCATCCTTCATTGAGCTTGTCAAAACCTGCATTACTGGGCCCTGGATCTCCCCTCTCATTAATGGTAGACCAGGACCTTCCTTCCAGTCGACCTGAGGTCTAAGACAAGGCTGTCCGCTCTCTCCCTATTGTTCATCTTGATGGCTGAATCATTTAGCAGGGCCCTGGATTACAATTTTCGCATGGGACTCATTACTGGGATCAAATTTGGAAATGGAGTCAAGAACATAAACCATTCTCAATTTGCCGACGACACTCTTTTAAAGGGAGGAGCCTCCAACATAATAGCTCGTTTTAAAACTCTCTTAGACAAATACATGAATTACTTCAGAGGTATGGTCAATTATCTCAAGAGCTGCATTTATGGCTGGAATACTACTGCTCAAACTCTACATAGCATAGCTAGCATGTTTGGAGTTCCTTACAAGTTGGATTGGGGGCACTTTTCTTACCTAAGTATGCCAGTGAGTGCTGGCAATATGAAAGCTTCTGTCTGGGACACTATAATTGACAAAATGAAAAGGAAGATGCAACAATGGGGCGCCTCTTGGCTTAATCCAGCAGGACGCCTAATCCTCCTTAAATCTAGTCTCTCCTCCTTACCCTTATACCTCTTTTCGCTCCTACATGCCCCAGCTAGTTTCCATCACAAAGTTGATGCCATCCTCCGACATTTTCTATGGCAAGGGAGGAAAAATGATAAGAAGAAATATAATCTTATAAATTGGAAATAGGTCATTCAATCTCAAGAACAAGGAGGGCTAGGAATTAGATTGCCAAGACTGTTAAACTTGGCTTTTGGTGGCAATATTATTTTGAGACTCATCAATGGAAAACTTGCTTGGTGGAAAACAGTACTAGAAATCAAATATCTCAACTCAACAAGGCAACAACTTTTGGACCACAAGATTCCTCACAGAGCCTGCTCAAAAATCTGGGGGTTGTGCAAGAAGGCAATCCCCCTCCTAGTTCCAAATATCTCCAAGATTCCCAATGGTGGCAGCCAAATTAGAATCGGAGCTGACAAGATAATGGAACAGCAACCCATTAGTAGTAGACCGAGCACTCAGCAGATTTTATTCTTTCTTAATAACATGGGGATTCATACCTTGGATCAGATATCTCAGTGGGATGCCCATTCTCAGTCTTGGAAAGGATGGATCTTCCGACATATTCCCATTGAAATGGAAGAAAGCTTCAACAATATTCAAGCCCATCTTCATGGCATTACTCCCACCAAACGCAACAGTGATGATGGCTTTCGTTGGGATCCCACAGGTACCAGCTATACAGTCAAATCCGCTTATCAACAGATCTGCAACAATGTTTTCTCCATAACCATTTGGGCGCAGTGGAAACTAGTATGGAAAGCAGAGACTCTCCCAAAAATAAAATTATTTATTTGGCTCTTGCTAAAAGGGAAAGTCCTCACATCTAAGAATCTTAAAAAACGTGGGATAATTGGGCCATCCCGCTACCCAAATTTTCAAGCAGATGAAGAAACCAGTCAACACCTTTTCATAGATTGCCCCTTTGTCATTTCTTGTTGGAAAGAATCTTATCGACGCGACAACCTCCCCTGGGCTCCAAACACCAGTTTTGTTGAACTCTTGCAAACCTGGAAAAGAAATTATCCATGGCAGCAAAAGAAAAACAATTTAGCCCGCAGAGTATGGAATGCCTTACCATATGCTCTATTGTGGAACATATGACTAGCACGCAATTGCATGATCTTTAAGGACAAAGAAACCAACATTAGAAGGTTATATAATAAGACCTGGAGCCTCACCTTGGAAGCAATGTCCACCAAAAACCAAGGGAAGCTTGCTACAGCTAATCTCTATGATGAGGAAAGGAGCTACATTGGATATTTGCTGGAAAGAAGCAACATTGGTAACAGTGGGGTTAGTGCCAATAGTAGTAACAACACCAGGTATAGCTGGAAGATTAGAATGAAAGAAGAGGAATTCTCTCTTTGGCTCAGAAATTGCAACACACATTATCTATTTTTTTATGGTGCCTCCAAGTCTAACCCAGGAATGGCTGGGGCTGGAGGAATCATCTATAATGCTAATGGTGATATCGTACATGCTTACGAGTGGGGTCTGGGCAATCTATCCAATAACAAGGCTGAAGCACTCGCTCTCTATCAAGGCCTTCTTCAGCTTCAAAGACTTGGCATACACACAGCTACGACCATAGGAGATTTGGAAATCATCATTAGTTTAATGATACACAACAGGAATGCCTCCAACGTGATCCTACAGCAAACTATCAGTCGATGTCCAATCCTTTCCAAACAGATGAAAGAGACCGGTTCTACCATGTTCTCCTCTCTCTCAGTAAGGAGGCAGATTCATGTGCTAGCAGTGCCTGCTTTCATCCCATTGGCTTTCTGAGATGCAACGCCTCCGAATATTATTGCTACCTGCCATGATCAGAAACAAATCCGATCATAGATTTACTACAGAGGTGTACAGTGCCTTCGTATCTCTCTTTTCAGGTAATTATCCCAATTTACTGATTGTATTATCCATTGTATCCTCTAATACCTTCGTCAAATCCTTTGCAGAGGATCCCCCTGCCTCTGTATCTCTGTTTTTATTTCTCTCTCTCAGATGTCGACCCTCCTCACATGTGCTCCTACCATCTTCTCATTCTTCTCGTGACCTCTGCCTCATTCTTTCACATGTGACTGCGCCTCATTTTGTGTCATTCTTCCCGTGCTTCTGCCATCTTCTCATTCTTTCACATGTGACTGCGCCTCCCTTCATTCCTGGTTCCATAACCATCCTTTTCTATTTATACAGGACTCCCCTCTCTCCGTTTCATCCCTCTCACCTCCCATATTCACATTTCCCCCTTCTTTCACTCTGATTTCACAGCTCTGTGTTATACACAGCCGCTTCCTTTCTCCCCAATCCGGATCCCTACTCTCTGGAGCTGTGATCTTGCAGGCCCGCTCTACAATCTGAAATTTCTTTACACAATCAAATCATGTCCAGAAGTGAAGACTACTTCCATTGCGCCGACCTCCAGGCGGAGCTGGAGCAAATTTGCACACAGCAGAAGCTTTTGGAAGACAAGATTGACACTCACGCTCATTTTACTAAGGGAAAGCATGAGGCCGACCTCAATCTCTTCCTTCATCGAGTTTCTTCACTGCAGAGCCAATTCAATAAACTCTCAAACACTTGTGAGCATATCAAAGAATATGTTGATATCCTGAAGTACATCCTGGAAAAAAATAATGCACCAAGTACCAGCTCAGCAAATGCAAGAACTATGGATGCAGAAGGCAAGCTTGAAGAATCCACTGCACGCCAAATCCACCACATAAACATTGATTAAGCATGAAGTGAAAATGTTGTTTTTTACTACTTCAGTTTGTTCGAATTTATACATGTTTAGTTTTTCATCTTGTCAAAAACGATGGAAGCATAAGGGATTTTATTATTAATGTAGTTTCCCCCTGCTCTACTTCTCATCTTCTCTGCCATGTAACAATGGAGCTCAGCTTCTCCTACTTTTTTTAATATAAATAGCATCCAATTTTGTATTAAAAAAAAAACAGTCCAAGAAACACAAAAAATCCCCTTGTAGCTCTTGGTCGAGATACATGTAACCTATCTGGATGAAAACTTGTGTGAAGCTAAGGTCATCCATGATCAGTTTAAAATATTTGGGCTCCTATCTAAACACATAGCCCCCTTTTTATGCTTTCCTCTTCATGGAAATTTCCTTTTATAACCCAAACTGCCCTCTTAAAAATGTGACAATTGTAAAAAACAATTTGGGCAGCAAGTTGTTTGCCACAAAGCTAACTTTTCAAAGGTGACAACTGACTAATACATACAAAGGTTGAAAAGTAAATGACAGAGAGGAGCTTGGGTGATTTGTTTAAGGAATGAAATTCGAATGTGGAGAGAAATATGACAAAATGAGGGAGTGGAAAGCAATGATGAGTGGTTTTTATGCTTTTGCATGCTTGGATGATTATGAAAATCAATTGTATGACCTTACCTTTACCCTAAACCACTAAATACTTGACAGGACATCATCCCATTCATTTTTGTAGAAAAACATAATTCTACAGTGTTCTCAATTATAAATTTTATAGATTTGCTACAGAATGATCTGGTGGTTCTGTAGCGAAAATCGCATGTTTTACATAGAATTCGCTGCAGAATTAGGAAAAATCATACATGTGACTTAAAAATGAATTTTAAACCAATGAATGTGAACCTGAAGTGAAACTTGATAAATATGACTGAGATGACATGACTAATGAGGTGTTTTGGACTTAGGATAAAGACTTATTTCATGATTTTTTCATCAATTTCATGGACCAACTTTATGAGACAAATGAAACCTAGATGAGTGACCCTAATCAAAAATTAAAAATTTGTGTGATAACAAACTCTTCAAGACCTCTGTGCACACAGCTGCAGAGCCTTCTCCTAAGACCCAAAACAAACTAAAACATATATTCAACAGTTTGTGCTCATCAATAATTACATGGATTACTACTTCAACAAAGCCCTCACATTGCTTTATATAACTTTACATACATACAAAACCATGGTCCACGTACCATGGGTGGACAAAATAATGCATTAAAAACCCTTTTCCTGTTACAAAATGAGGGGCTTCGACCTGCCCCGAAGCCCTTAAACATTACACTACAACTATAGCTTTGTTGTTCTGCATACTTCGCTCCTCAAGTTGCGGAGTCATTTGACCAAAAATAGACCGAGTTAGGCCTTGCCCAACAAGCTCCCAACACTCATATGTGACTTGTCCCAAGTCACTCAGCTAGTGTGCCCTGAATCTTATCTGCAATGCTGGTGTATGATGTATTCAATGGTTGAATCATCTCATCAAACTATTTCTCTTCCTGGCACACCTCTTCGAGCAATTTCTCTATTGTTGGCCTAGCTATGTTCTTGAGCACATCCTTCTTCCTTTGCCTCCGCTCTTTGAGATTTCCATCTACTATTGAATGGCCTTATCCTGCCATGGCTGAGTCCTCGCGGTTATAATTTTCTCTTTCATTCGCAGATTCTTAATTTGGCTCTGTTTATTTTTCCCTTTTATGATCCAAGCAAGTTGTTCTGCAGGTGCTAAGGTCCTCGCACTTGCCTGGATCTCATCCAACTTCTTTTGCATAGCTTGTACCTCATCTTCAATTTTCATAATGTTTATATCCTCCTGTAACGAGATCCAAATATCCATTGTATCTTCTAACAACTTACCACAACTCCTGTCATTGTTTTGTTTGCTTCTCCTTGGTGAATTTCTTCCTTAGGGATTGGCTTACTCCAGGGGATGCAGCAGGTCTCTTTACCTGCTTGTTCTTAGGTTTCACTTCTTCTAGGGTTGTATGCTTCTGCGATGACCTCAGACCTGTTACACTTGGTGTTGTAGCTGTCATGAATCCTGCTAGTCCCTTTCTTATGAATTCCTTGGAAATATCGTCAAAACCCCTCTCATACATATAATGAATAGTTATGTTCTTACTTAGGCGCAAATACACAATTTGAATTCTTAGGAAGAAAGTGTCAAAATGTGGAGCGGGGCCTTACTTTTATAACAAATTTGAATTTTGGATCCCATGGTTTTCTTCAGATTTGGCTCATTTAATGCAGAAATGGTGCTATATTTGACTAGTTTTTCTCATTAAATGCGCTTCCCCCACTCCTTTTAATGGAAACTTCCCTTTCACGTCAATTTTTTCCTTCCAATGGTCATATGTCTGGTGAGCTTCAGCGAACCCCCCTTGTGTCACAGAAATTCCTCCCACGTTATAGTTCCTTCGGACTTTGACATTCTCCTAAACATTGCGTAGTAATCATACTTCGGTGTAGCTCTTCCGAACTTCACCATACTCCTGTCTATCGTGCAATGTTGTTTCTTTCAGCAAAGCCCCTTTCTGGAGAGTATTTTATAGTTGAGTTCCCACTTTCAAATTTAAATGGCACTAATACTTTCCCCTTTCATTCTTCAGTGTGAGGTTCCAGGGACAGAGTGATCCCTGCATATCTTTAATCTTCTCCCGTTTACTTGTCCTGACATCAACTATCCATCAAAATTTGCGAGCTAAATTGTGAATCCATCAAAGACGTTTCTAATGATATATGGTCCCAAAAAAGGTGTTTGAAACTTTCCTGGGAACTTCGCAAACTTGCTATCATACAACAATACAAGGTCTCCTTCCTTGAATGTCTTCTGCTTGATGTGCTTGTCATGCCAAGCTTTCTCCCTTGCTTTTTTCACTTGTTGATGATATCCTCCAATAAACCTATCTTCTTCAAAAGAAAGCAATTGTTCCATTCTTTCCTCCATTGTGTCATGGTCTGCCATGTTTGTGAATGCTGCAATTCTAAAATTGGGCACTATATATTCCATGGGCATGATTGCTTCTTGTCCATAGACCAACCAAAAAGGTGTCTATCCTGTCAACTTTTTGCATGTTGTTCTATATGCCCATAACACCGCTAGAATTTGTATATCCCAGTCATTTTTGTTCACATTGCATACCTTTGTGAGTGCATTCTCCATAATCATATTGAAAACTTCAACTGTCCCATTCACCTGAGCATGATAGGGTGCACTCTTCTGATAATGTACTTGAAATTCTTCAGTCAATGCCTCAAAAGTCTTATGCAAGAAATTTGAACCCCTGTCACTCATAAAAAACTTGGGACACCCAAATATGGACAAAATATACTCAAATATGAACTTCGTGACAGTATCTGCACTGCAATCCTTCATTGGCTTTTCCTCGGCCCACCTCATGAAATAATCTGTTGCAGTGATTATATAACCTGCGCCAGTCTTCTTTTCTAGTGGATTAATAGGTCTGAAAAATTCAATAGCCCACTTATTAAATGATTGCAGCATTACCTACGGATTCAATGGCATTTCATCTCTCCTAGGTGGTCTTCCTGTTCTTTGGTATGCCTCACAAGCTCTACAAAACTCCTTTGCATCCTTATGCACTGTGGTCCACCATAACCCAACTCTCAAAATATGTTGTGCAATGGCCTTTCCAGCATAATGTCCTCTAGCAACTCCTCCATGAGCTTCTTCCAAAATTCTCTTCCTCTCATGCTCAGAGACGTATCTGCGTAGTATTTCATCTGGTCCCATCTTATATAAATTTCTTGCAATCAATGAAAATCATTTTCCCTAACTACCAGCTCCTTTTGTTGTGTAGTGTACTTCGCGGACGTCATCCTTGTGTTCGAAAACTAAATAATATCCATGAAGTGAACATCTGCGACCCTTATTGTGAATAAATGTGCATCGGGTATGTTCTCTTCAATGCCCGTGGGTTCTTCGCCTGTCTCTATCCTTGACAGATGATCGGGTTCAGAGTTCAATCTCCCTGGCTTGAATAGAACTTCAAAATCATATTCCTGAAAAAATAACAACCATAAACATATTTTTCCTCCTAACACAGGCTTTTTCACCAAATACTTCAGCATGGAGGGATCAGTGAACATCTTGAAGTGCGCTCCCAACAAATGGTGCCTGAACTTCTGTAATGCATAAACATCCAACCCTTCTCTTTACGTCGTAGCATAGTTCTTCTCTGCTTTGGACAGCTTTCTGCTTGCAAAAGTTATGGGATGATTAATTTCTCCATCTCCTGGTTGTGCCAATGTTGAACCCAATGTTATGCAAGAAGCATAGACATGTACATGAAATTCCTTATTTAAGTCCGGGAAAACTAGAATAGGCGTAGTTACCATCTTCTCCTTTAGTATGTTGAGGCTCTTTTGAAATTCTTCATCCCAACAAAAAGTAACATTTTTCTTCAATAGCTTCTCCATCGGCGCAGTTATATGTGCATACACCTTTATAAAATTTATGTAGTAGCCATTATATCCAAGTGTCGTGCGCAATTGCTTCACAGTCTTAGGCAGTTCCAGGTTCACAATAGCAGCAATATTCATGGGCTCTACCATCGATCCCTGCTTACAAACAACATGCCCCTATAGTATACCAAAAGGTACAAAAATATGCACTTCTTCAAATTCAGCGATATTTTATACTGCCTACAGGTATCCAACATCAATCTCGAGCTTGAAACATGCTTCTTCAGGAACCCAAAGTTTTTCTAATCATCAAAATAAACCTCCAAACATTTGTGTATATACTCCTTGAAAGATGTGACTACAACTCTAGAAAATATGGCAGGGGAATTCTTCAATCCAAAAGGCATCACGATGTACTGATAACAACCCCACTCTATAGCAAAAGTTGTCTCATTGTTATAGCATCATTTATCACCGTTGTATACTTGATGACTTATGTATTGGGCTTGGGAAGCCTTTTCCTTTCAGACTTGGTAAACTTCTTAAAAAACATTATTTTGAATTCCATACACCACTTTGCCCAGACTTTTACACGTGCAGACATAGGCTCGCTCATATCTAACCTATGTATACAATTTAAAATATTAAAAAAATATGAACTCCCTATTAATTGGGTGGGGTTAATGGGTTTTACCTGAGAACCACCTACACCAGCCTGTGGCCAAAATATTTCCCAACTGAAAA
Organism: Pinus albicaulis; assembly: GCA_034641835.2. Taxonomy (NCBI): domain Eukaryota; kingdom Viridiplantae; phylum Streptophyta; class Pinopsida; order Pinales; family Pinaceae; genus Pinus; species Pinus albicaulis. The sequence continues at coordinate 931,813,472 of CM076583.1, forward strand.
ACTAATTTGAGGAAGTATAAATATACCTCATTGGGAAGGCCTAAGGGAGGAGAGAGAATGCTATTGATACTATAGCCTGTTATAGCCCAGATCAAGTTTGATTATCCTTGTGCCTCCTGCACTTCCCAGGTTCAGGAAACCCTTGTTTCCTTGTGATGTTCACCCCTTTTATATGACATCCTTTGTGCACCTCTTATGGAAGAAGATTGTTGAGTCTTGGGCTGGATGGATCTAGAGGACGGTTTCGCTTGGAGCCGTGGTTAATTTCAGATGATATATCGACTTTATTTTTACATACATCAATAAAAGAAGCTTTTTCTCGTTCCTGATGTCATGTTCTTATATGTTTCATATACATGTTAATGATATTGTAATCGTTATCTCATGATTATTTTATGAGTTTATATGATCTAACATACTGACATTTAGGATATATGTGATGTACAACTAGTCTTTGTGCTTTGTCTTGAGTGAGTTGCAGGTTTTGAAGCCCGAAGAGTAGCAGAGGGTTTGCACCCTACGGGATCGACCTCAAATGTAGGACATACAGGTAAGGTCACCTATCCCTAGTTTTCTAGTTTTAGCATTAGGACTTGTAATTTGAATGCTTCTTGTGATTGTATGCCTTCCGCTTTGTTAGATCCCTCAACCCAGACCTTAGGGTAGATTTTCCCGCAACAAAATTGGCGACTCCACTAGTGATTACATCCATGTAATTCCCAGTTCGGGTTGTTTTCTTTGGATTTTGGATTACCTGACTGATATGATCACTTTCCCAATCTTGTTGATTCTTTTTCCATTCATGTAGAAACCCTGATCTTCTGGATCAGGCTTGGATTTTTTGTTTTTCTTTGTTGTCATTTATATACGCTAATTTTTGTGTACAAATTCGTGTATACACCTATTTTTTTCCAAAGGAACCCGTGAATATGCGAGTTGCTTCAAACACAGACACGTATACACGTAGGTTGCACACTGTGGATCCGCATATGGGCAGTTAAATTTGAAAAATTCATTTTTGAGGTCCTATAAGTCTTTCCTTCTTGCTTTTGGTCACTCCTATAGAACCTCCTGTATGTCTGGATAGATTTTCTCCTTTTTGTGTGTCAGTTTCTCTCTTTCCTACTTGAAAACCTAGTCAACCTAGGGTTTTCCCTTACTTGGTGAAGTTTCAGTTGTGGTTGTTTCACCGGGACTTCTTTCTGAGGTTCTTGGTTGTTCTGAAATTTCAGAATAGTGAGTCTATGTCAATTTCCTCATGCTTGCCTTGTTCATTGCTTCACTTTTTGGTTTTTGGCTTGTTGTCTTTCTTGGTTTTCATGTTTCTTGAGAGCAGTTTTTTCAGTGAATCTTGAAGTCGTCTTTCTTGATTTCTTGAAGTTTTTGTTTGCTGGAAGTTTTATGTTACTGTTCCAAGTCATTTTCTTGAGTTAACTACTTCATTCCCCTTTTTGAGTCCCGTCATAAAAATGACATAGTTGTCTTATGGAATTTGAAGTTGCTTGTTGGCTCATTTTGTTGATTTGAGGCCTTTGGTAGTTTTGTGCTTTTCTCAAAGATTTTTGTTTTCTCCTTGAAAATTTAGAGGCTCAAAAAACTTCTTTTTTTTTTTTGGTCTTCTTTTCATGGTTTTCATCTCTTTTGGAGCAATTTGGTATTTTCTCATTCTAGTTTGGTTGACTAGTTTTGCGAGAAGCTTTGTAGTGGGCTTGTCTCTTTTATATCAAGTTGTTTTGGCATTTTTTGTGCAAAGAAGTTCTTGTTTGGAGCTTGTCACTGCTTTGTGTCAAAGTGATCAAACCATCTTATTGAAAAACCCATTTGCTTCCCTTTGTGAGCAGTCCTAGAATTTGGATTTTCATTGGTAGTTTTGCATTAGTTGCACCATTAAGCATTGTAGTCTTTTTGATATTTTTTATGTGAGAGTGTGATATTGAAAAGAAAAGAGAAATTTCTTGCTTTCTAGTTGCTTCGAAGAACCCAAGTAGAAATCTCTTTCATCGAAGAAAAAGTTTCATATTGATGTAGCGGGTTTCTATTAATTTCTCTTTTGCGTCAAAAACATCATAAGTTGCGCTCTCCATCTACCCTTGACTTAAAAATAACAGCCACTAAAATCGCCCTTAATCTAAAATGAACTAGAATTTTTTGAATTGCAATTAATATACACCAACTAGTATAGGTCATAGGGCCTTGGAATAGGTAAGTGAAGAGTTAACTCTCCAAGGCCACTCAAAATTTCAAACATATAAGTTGATTAATGAGTGAAATCCAACCTCAATAAGTGGATCGTGAAAGCTCTGCCTCCAAAGAGTTAAGCGTGAGGGCTAGTGAAGGCAAAGAAGAGAGATACCCCCTCTCGTATTTGCTGGATCCCGAACTAACATTAGGGGAATTTTGAGATCTAAAATGGGCCTCCTAAGGAAATAATAAAATAATAGCTAAACCAAAAAAATAATATTTATGAATTTGTAATTCACTTTTTTTCACCAAAATCCATGTAACCATGGTTAAATTCAATTAAAAGTTGTACCAGAATAAAATTAATAAAAAAAATTGTATTGATGTGACTAAAAATAAGAATGATCTTTTTAAGAAAAGTTCATTATCATTGCACAACAAATGCATTTGTCCTTTGTACTTAAATAACTTAGAATAAATTATAAATATAAATTTTTAATGAGATGAATATATAATTTAAAAATGAATATATGAAAATATACAAATATAATATTTATTGAAAAATGTGTAAATACATGAAGATTGTGTAGGATATGCATTGTTTCTTTCAAAAAATATGAAATGACAATAATAATATTTTATTCAAAAAGTGTGAAATGACATTTATTATGAGTATTTTACTTTATGACTTTAAAAGCACTTAGAGCACTACCATAGTAAACCATGATTTTTTATCCACCATTGAGAATGTGACAAGTACTTTTAACTCTAGCAATGCCACCTCAACCATTAGGGATGATGCCATCCCCTAAAATGTGATTGGTTCTCATAAAGTGAATTTTGATTGTACATTTTCATTAGGAGGCCCATTTTAGACTTCAAAATTCCCCTAATGGACCATTTCGCCCAGCTACCGATACGAATTGGTGTCCATAGTTTCTATTCATAGGTATCACATAGGTGATCGCGGGGGGAATACCCATGGTACCTAAGGCAAACATTGCATCACTCTCATTAGTACTTATGGAGGGTTCCCTTGCGAAGCTCGGGTATTGCACCGGCAAAGGCTTTTGTTATGAGTTCAGCATAATTGTTTATGTTACCTTCGCTAGTAGGCATGGGGCGTAATTACCCCAAAATATTCTTAGAAAGTCCTCTTATTTGCGTTCTCATATTTTGGTGTCTAGTCCTAATAACCCGAAACGGAAATACCTGAAGGTTGCTTGATTGTTGTATCTTACGGAATTTCTTTGTAGAGAGTGCTCTTCGCTCCTAGTTTCCATAGCTTTATAATTTTTCGAGTCTATCTTAAAATCTCATAATTATTAAGTGGTTGACCAATCAGTTCGTCGATCGAGGAGGCTTCGTGGGCTTTCTCCTGTGAGTGTCGAGCCTTGTTCAAGAAGGCATAGGAGCAATTCTATTGGTGATTTTCATCCAGTAGTTGCAAACGCATCGGAGAGTGATCCTCCGCTTAGGGCTATTGTTTATGTGGGTGGTCCTAGTACTAGTGGTGATATAGAGAGTACTCCACTCATCTCTCGAGTCCTTTTTCTGGCAGAATAAGTTGAGGTAGAAGAGATTCTTGAACCTCCAAGTACTCCTTCCTCTCCTCTTCATGCTAGTTTTCTGGACGTTCTTTTGTACGTTGGGCCTCCGTCCCAAAGAACGGCTATCCCCCATATTTTTCCTTTTATTTTGATGGCCATAGGTGGGAACAAGCTTCGACTATGAGCACTTCGAGTGTGCATACTCCTCTTTCGGTTGAAGGAGGAGGTACCATTGCTATTTCAACTATCACTCCCAGTGCAGAAAATTTTGGCTTTACCTCCAATCGTCTACGAGTGGGGGCACCCAAGCATTTGCTTCCCATTCTAGTATCTTTTCGTTTGGAATGCCATCTAGTGCATTTCCTTTTGTTTCCTTCACTGCTACTTATGTTGTCTCCACACCCATGTATTCTATGGCTAGTGGGTCAGCTTCATTTCAGGTTTTCCCCTTCGGAAGTGGTCATATCCCTCATTCAAACCCTTCCTTAGGATCTTTGATTTTCTCCTCCCAAGGTCAAGGTTTCAATTATTTTTTCGAAGGCCAAAGCTCTAATGCTTTCAAGGCTGTAACCCTGCTTTTACAAGGTTGGGAACTAGGAATCATTTTTCCTATGGACAATAAGGGAATGTACCTTTCTCCTCTGTAGGTGCTTCTCAGGGTTTCTCTCCATTCGCTAATGGTTGGAACCATTACCAAGGGGTTTCATATTCATTCAACACTTCAATTGGGGGAAATATCCCTGTTTATGGTAATCCTACGATGGGAGGGGGTCCAACTCCGAATGATTCTGGGCCACAAGGTGTCTCTTATGGCTCAGATTTTTCTACGAACAATCCATGGCAACTTGGTGCCTCTGCAAATCCAGGGTATTATTTTCAGAATGTTGGTAATCCTTCTGTTGGTGGATGGAATTCTCAAGCTCCTCCGCACTTAATGTTCCTGGAAACTTTAAACTTGCAGATTTATCAAAATTAACGAATAATCCAATTCGATATAGCCCAGGATGGAAATTTATCTTAAAGTTTAGAAACCTTGGCGAACCTTACTAGTCCCTAACATGCAAACTATAAGATGTTTAGCAATATGGTTGTAAAAGATTTCACATGTCTAATAATTTTATATAGTCCCTATAAAATTTTGGCGATTTTAAGGTAAAATAATTTTATGATATAATATTTGGACGAATAATTTTTAGCAAAATTGGAAATTGGCGAATATGTTTTTTGGAAAAGCATAGAAAATTAGCCCACCTGCAAATATTAGCCCCTAAAATTTTCCTTGGCCTAGGGTGGCCTCTGGTCCCTACTAAACTTTCCTCAGATATTCCAAAATTTTAAGGGAAGACTAGTGAGGATCCAACCAACCATGTTAGCACTTTCCATTTATGTTGCTCCTCGAACTCCCTTATCGATGATTCGATTAGGTTAAGATTATTCTAGCCACCCTAACTAGAAACGTTGCAAAATGGTACATTGAGCTTACAGGGGGGAGTTTTGCTATGTTTGGCGAGTTGTCTATTATGTTTCTAAACCATTTCTATTTCATGTTCGTAATGATGTTGGGACTGATCTCCTGGCCAATTTCCAGCGGGACAAGGCGACGCACATTTCTGATCATATTCAGGAATGGAGGAGAAGGAAGAGGCTCATCAAATCCCAAATTCCTAATGAATTCCTTCTCGAGTGGTTTCTTAAATTCTTACAGCCATAAATCTCAATGGATGTATCCCTTTCTAGGGTATTCTCTGAGGAACGGGCTATCTTTAGGGCCCAGTAGTTAGAACTGATCTATTCTCAGTCTAGGGTCCTTAATAATATTTTTACGGATGCTCCTCATTCCAAGGTATATTTAGCCAAACTAAAGCCAGGTCCTCACGCTGACGGGCTTGTCGGTTCGATCGATAGTGGCACGGCTAACCTTTTAAATAAATTGCAATAGTTGTCTTTACAGTTTGCTCCTTATATTCAGGCTACGACGTCGGTGTCTACTCCTTCCCAACTCTTAACTATTAATGTTGTCCAAGCTTCTAACCCTAAATGAAATCAACAATCTGATGGGAAGAAGGGACATAATAATAAGAAGAAATACAAGGATGGGAAGGGTAATGTGAATAGATCCAATGATAATGTTGGAGAGGGTAAGAGAGAGGAAAATAAGAAAGTTAAGTTTCCATGTCAGTTATGCCCCGGATCCCATCTTACTCATCTCTGCCCTAAAATTCAGGATGCTCAGCGCTTGTTAGCTCAGCAAGTTTCCTCTAGTTCCAAGGTTGTCTTGACAAACACTTTTCCCCAAGGGCAGCAACTACTTGTTGGCGCGAATGCTAATAGTGGAGCTCCCGCAGAGGGCAACAAGGAAGGGGGAAATTCCTCAAATGTATATATGATGAGTGCTCACACTAATATCACTATGAGATCTCATGATTATGGTGAAGCTGAGTCTTCAAAATCTAATGGTGCTCCTAGTAATTATGAGCCACTCCATATAGAGAGGCCCGCAGTTGAGCCTATACCTCGAATGTCGAAAGGTTCTACTAAGCGTACGAAAATCAACCCTAATGCCAAGATAGCCCAGAACTACTCCATTGTAGAAGAGCTGGCTCAAAGTCCTTGTGTTATGTCTGTGTTAGAGGTACTCTAGTCGTGCCCAACACAAAGGAGAGCATTTATCACTACAATCGGGGCAGTTGATCCAAATAACTCTCTTATGATCACATTTGATATGTCAAATCTTAAGAAGAGACTTCCTCATCACATGGCTTTTCAAATTAAGTATAAATATCAGAAAATCAATATTTTTCGAACAGTAGTCGATGAGGGTGCTTCCACATGTGTCATGTCTATCTCATGTTGGAAAGCCATTGGATCCCCTTCAGTTGTGCCTTCACCTACCCTTATGAATGCATTTGATGGCCATTCTCACAGCCCATATGGAATTGTTTCAACTTTGCCCATCTATGTTGGGGGTAAAGTTGCTAATATTGAGGTCGAGATAGTTGATGCCAATTTGGACAACAATCTTCTATTGGGGCGTAACTGGATTTATGAAATGGATGCTATTGCTTCATCATTATTTTGCATCTTTTTTTTTCCCCATGAAGGGAGGATTGTCACAGTCGATCAGATGGACTACTCTCCGATAGATCCAAATGCATCTTCTAACTCGATTGTTCCTTTGGTGAATGATTCCAAGAAACCTATGGAGAATTTGGGGGTTGGAATGTGTACCTCATTGATGGGTACCTTTGATCTTCCGTCTCCTTCCGTTCATATTAATGCTATCTCATCCTCCAGGGTTCCTACTCAAAGAGAGTTCTTTCGAACTCATTATTTTTCGGATCCCTGAACCTTGCCTTCTCCTACTTCCACATTAGAGGAAGGTCAAGTGGGTGGAATGGAATTCCCTATGAGTTATCATCCAGAAGCCAAGAAGATGTGAATAGGAGATCTCCTGGGAGGATATGTAGACTCTGACAGAAGTCTGGTAAAGAAGAAGACCCTTGACAAAACATATTATTAGGAGATGTGTCAATCTGAATAAAGGATGTCGATGCCTACAGGAAGATGTCATGGTGAAAGATCATCACTGAGGTAACTTGTTTTAAAAGTTCATATGTATATGTTTATCTGGATGAATTTGTGCAGGGATGCTAATCATGAGAAAGGATGTATGATCCTTGGAGATGATTCAAAGGAAAGCAACATGGCATAAGGGTGGACCATATGAGAAATATTGATGAATCACTTTCTGATAATGGACATGACTCGTGACTGAAAGTGATGGATGATCTGTGCCCTATGAATCCAAAATTTGAAGATTCCTCAATATCGAAATCCATGACATCGGGGGGAGGAATCCTTCATGAGTAGTTTGATTGCTGCTGCAGGACCCTAGATGAGAGGGAGCCTAGTGGTAAGTTTCTTACTTGGAAGAAACTTGTAGTATGTCCTTCCTATATTGAGAGGGAGTGACATATGTGATTCTCTAATACATGTGTCATACACTAGACTAGGACTAACAGTGGTAAGTATTAGTGAAGGCCATATGGAATGAATGGATAGACACATCATTCTAGTCATCACCTGGAAGACAGAATGGAGGATTGGATAATCTTCTAGCATTCGATACTCTTTGAGAATGAGATAGTGCATTCAAGATAAGAGTAGTCGAGGACTAATATTCTTTGAGGGTTGGCTACCCAAGAGAAGATTAGTCCAAGAAGGTCATACTTTGGGAACACCTGGGTGGAGTATGTGCCTTGGAGAGACAATGACTATGGTGTATATAAGTCATGTGTCTCGCCAGCATTATAGCCCATTGTCTCGGTGAGAGATGGGGTTGTTACTCAAGGCCTTGCACAAGGACAATGCTGGTTGATATGATGCTATACAGATGCGATTACCAATCTAATTCTTCTTATGAGATTCTTCAGTTTGAAAATTACCATGTACCTATATGAATACCTCCCTAGTTAAGAGGGAGTGTTGAAAAGTGTAACTAGGTCGTTCTTCATATTGACTATGTAATTATGTATTTTATGTAAAGAAGAATACAAAGATAATAAAATGTATATTTGTTGTACTTGCTTCATGGGTTTCATGAGCAAGATTTTATCGTAGGTTAATAGACTTCTTCTTGATGTCTATTTAGGGTTTTTCTTCTGTTTATAAGTGTATTTAAGAGTTATGTATATAAAGAACCTAGTCGTCATTAAATGCTCCAAGACCTGGTGGAAGAATGGCTCTAATCAGCCCTCACTCAAACATTGGAAGACAAGCTTAAATAATGTGTCAAGTGAGCCTTCAAACAGTTGGATGAGTCGCCCTAAAAGCTAAAGGTATAGTCGGCCTCAAGACATTAAATTTGTCTCTATATATACCTCTGTCTTGCAACGCATTCAGATTAATATTTTCGGTGATCTCTACAATTAAAAGTGTGGGCTTTCTTAGTGATTCAGTGCAGATTATACATGTGTCAAGTGCGGATTATACCTATGACAAAGTGTGGATTCTCTCTGAGTTCATACAGAACTGAAATGCGGATTTTTGAAGACAAGTGCAGGGCTTCAGTGCGGACCTTTGGACAACGTATTACACTGATTCAAGACTAAAGAAGAAGCAAATATATTTGATGATACCTTAGTATAATGAAGTTTTGTGGTCATTCCTGAAACAGAAGTGTGTATGGTTAACAAGCTTCACGATTGTTAAGATACATTCTCGTGGTATCTTAGTATGATAAATTGATGCGGTCTTCCAGAACATCAATGTGTACTATCTCTGGTTGTTTATCAAAGAATCTGCATATAATCCCGAAGTAATTATATTGTATAGGGTCTTGATACATGTAGCATTCAAGAGGCAATGTTCTTATGTTAAAGTGCGGATCAAACTAAGAAGAACTTGTGGTTTGTCCAAAAGTGAAAGAGCAGATCAAAGGTAACATTGGTATTCATGAAAAGTTGGAACAGTGGTCTAGGCAAAAATCTTGTAGATATACTAAAGAGAAGGAGTAGTGACAAAGTGACAAAAATTAGGAAATTCAATCTGTGATTTACTTTCCTAACTACAACTTATATCAAGCTCAAGTTCCTGAAGTTACAAAGGAATTATTGGTGCAGAACAATGCAACATGGTGAATAGAAGAAGGATCAGCATTGAATGACATCAAAGAAGTAAGGACAAGCTCTTGTATGCATAAATATGTTAAGGGTCCAATTCTTGGTCATGGTACTTGTCATTTGAAGATCTACAAGAAGAATTTCTCGTGGGTTTTCCTCTCGAAGAGGAAGAGGTTTTTCCCTGGCTCTAGGAGCCTAATTCTTGTGTCTCGTGTCTTTTGATAATTGACTTGATGAAAGATTTAATAAGCTAACGAAGGGAAGACCTAAGTAACTCAAGTAACCTCACAAGTAATTATCAAGAAGAGAATTTTGTATTAATCACTAGCCCTCCAAATTCTCAACGTGGTATCAGAGCTAAGGTGATGAAGACAAAGGGCTATTCAACAATAAGACTCTCAAAGATCAAAACTCAGTTTTCTAAAATACATTAAAAGAAAAAGTCAAAGTCTACATTGAAAAGTCAAATCAGTTTGCAAGGAAATCCTCAAGCCATCTCAAGAGGACTTTCAACCTTAATCCACACATCGAGGAGGATCCAATATCACCTACTTTGAAATCAATCTAAGAGGGAGTTCCTGCCATCATCTTCACAAGGACCTAATAGAAGAAGAAAAGCATCTACACAAGTAAGTATCTTTATGACTTCATATGAATCTATCGAAATGTCTTCTTTGCAAAGAAAGCAACAAATTGGTTAGGGTTTCAAACTTTCCTGCATGGAAGAAAAGGATAATAAAGTCATGCCAAATATATGAAGAGAGATATAAGAGCCCAAAGGATTCTTACAGAATCCATAAAAGACTCTCTCATCTTTGATGTATCAAATCTAGAATCATCAAAAAGAATATATGAGAAATTGGTGGAGATATTTCTCTGAGATCATCTGCATGAACTAGGAGAAGTAATCTCTGACACTGAGATGACTAGAGTGGTGCTAAATGCTCTGCCAGAAGAATGGGGAAACTTCACTTCAGGTTTATACGGGAAGAAAGAAGCCACACCATTCCACAATTTAGGGTCTCTACGTAAAATGGAGGAAACAAGATTGAAAGCCAAAGGTGTTACAGGATCAAGTGAAGGGAATCAAGCCTTTGCAGCCACATCAAGGAAGAAAGGAAGATTCGGTAAGTTTGGTCCTCAAAATAGTATGGAAAAAGCACGATGCTTTGGATTTGATGAACTTGGGCATTATAAAAGTGATTGTCCTAAATCTGAAAAGGACAAGAGAAATAGGAAGAAGCCCAAATCTCAGAAATGAGAGAAGAACCTGATGCAAAGAAATCTAAGAAAGAAGAAGCAAGGGATCTTCACTATGATTGATATCATCTTCTCCTTCAAGTGATTTATGTTGGTTGTATGATAGGAAGCATTGTAGCATCCTGATCAAAGCATGGTAGGAGTTCTTGGTAAAAGAGCTCCTGGAAAACCTCTCTGATAACAATACCGATGGAACGCAGACATCAAGATCAAGGGTCATCATGAAAAATAGAATTATGGGATGTGATGACATATTGATGGAACGGGCCAAGGGAATGAAGCTCTTCATTCTAGTAAAACTGTTGAAGGATGACTTAAATGAAAAAGGTATGAGGTATGTACATATTTATACGCTGACACAGAATGCTATGAATTCATGTCATATGGTTGCAGGTAATAGACTTCTATATTTAGACGTATGATCTATGAAGGAGGATCTCTCAATGCACTAACAGATGAAATCAACATAATATATATCCTCGTGGAATATGAGGTGGTTGCATATGAACGAGGAACTAGAAAATGTGTAAGTTCCTAGGAATGAAGAATGTGTAGAAAGAAATAGATCATGAAATGCAACCATATCAAGATGCAGTTATCATTCGGAAGCCAAGAAGATGTGACTAGGAGATCTCCTGGGAGGATATGTAGACTCTGATAGGAGTCTAGTAAAGAAGAAGACTCTTGAAAAAACATATCATTAATAGATGTGTCAATCTGAATAAAGGATGTCGATGCCTACGGGAAGATGTCATGGTGAAAGATCATCACTGAGGTAACTTTTGTGTTAAAAGTTCATATGTATATGTTTATCTGGATGAATTTGTGCAGGGATGCTAATCATGAGAAAGGATGTATGATCCTTGGAGATTATTTGAAGGAAAGAAACATGGCATAAGGGTGGACCAGATGAGAAATACTGATGAATCACTTTCTGATAGTGGACATGACTCATGACTTAAAGTGATGGATGATTCGTGCCCTATGAAGCCAAAAGTTGAAGATTCCTCAATATCAAAATCCATGACATCGAGGGGAGGAATCCTTCATGAGTAGCTGGATTGTTGCTGCAAGACCCTGGTTGAGAGGGAGCCTGGTGGTAAGTTTATTACTTGGAAGAAACTTGTAGTATGTCCTTCCTTTATTGAGAGGGAGTGACATGTGATTCTCTAATACATGTGTCATGCACTAGACTAGGACTAATAGCCATAAGTCTTAGTGAAGGCCATATGGAGAGAATGGATAGATACATCATTCTGGTCTTCACCTGGAAGACAGAATGGAGGATTGGGTAATCATCTAGCATTCGATACTCTTTGAGAATGAGATAGGGCATTCAAGATAAGAGTATTCAAGGACCGATATTCTTTGAGGGCTAGCTACCTAAGAGAATAATAGTCCAAGAAAGTCATACCTTGGGAACACCTGGGTGGAGTATGTACCTTGGAGAGACAATGACTATGGTGTCTATAAGTCATGTGTCTCGCCAACATTGTAGCGCATTGTCTTGGTGAGAGATGGGGCTATTAGTCAAGGCCTTGCACTAAGACAATGCCGGTTGATATGACGCTATACAAATGTGATTACCAATCTGATTCTTCTTATGAGATTCTTCACTTTGAAAGTGACCATGTACCTGTATGAATACCTCCCTAGTTAAGAGGGAGTGTTGAAAAGTGTAACTAAGACGTTCTTCATATTGACTATGTAATTATGTATTTTATGTAAAAAAGAAGACAAAGATAATAAAATGTATATTTGTTGTACTTGCTTCATGGGTTTCATGAGCAAGATTTTATCTTAGGTTAATAGACTTCTTGATGTCTATTTAGGGTTTGTCTTCTGTTTATAAGTGTATTTAAGAGTCATGTATATAAAGAACCTAGTCGTAATTAAATTCTCCAAGACCTTGTGGAAGAATGGCTCTAATCATCCCTCACTCAAACGTTGGAAGACAAGCTTAAATGATGTGTCAAGTCAGCGTTCAAACAGCTGGATGAGTCGGCCTCAAGACAATAAATCTATCTCTATATATACGTCTGTTTTGCGGCTCATTCAAATTAAGATTTTCGGTGATCTCTACAATTAAAAGTGCGGGCTTTCTCCATGATTCAGTGCAGATAATACCTGTGTCAAGTGCGGATTATACCAGTGACAAAGTGTGGATTCTCTCTGAGTTTATACAGAACTGAAATGTGGATTTTTTAAGACAAGTGCAGGGTTTCAGTGCGGACCTTTGGACAACATATTACACTGATTCAAGACTGAAGAAGAAGCAAATATATTTGATGATACCTTATTATAATGAAGTGTTGCGATCATTCCTGAAACAGAAGTGTGTATGGTTAACGAGCTTCAGGATTGTTAAGATACATTCTCGTGGTATCTTGGTATGATAAATTGATGCGGTCTTCCAGAACATCAGTGTTTACTATCTGTGGTTGTTTATCAAAGAATGTGTATATAATCCTGAAGTAATTATATTGTATAGGGTCTGGATACATGCAGCATTCAAGAGGCAACGTTCTTATGTTAAAGTGCGGATCAAACTAAGAAGAACTTGTGGTCTGTCCAGAAATGAAAGAGCATATCAAAGGTAACATTGGTATTCATGAAAAGTTGGAACAATGGTTTGGGCAAAAATATTGTAGATATACTAAAGAGAAGGAGAAGTGACAAAGTGACAAAAAGTAGGAAAGTAAATCTTCTGTGATTTACTTTCCTAACTACAACTTATAGCAAGCTCAAGTTCCTGGAGTTACAAAGGAAGTATTGGCGCAGAACAATGCAACTTGGTGAATAGAAGAAGGATCGACATTGAAGGACATCAAAGAAGTAAGGACAAGGTCGTGGATGCATAAATAGGTCAAGGGTCCAATTCTTGGTCATGCTATTAGTCATTTGAAGATCTATAAGAATAATTTCTCGTGGGTTTTCCTCTCCAAGAGGGAGAGGTTTTTCCCTCAGATCTAGAAGCCTATTTGTTGTGTCTCATGTCTTTTGATAATTGACTTAATGAAAGATTTAATAAGCTAACGAAGGGTAGACCTAAGTAACTCAAGTAACCTCACAAGTAATTATCAAGAAGAGAATTTGTATTAATCACTAGCCCTCCAAATTCTCAACAGATGTTGGGTTGACTAGCAATTATGAAGTAGGACAGGAATTCTTGGATCGGCTCTCAACTTCCCTTTGGGGTAACACAATATTACCAATAGCATTAGAGTTATTACCTTTGTACATATCTGATCGAGATTGGAGGAAGCGACACGCTACACTGATAACACTTGCACAAATTGCTGAAGGTTGTGATAAGGTTATGAAAAAAAAAACTTGAGCCAATGGTATACTTGGTATTGAATTCTTTCAAAGATCCTCATCCCTGAGTACGATGGGCATCCATCAATGCTCTAGGGCATCTTTCCACAAATTTGGGTCCAGAGTTGCAAGAATAGTTTCACCCAAGAGTGGTTCCTTGCCTTATTGATGCTATGGGTGATTTTTAAAACACCTGTTTCTAGGCACATGCAGCGACTGCAATCTTGAAATTCAATGAAGGGTGCACCCCTGATATTTTGGTACCTTGCCTTGATGGGATTGTGAGAAAGTTACTTGTCCTTCTTCAGAATGGGAAGCATATGGTACAGGAAGGGGCTTTCACTGCTTTGGCGTCAGTTGCAGATGCCTCGCAGTCCAGCTTTTGGGTGTATTATGATAATGTGACGCCTTATATGAAAGCAATACGACAAAATTGTACTAACTAATCAAATCGAATGTTGCGTGCTAAGTCAATGGAATGTATTAGCCTGGTTGGCAGGGCGATTGGGAAGGATAAGTTTGGTCAGGATGCTAAGCAGGTTATGGATGTGTTGATGAATCTCCAGAACTCGCCTATTGAAGAAGATGATCCAACGATAAGCTACATGCTTCAGGCATGTGCTCTTCTTTGCAAGTGCCTTGGGAAGTATTTTTTGCCATACATGAACATTGTTATGCCACCTCTACTCCATTCAGCACAACTCAAACCAGACGTCACTATTATTGATGTTGAAGACAGTTGATGAAAGCATTGGCTCTAATGATGACAGTGTCACTATTGGGGACAAAAAGATAAGCATAAAGTAGTTTTTTATGTTTTTTCCTAAAGAGACAGAGATGTTGTTTATGATTGTTTTTATATAATTTTTTATACCAAAAAACAGTGGGTTTCTGAATTTGGGTGTTTCGATCCATTATGGATGGATTCAATCATACAGTGTTTCTGGTCATGGGATATTGTTATGATCTAAGTGGTTGGTTGGTTGATCGAACTAGGCCTGGTGTATGTGTTTTCTCTTTTGGAATAGAAATCTTAGAGCCGACATATGCCTCTGTTTTCAAATATTCTTGTGGTGTGTGGTTTCAAGTTTGTGTTTTCTTTATGTTAATCTGATATCCATTTCTGAAGTTGTTGTCTTGAATTCATCCTTGGATGCTCAAGATAATTGTGGATCTCATACATGATGGAATTATTCATTACTCTGTCATGGTTCTTCTGAATATTTGGTCATTAGTTTATGTAGCATAATTCATAATCATATACTTTGTTGCATTTGACTAGATATTTTTATGTTTCCTTCATTATTCATTATCAATAATTAACTTGGAATATGCACCTACCTTGCCTGTATTATCTAGATGGTTCATGTATGCACTGATGTTATAGGTTTGAGAATTTGAGAAATGCTAATGGTTTCATTCCTCCATGGCCCTTTCCTAAATCTCCCAACAATTTTCATGAATTCTAAGATTCTTCCAGATCTGGTCTCTGTATTCATTGAGCTTCAAGGTAATTAGCCTTAGCCATTTTCTAGTGAGGGAGACCCCTCCAGTTAGAATTGACCAGTTTCTAACCCAAAGAGGTTTGTGGTTACCTTTATAGCCTTTTTTTCAGCGTAAAGGGATTTACGGAGTGCTAACAGATGACAGGCACTGATAGTTGTGAGGTGTATCAGTGTTACTCACAAATATGCCCAGCGCTGCTGTCGACTCTAGCTTTTTCCTTGATTCCTTGGAAACATGACAGTAAACTAATGATCCAAAGATCCTGAAGTGTGACACGTCTGGTTTCTTCCCAGAAAAAGCCTCTTATGGTGTGCTCATCCTGAGAATCCGGTGAGGACTCATGTTTTGCACATATACCGTTGTGTTTCATGCTTCGACCCACAAGTGTAGAGGTAGATCCCTGATCATGCAACATCACCTGTGCATCTCCCACAATACTTATGTTCTTCCTCCCAGCCACCCCATTCTGTTGTGGATTATGGGATGTTGTCAACGCTCGTCGAATGCCTTCCTTTGCACAGAAATATTTAAACTCATTCGATACATATTCACCACCATTATCGCACTTGAGAGCTTTCACTTTCCTGTCAGTTTCTTTCTCAACAAGTGCTTTAAATTCAACAAACTTGGAGAATGTTTAATATTTCTTCTGCATTAAGAAAACCCAACACTTCCATGAGAAATCGTGACACAACAACAGCTGAAAGTCAACCCTTGAGATTTTATATTAATACACACGCCTTATTGAATAAATAACTTTTATTAAACCTTGGCTCTGGGCCCCGCGTCTACGTTCAATCACCCAATCAACGCACTCACTGTACCTTGTTTAAACCTCGCGCATCTCCGTCAGACGACCACCGTCCGATGACTCTGCGCCAGATCGACGGCGCTCGACGATATCGCTCCACCTCTTGTTACGAACGTTAACGTGCGATGAGAATACGAAAAGGCGGTTTTGTACTCCCGTCCGGTGCCATGTGTCGAAGGCTCTATGGAATCGCTTCAATTCAGAAAATACCGCCTTCTCCGCGAAAGCGGTGCGATATGGGCAATCCGCCTTTGGGAATCCACTCGTAGTTTTGCTACAGTGATCAACCAAAGGTTGAGTCGGGGTTGGGATGCTCTTCATATGCCTTAACTTCGGTCTATGGCTCGGGTTTGTTTCAATTGAATTCGTTACGATTATACAGTGGGAAATTCCATAATAAAGATACAGACAGAGGACTACGGTGGAATTTAACCCGCAGGGTTTATCCAACCAATTCACGGGAACAATAGATAGATAATGCGGAATTATACAATCACCATTCTCAACGATTTCACACCGAACCAGTGTACAATCGTTTCTCAATCAAACAATTTCTTCATAAGAATTCGAGACAATTCGATGGCCAATGAACATTGAAATCATTTAACTAGAAACAATTGTTAACACACATAGTTTTATTGCAGAAATCTCTGCTCTTCCTCCCTCTCCTACATTCGGAGAATACAATTTATACATATTACAATGTGGCTCTTCGGTTCCTCTGTGAGGACCGTTGTAGAAAATCAACAGCCTAATTACAATAATTCAATTAACTGAAATATGACAGCTAGACTAATTGAGTTATTCGACTTCTATGACTCTAACTGATCTAAATAATACAGTCAGCTAAGGTATTGACACCTAGCTGTAACAATTCAAATGTTTTCAAACCCTCCTAGCCACAACATGTGGACAAACCTCCTACATTGCTGGCTAGTGTCTAATGCCCCTGCATCAGACTCCTGAGGGAAATTTTCTTCATGGGCTCCTGTCCATGAGCTCCTCCACTGATCTGCCTATCTTCTGCAACATTTCTTCAGTCATCCAAGTGGCATTTTCCTCTGGCTTGTCCTTCCATTTGATTAAGTACTGAAAGTACTCTTTTCCTCTGGTCCTTCTGAATGGTCTTTTATCCAATACCTTCTCTGGTTGCAATGGTTGCGCTGGAGGTAGCTGCTCTTTCCACTCAATCTGTTCCTTGTCTATTGATCTTTTTTCTGCACCATCATCTTCATACTTGTACAAATTTGCAACATTAAAAATGGGAGATATTCCAACATCAGGAGGCAATTCAATCTCATAAGCATTTGCAAAAAACTTCCTAAGTATCTTGCATGGCCCAATCTTTTTGAACTTTAATTTGTTGTACTGCTTCTTTGGGAACCTCTCCTTTCTCAAGTGTGCCAAGACCTGATCTCCTACTTCAAAATGAACTTCTTTCCTGCTCAAGTCTGCTCTGCTCTTGTATTTGATGCTGCTGCCTTGTAGTTGATGTTTCACTTGTTCATGTATGGCCTGGATCTTTGAAGCAAATTCCTCACCATCTGAACTCCTCAGCTCTACCTTTCCCAGATTCCTCAACTCTGATATTCCTTTGGGGTGCATTCCATAAACAATATGAAATGGACTCTGCCCTGTGCTCCTATTTGGTGAGTCATTATATGCATATTCTCCCTGGGACAAAATATGATCCCACTGCTTGGGAGGCTCTCCTGCCAGACTTCTCAATAAATTTCCCAGACTCCTATTCACTACCTCAGTTTGTCCATCAGTCTGAGGATGATAAGCTGAGCTGAAACTCAGTTTGGTACCAAGTTTCTTCCACAATGTCCTCCAAAAATGACCCACAAATCTGGTATCTCTGTCTGAAACAATACTCTTGGGTAACCCATGCAATCTAACAACTTCTTTGAAGAACAAGTTAGCAACATGGGTGGCATCACTAGTTTTATAACATGGAATAAAATGTGCCATTTTGGAGAATCTATCCACTACAACAAAGACTGCATCATTCCCTCTCCGAGTCTTGGGCAATCCTAGAACAAAATCCATACTCACCATGTCCCAAGGCCTGTCTGGAATAGGCAAGGGAGTGTACAATCCTGCATTCTGGCTCCTTCCTTTAGCATATTGACAAATCTTGCAATTCTTCACAAACTTGTCTACTTCTACTCTCATCTTGGGCCAGAAATAAAAGTGACTCAGCTGCTCATAAGTCTTATCAGTACCAAAGTGTCCAGCAAGTCCTCCACTATGCTTCTCTTTGATCAAATTTTCTCTCATGGAACATTTTGGTACACACAGTTGGCTTCTTCTGAATAACAAGTCCTCCTACAGGAAATAATCCAACCACTAGCTTCTATCTGTTAAAACAGGGTTACTACATGCCTTCAATGCTTCTTTAAAATCTGGATCTGTTTTATACAATTCTTTGAGAAAATCAAATCCTACAACTTCAAAATTTGTTTCTTGAACAAGCATGTGCCTCCTACTCAAGGCATCAGCTACTTTATTGGCTTGGCCACTTATATGTTTCAAACAAAATTAAAACTTTGGAGATACTCAACTCCATTTAGCATGCTTATGTTTCAATTTAAGCATCAGACATACCTAAAAGCATGATTGTTTATTGATAGGCCACAACTCTCTCAGACATCAAGGTAATACCCTTGCCTCTTCAAAGGTTCGAACAATTGCATAGAATTCCTTCTTTTACAAGAGGAATACTTTCTTCTCGGTGTCATTCAAATTTTTCTCACCAAATATGCCACAGTCACTATCCCGACTCAACACAGCTCCAATGGCCTCTCCACTGGCATCACATTTTACTTGAAATGGTTTAGTAAAATCAGGCAAAATCAAAACAGGCTTCTCCATTATATTTTGCTTCAAAACTTTAAAATTTCTTTCTGCTTCAACAGTGCACTTAAATGGTTGTTTGGTCTTCTTTATTGTCTCAATTATGGGTGCATTGATCTTACTGAAGTTCCTTATAAACTTTCTGTAAAAACTAGCAAGTCCATGGAAACTTCTTACCTCAAAAACATTCCTGGGTGAAGGCCACTCCACAATTGCCTTAACCTTTTCTGGGTCCATCTTCAATCCTTCTGCAGAAACAACAAACCCCAAATACACCAACTCTTCCTTCATGAATGAACATTTCTTCAGATTTATCAGCAGTGTCTCTTGGTGCAGCTTCTTCAAGACATGATTAAGATGCCTTAAATGTTCTTCCTTAGTTCTGCTGAAAACTAATATATCATCCAAATACACTATCACAAATTTACCAATGAACTCTTTCAACACTTCATTCATAAGTCTCATAAAAGTGCTAGGTGCATTTGACAACCCAAAAGGCATTACCATCCACTCATACAGTCCTTCACTTGTTTTAAATGCAGTTTTCCACTCATCACCCTCTCTTATTCTAATCTGATGGCATCCACTCTTCAAATCTATCTTTCAGAAATATTTAGCACCACTCAAACAGTCCATTAAGTTCTCAACTCTGGGCAAAGGGAATCTGTACCTGATTGTGATCTTATTGATTGCTCTGGAATCAGTACACATCCTCCAGCCTCCATCTTTCTTTGGGCTCAATACTGCTGGTACTGCACATGGACTTAGACTTTCTCTAATCAGCCCCTTGTCCACCAACTCCTGTACTTGTCTCCTGATTTCCTCATTTTCCTTGGGAGTCATTCTGTAGGCTGCCTTGTTTGGCAGATTTGAACCAGGGATAAAATCTATCTGATGGCTAATCTTTCTCACAGGTGGCAGCTCATCAGGTAAATTATCCACAACAATGTCACAGTAATTGTCTAACATCTCTTGTATCTCTACTGGTAAATCAGAAATCTTTGTAGAAGTAAGAACTACTTTAGGTTTGCAAACTAAAGCAAAGCTTACCTCTTCTTCTTCTATCTGTTGCAGATATTCCTTCCCGCTCAGCAACAAGGTCTTTGGATCAATCACTCTGCTGGATGGCTCTCCTTCTTCCATGGGTATCAATGTATGATGTACCCCATCCTTGAAGAACTTGTAAGTGTTATTCTTGCCATCATGCACCGCTGCTCTATCAAACTGCTAAGGTCTACCCAGCAGTATATGACACACATCCATGGGAATTACATCACACAGGACCTTATCTTTGTATTTGCCCATTTGCAGCTCTATCTCACACTGCTCTTTTACAACCAGCTGGTGCCCTTTATGCAGCCAGGACACCCTGTAGGGAGTTGGATGCTCCCTTGTCTTCAACTTCAGCTTTTCTATTACCTCAGTGGAAACCAGATTGTCTGTGCTGCCACTATCAATGACTAGCTGGCAGCACTTCCCTTGGACTTTGCATATGCTCCTAAACAAAGTCTTCCTTTGTGCAGGCTCAGTGACCTCTTTAGCTTGCTTCAACAGGACCTTATTTACCACCAAGGACTCTCCCCTCTCTGGAAGAATTTATTCTTCAATTTCTGCCTCTTCTCCAGCCTGGGCAACAACAACATTTCTTGGACCAGCACCCACATTCTCTGGACACTTATAGTGCTTATGTCCCACTTGCCGACATCTATAACACCTCACCTCTACCTTCCCCTCACCGCTCCTCTTCCTTGCGCTCTCGTAAGAACCCCTTCGTCCCCTTGCATCATCCTCTGTAGGTGCATTATGAGGTGAGCTACTGTTAGCTCCATCCCTGGGTGTAGCAGGCTTTCCTCTACCACCCTAACTTCCCTTCCCATAGAAAGTACCTCTCTTCTTGGCAGACTGTTTCCTCAGGAGTTTATCCTCTGCTTTCAAGGCCATCTGATAGGCCTCTTCCATTGTCTTAGGAGACAGGAGACCAATCTCATATTGGATCTCCAGCTTGAGACCATTCACATATCTGGCAGTCTTCTCTGGTGTGTCTTGGAATTGCCCAACCTTTATGCTTACTCTGTAGAATTCCTCTGTGTATTCCTTTACTGTCAGCAACCTCTGTCTCAGGTTCTGCATTTGCTTATACAATGTTAGCTCGTAATCACTAGGCAAGAATTTACCTTTTAATTTAGCCATCATCCTAGTCCAGCTTTTGATAGGTTGCTTTCCAACTTTCCTCCTTTCTGCTTGCACTCCATCCCACCAAAGTGCAGCATGTCCTTTCAGCTTTGTTACTGCAAACTTGACCTTCTTATCTTCACTTATTTATTCATAATCGAAGCATTTGTTCATTTCATTAATCCAGTCTACTAGGTCCTCTGGATTCAGTCCTCCTGCATAACTCGACACTTCAATTCTAGGCTTAACTGTAGACCCCAGAACAATTCTAAGGAGTCTCATGTCAGGAGGAATTTCAACATTTTCTTCTGCTTCTTCTGTCTCAGGTTCGCTGATGTCTTCAGGATCTCTGGTCTGTCTTCGCTCTATGACATCCATTCTTGCCTTGACCCTCTGTAACATCCCCAACACCTCAGCATTGGCAGCGGGTCTCTCCTGCACCGGCTTGCCTCTACCAGCTCAGTTGCCATGTGTAAAACAACTTAAAACTTTGCTCACGATACCACAAACAGCGCAACAACAGTGAAAGTCAGCCTTGAGATTCAACTATTAATACACACGCCTTTTTGAATAAATAACTTTTAAATAAACCTTGGTTCTAGGCCCTGCGTCTACGTTCAATCGCCCAATCAACGCACTCACTGTACCTTGGTTAAACCTCGCGCATCTCTGTTAGACGACCAACGTTCGATGACTCTGCGCCAGACCGACAGCACTCGACGATATCGCTCCACCTCCCGGTATGAACGTTAACGTGCGATGAGAATACAGAAAGGCGGTTTTGTACTCTCGTCCGGTGCCACGTGTCGAAGGCTCTATGGAATTGCTTCAATTCAGAAAATACCGCCTTCTCCGCGAAAGCGATGCGATATGGGCAATTCGCCCTTGGGAATCCACTCGTGGTTTTGCTACAGTGATCAACCAAAGGTTGAGTCGGGGTTGGGATGCCCTTCCTATGCCTTAACTCCGGTCGATGGCTCGGGTTTGTTTCAATTGAATTCGTTACGATTATATAGTGGGGAATTCCATAATAAAGACATAGACAGGGGACTACGGTGGAATTTAACCCGCAGGGTCTATCCAACCAATTCACGGGAACAATAGATAGATAATGCGGAATTATACAATCACCATTCTCAACGATTTCACACCGAACCAGTGTACAGTTGTTTCTCAATCAAACAATTTCTTCATTAATAAGAATTCGAGACAATTCGATGGCCAATGAACATTGAAATCATTTAACTGGAAACAATTGTTAACACAGAGTTTTATTGCAGAAATCTCTGCTCTTCCTTTCTCTTTTTTCACCTCCTATACATCTGAGGGATTACATTTATATACATCAACATATGTCCTTTCGGTTCCTCTGTGAGGACCGTTTTGGTAATTCAAGAGCCTAATTACAATTATTCAATTAAGCCGAAATATAATGACTAGACTAATGAGCTATTCGACTTCTATGACTCTAGCCGAGTCTAAATGTCGATCAGGTGCCGAGTGACACCTACGTGTAACAATTCAAATGTTTTCAAACCCTCCTAGCCACAACATGTGGAATAACCTCCCTACATTGTGGCTAGTGTCTAAGTCCCTGCATCAAATCATCTACAAATATAAAATAATACATGTGCTTTGAAGTGGAGGATTTCAAGAAAGTTCCACATATATCAGAGTGGATCCTTTCAAGGATTTCATGTGCCCTTCTATCCTCATCATTGAAGGTGGCTTTTGTGTACTTCCCTAAGGTACACCCTTTGAATGTATTTTTCTTCTCTAGTGCTCCTTTGGGGAGGCTTTTGGTGATCTGCCACATGATCTTCAAAGCTCCATGATGCAAATGGACAAGTCTTCTATGCCATAATTCACTGACATCTTGTATCTTCACCTTCTCTACCTTTGTGATCAAAGAAACATAGCCTTCCACTTCCAACTTGTAGAGGTTCTTCACAGAACCTCTTGTCTGCTTTATTTGTCCCATGAAGATGTGTCTTAGGAATGTCTTTCCTTTGTTGAATATCATATCGTAGCCACGATCTTCAAATACCGCGACGAAAACCAAATTCTTCTTTAGACCCAGAACAAATATCACATCCTTGAGCTTGAGAGGGGAGTTAAACTCCTCTAAAAAGCTCTTGTTCTAAATGTTGGTCGCAGCATACCTCCCATCATCTCCCACCTTTGCAAGCATGCAAGAGTCCTTCTCCTCAACTGAAAATTTCCCGGTTGCCTGTCATATGGAATGAGGCTCCACTATCTAGATACCACACACTACCCATCACTGATGTCACCATGCATGTAATGAGAGTGAAATCCAACTTGAATTGTGAAGCTAGATCTTCACCTGTCGCTCCTCCTGAGGACTTCTTTCCAGCCTTCTTGTGTGGACACTTCATGGCATAGTGTCCCAACTCATGACAGTGAAAGCACTTGATTTTCGACAAGTCTTTATTCTTTTCTACATGCCTGGTTTCTACTTTGGAATTGGATTTCTTCCCTTTCCCTTCATTTTCCTTTCCAGCAAAGGCATTGTTCTCCTCATCCTCAACCTTGGATGAAGTCTCATCACTATTTCTCCCCGTGATCTCTACCTACACGAGATCGGACCTTTACCACTCCCAACTTGGTAGGTTGTATCTACCATTCATGGAATCTTGATAAATATGCCAGCTCTTAGGAAGACCCAAAAGAGCTAGAGCTACAAAATCTTCTTCAGTGACAAAAATACCGACCCCGCCAATTTCATCACGACACTATGTAAACTTTCTCAGGTACTGCGGAATTGATTCATACTTTTGCATCTTGATACTTCGATGTTTGTCTTTGAGTGTCAACTTCATGTGGTCACTATTGTTCTCAAACAAATATGTCAATGTTTTCCACATCGCGAACGATGTTTCTTTCCCTTGGAGATTCGAGACAATATGATCTTGAACTCCCTCCAATATGATTCTCCCCTCTTTAGCCACATCCTTCTTCCACTTAGCGAGATCCTGGGCATCAGATGTTGGGGTTTTGTTACATCTGTCTTGATGTATAATAGCAGCGCATTTTCATCCAATAATGCCTTCATGTGGTTCTTTCATGCCACAAAATTTGTGGTTCCTTCCAAAGCATACTCGATCCTAAGTCCATCAGAAGCCATATTCTCAGCCCTGGAGAAAACCTGTAACATTGATCTTCATATTCGAACCCCCTGCAAAGACAATTTCGAATTCTCTTCTATACTGTGAATCTAGCTCTGATACCATGTAGAAATTAATTTTAGATTCAATACTACTCATTTAATATCTTAAAACAAAAGACTCAAATCTACTCTACTCATCTGTTGAAAGCAATTCACGATCGAGAACACATCAAAAACATGCATCATGATTTAACACCATACACAGAGATTTATCTAGGGGAAAGCAATTGCTCAAAACCCCTTCCTATCTGTATTTCATTAATCAAAGAATCTGGATGAATACAATATGATTTCTCAAGCTAGAGCACAATCCGCACAAGTATCGTATATCATTTACCTGACTTATTGACTTTGGCCAACACTTAGCCATTTAAGCGTTTCCCAAGCTCCTATTTCCTTGTGTTGTTCATCAAAGAATTAGCCCCTATTATTTAGGAAATACCTCAATCTGGATTGTGCAATTCCTTTAGGCCAATCTCTGACTGCATGCACCACCTGTACAACTTGGATAATTATACAACTAATAGTACATTGCCCTTGAACTCCAATCTCAACTGGGTAACTCGAATTTCATGCATGCATAAGTTAATTCAGGTCGATTGATCAGTTAAATGGTTGAACACTGAAGTTGCACCCCACTGTTAGACCTCCCACTAGTTCGTCCAACAATTGGAACTAGTTTAACTGACCATAACTCAATTTAACTGAATTAAATTGTTACAACTGAAATTAACTCAACCTAGGCTCCTAAAATTTAGGAATCATTGTACACAATTCCAGCTAAGCCCTCAACTCGAATTAACTAAGCTAATTGAGCGATAACAACTCAGTTAACTCATTCAAGTTGTCTTGTCATGTGGAATTTCGATTTTCTCCATATTCAATTCAAGGAAAAATTAAATTAGGAATTTCTTGCCGCATTTTCAACACACCTTGCTATAGCACTTTAGGGTTTCCCATCCCTCCTTAAATACTCAGCCCACTTGCTATCTTCCCCCTTTACAGGCTTGTCCTATTGTGATTACCTCATGTAACCCACAACAGTCACATAGGCTCCTTGGCCTGCACTTTTCTTGTTGTGAATAACACTCAACAGGCTTGTGGCCTTTCCTTTTCCCTTAGCTTGATGTCCCAGCCTCCAAGCAACAACCCCCAGCCCTTCCTTTTTGTTGTGGGTTGTCCTTATAGACCTTCCAAACCCCAGCCTGCTTCCTCTAAGTTATCGGCCTCCTGCTAGCTAACAAAAAGACATAGGTTACCCTCTTTCTAGGGCTCAACCTCTACACGACTACCTTCTCAGTCAACTAACCCTCCTTAGGGCACAGATCCTTCTTCCATGGATTACGGTTTTGTCCCTCAAACCAATGACTAGCTTCCTCTACCTTCAATGGCTTGTCCTTCATCCTTTGGATGGTAGATTCCCATAGGCCCAACCCTTCCTAAGGCACAAAATACCTTTAATCCCTGCAGCTACTCCTTTGATGCTTGCAGCCTTTCCTTCCTTGCCTTTGTAACATCCTAAAGGCCTCCTTCAAGATTTTTCCTAACAAATTTACCCCATGAACCAATTTACTCATATCTTTCAAGAGCATCCTACTGCTACTTTGCAAGTCTGCGGTTTCCTCAGCAAATCAAAACCTTGATCAAGAAGAAATATCCATTATTCACCTCTCCATTGGCTTTTGATTTATACTTTTATTTAAAGTGTGCAATACCATGGGTATATGGGTTGAAAGCCCCATCACTCAGCGCATAGACTCATAAAATCACTTCGATGAGTGTTTTCCTCTCACATACTCAGCACCAAGGGTGTGTAAGAGTACTTCTCGATGCTACCAAATTTCAACACTCCCTCTTAGCGAGGGAGGTACTTCCATTCCCTATAAGTTGATATGTTTCCCACACTAGAACATCGTCCTCTTCCACAACTACTCTCCAATACTCATCATAAGCTTCTTCTTCTGTCACTAAAGAAAAAATAGTTGTAAGAGATGAACCCTTCTTGTAAGGTACCTTGCTACTAGAAGCCTCTTACTTCTCCTTATCTTACATAGCCTTTAAACCATACACTGTCAGTTTTGGAAGACGCCTTTCTTCCGATTGAAGACACACACTTCTGGGGTTGTTGATTCTCCTAAATCTGCAAACTCCCTCTAAAACCTAACCCCTCCAAGTCTTTGATGCCTTCTTTTTTTCTTGGTCAGTAAGCTTTTCGTTTAGCCTATACAGACCACTCTCCTAGATCCAAGAACCACCCTTGGGTTAGAGTTAGATTCACTAGGTCTATGAATTACCTTTCCATATTGTGATACAACTTCAAACCCCTTTGCCTCGTTGTTTGGTGTAGTGATCTTAGTGTCAACATACTCGTGACAAATCATTCACCAACATCACTAACTTGATTCTTTGCTTTCACAAACTATAATTAGATGTCCCATCCAATCAGCGCTCAATCCTCAAGACAAAAACCACCTTGCCCATTGAATTCTTACCCAAAAATTTAAGATACCAATTGTCAATCCTTCAACAACAAAACAACTCGGTTGCCTCTTACAACTGCCACTTGTGCACAAATCTAACCCAGCTGCTCTTCAAAGTACTCTAATACCATGCTATAATTCCATGCACCCCAACTCGAGTCTATATTTTGATGGTTACACACAAATGAAAACATAAACACGTTGAAATTTCTAACTTTAAAAACAACTTGCAAAATGGAAAATACATCAGCAACTAGATCATATACTAAACATAATTTTAATTGCAAAAGTCAATTTCCTAATTTTCCTTTCAATAAGAATCCTAGGGCTCCCTTACCAAGGAAAGTGGCCCTTTACAACTTCATAAAAAAGCCCCAAAAAACATAAATACAAAATCCTTAGGTTGATGCTTAATCCTTCAAGTCCTAGCTACCCAAAATCACTCAATCTAGCTACTCCTTTAATGGACTATCCACATAGCCACCTTGTTGTAGCACCAAAGGGCTTCCCAACCCTCAAACACTCGATCCACCTATTATCTTCCCTCTTTACAGGTTTTTCCTATTGTGACTACCTCATGTGGCCCACGACCCACACATAGGCCCCTCGGTCTAAGCACTATAGCACTCAAGAAGCTTGTGGCCTAATGTCTCAGCCTCCAAACAGCAACCCCTGACCCTTCCTTTTTGCTATGGGTTGTTTCTATAGACCTTTCATATCCCTAGCGTACTTCCTCTAAGTTTTCGTCCTCCTACCAGCTACCAGAAAGACACAACTTGCCCTGCACGATTTCCTTATCAGTCAACCGACCCTCCTTAGGTCACAGTTCCTTCTTCCCATGACTGTGGTTTTTTTCCCTTAAACCAACAACTAGCTTCCTCGGCCTTCAATGGTTTGTCCTTTAGCCTTTGGATGGCAGATGTCCATAGGCCTGGCCCTTCCTAGGGCATGACTACCTTTAATGCCCTCAGTCACTCCTTTCCTTCCTTGCCTTTAGAATAGCCTAACGACCTCCTTCAAGATTTCTCCTAACATATTTTCCCCATGAACCAATTTACTCACGTCCTTCAAGAGTACTTTGTTGTTCCTTTGCAGGTCTGTGGTTTCCTCAACCAATCAAAACCCTAATCAAGAAGAAACATCCATTATTCTCCTCTCCATGATTGATATCAAACCTCTCCATTGGCTTCTAATTTATACTTGTCTTTAAAGTGTGCAATATCATGGGTCATCAAAATACCATGGGTCTATGGGTGCAAAGCCACATCAGTTAGCCCATATGCTATCACTTCTATGAGTGTTTACCTCTCACATATCTAGCACCAAGGGTGTGTGACAGTGCCTCTCGATGCTACCAATTTTCAGCTTTTTGAATATAATATACTCTCCTAGTACATTTTTCTTCCAAATCCTCTCTTGAGGATCAGTGTTCATGGTTTTAGTCATTTCCATTATCTTGTTTTATACAAAAGCTACTTTTGTGCCCCTACTTTGTGTCAACACTACTATATTGAGCAATGTCATTGACCTACTTTTGTAGTCATTTTCTCAACATTAATAAAATTGCCCTATCTTATCTACAAAAACCCTAGCTATTATTTTAAAACTTTCAGTTTTTATTCTCCCATCTATTCCAATAAGCTTACCTTGGGTATTGCCATCCTAAAAAAATATTCATCTTTCATCACTCAACAAGCAGTGCATGTAACTTAACCCAAAAAGCTTGAACATTGTTCTTTTCCCTAAGAGGGTTGAAGTAGGGAGACCACCCCTTTAGTGACAAGTAGATAATGCTCCAAAACTAGTTTGTTTTAGAATAGATTCCACATCCTTCCCATGGCTGAAAACAAAAATTATCCATCCATTAGCTAGCAAATGAAATGAAAAGGTGCAGTCCAATACTAACATCCATTTTTTATGAATCAATTGCCTCGCTATTATTTTGGATATATATATCTCCCACAGAATTTTCCAACTAACGTTATCTCCTAGTAATAGAGTATTTTTTCAATATAGATATCCTCCCCCACAATTAACTTCCATGTCTCTTATTTCATCTTCACCAACTAAACTCTACTCCTAATCATATTTGCAATGCCACCCTTCTCTTTGTTATTGTTCACACATATATCTAAAAGCCTAATAAGAGTACCACCCCATAACTCTAACACAAATAACTTCTAACCTCCTTCACGGAAGTAAAACCCTGATGACTATAGTTGTCTGACATAGAAGACTTTCACCCCATGCATAAGGAATATGAAGAGGTTTCAAGACATACAGTGGTGAAACAAATTTTGTGTAATACATATTCAAGGTAGATAATGAAACCTTGTCATTAGAGAAATTTTGATCTCAAATGGGTCTCCTAAGAAAATTATAAAATAATAGTGGAAATAATAAAATAATATTAGATTACATCATCAAATTTTAAAGGGAAAAAAGAAAAAAATATTTTTTCAACTCATATTTTCAACTTATCTCCCTATGAGTTTACTCAAATTTCAAGTAGGAACACTTGTTGGATACAAAATTTGATTTTTCATCCAAGGAGTACCCATGTTGCACACTTTCGATGGGCCCTGCTACACAAAAAATTAGAAATACATGAAAAACGTGATTGTGATCACATTTTTTCATGTATTTCTCGTTGCACACTTTCGATGAACCCTGCTACACAAAAAATTAAAAATACATGAAAAACGTGATTGCGATCATGTTTTTTCATGTATTTCTCATTTTTCGTATAGCAGAGTCCATCAAAAGTATGAAACATGGATACTCTTAGGATGAGAAATTAAATGTTGCATCCAATAAGTACTCCCGCTCGAAATAAGAGTAAAACCTTTAGGAGATAAGTTGAAAAAAAGTTATATTATTTTATTATTTTTTACTTTCTTACCCCAAAAATGGTGCATCATCCCCCATGGTTGACATCATCATCTTGAATCATATTGGTTCTTATAAAGTTTATTTTGGTTGTACATTTTTCTTAGGAGGCCTATTTTAGACCTCAAAAGTTCTCTAATGATTGATCCCTCATCAATTTCCTATCCACCCACTCCAATGTCAAAGAGGGTCAACCTACCTATGACCTCTACAAACATCACACATCAACATGAGCCTCAACTATATCACTCTAAGTTGGTGATGTAGTTAGGGTATTTATCATCGCTAGGGACAAGTTTAATAACAACAACCAAATGACATGCATCTATTAATGTCAAAACAAGGTCAACCCCACAAATCCATCCTTCGAATTTTTACAAACCAAATTTATCTTAGATAAAGGCACATACAAATTTGTGGTTGTTTCCAAAAGCACAAAAAAAACTTATGCCATAAAAACAATTAGAACTTTATTCCCCCACTTCTTTTGTTTTGGGGTTAAAACTTGGTCATCAAAATAACCAAAACTTTTTCACAATTAATATTATCCCCTTTTATTTTATATTATATCCATTTAAAAGTAAATTACTTTTACCCCAATTTTCCTCTTAATTGATTCCAAAACATCCTTTTGTTAGACATCAAAGTCAATAAAGTCGTGTATATATCTCACTATCATTGCCTCGTGTCTAATAAGCCATCTTATCCTTGAGTCACTATAAAAATCTCAATATCACCACCTCGTGCCCATGATTATTTCAATCATCCAATTATGCTACTACTAATATCAAAACTCACCACAAAGTTTGTATGTAAAACTCTTCTAAGAGGAGTCTTCCAAAAAATATCACAAAAAAAACAAAAACTCAAATCAGATTGACCATTAATCATTCATACTTTACTAGCGATGGATGGCAGGTGTCGAGGGGGTCATCCCTGATCCCAAGGAGCAACAAAAATTGTCTCGTGAATGGGGTTTAGGGCTGCCGGAAACAACTAGGCCTTATGCTCTCCTCCAAGGACTCCTCTCCATGTAGCAACAAGCATGGCTACAGTAAAGACATTGATTGTGATTGATAACTCAAACAAAATATCAATCTTATGAACAATAAGGATATATAATTTGATAACAAGCTAGCCTGCCCCATTGTTAGAATAAAAAAAGAGACCCATGGGTTTAAGGATATCACTTTCTTCTCAGTTCTAAGGGCTCTCTCTAAACCATGACACAGACACCTTCTCAAATAAACCATAAAGCAGACTCCTTTGCAAATAAGGCCTCGAGACGGAAAAAAGAAACAAGCCTCAAAGAGAAGGAAAAAAGAAAAAAACAGAAAGAAGTATTTTGTTCAAGTTAACCCTTGGGTTCTCATTCAAATATGAAATATGCATGATGCTATGTATCAATCTCATTAATCAACACAAGTTAGTGGATTCAAGCCATTGTAGTATAACAAGGGGGAGGTGAGATGCAAATCACATCACCCTTTCGACATTCCCACAAATGCTAGCCTTTAAGCTCAGTTGACATTTTCAAGATTGTGGAGAATTTATGCAGAGGACAGGAGAATAATGGCTAAGAGGATTGCTATCAAAACCTGACCAAAACCGGTACAACTAGTTGGTCCGAACAATTTCTGGGCCATTCCAGTCTGGTTTGAGGTTTCAGATTATTTTTGGTCGATTCAATATATAACCAAACTTAAAGCACTAAACTAACTTGTTCCATTCAGTCTTGCAATAAATTAGGTTATTTGCTCACCCTTATTGTTTCTAGCATAATACCCAAGCCTAGGAATAAAAAAGAACCTGATGCTAACCTTTTGCTCTGTAAAAGATCAAAGGTTAAAATGGATCTATTCTATTTTAAAAGAAATAAATAATGTTTTTTTAACATTATAGTGATGCTGATTGTTTTTCAGTTTATTTTATTAGTTCACAGTACTCACAACATGGCTATCAATAATGAATGTAACTACAATTTTATTGTGTGGATGAAATATGCGAAGTCCAATTAGAAATAGTCTGCAAAAACCTGTAATTGTAATAAATAGCTTCTCCTGAGTATCTGAAACCTGCATCCCACTGATTGACGAAGATGAAGAGTTGAAAACATTTGATCAGTAACATCTTACTAATTATGAAACAGCAGCGGGAAGTTGGAACATACAAAAGAAGTCAGCTTTTGCATTGTCTAAAATCAACAAGATGGCCTCAAAACAGGTTTATCGCGTCAAAAACTGCTCTTTTATTTCTGTGCAGATCAGGCCACATAAATTCATAGAATGTCTGATGTAAACTAGTCTTCTACCGTGAATGTAAGGCCAATTTCGAAGTATGTCCAAAATCTGCATATATTGCACTCTTATATGTTTGTCTAGTTCTGGTGACAGCTAAATAAGCAGGACGTCCTTTGTAATCCCATTTGAAGACAGCAGAACCTCCTTCGTTAGCTTTTGCAATTAAACAGTGTATGCAGCATAACAAATCTTCCAGAGACTAAACCTGATGTAAAAACTGTCCCCGTGCAAAACAACATAGATAATCTTTCAGTAATTAGCTTTTGCAATTAAACAGTGTATGCAGCATAACAAATCTTCCAGAGACTAAACCTGATGGAAAAACTGTCCCCGTGCAAAACGACATAGATAATCTTTCAGTAATTAGCTGTATATCATCAGTAAAACCCAAGCTGATTAACCATCAACAGGAACCGGCTCGGTTGGAGACTGGGGGTGGAAAAGAGACAAGATTAGGAATTTATCCTTGGTTAGGATATGCAAGACCGCACCATCTATCCAAGAATGTGTTAGATATATTGAATGGACTAGGAAGTCTCATACAAGCTGATGTAGTAGATCCAACTGTTACTAATATTTGGCAGCAAAGTTGGATGAATGGCGAGACTCTTGGATTCGAAGGTCTGGACGCTGATTGTTGGCAGGGTTATATTCAAAGGCTGCCACAGAGTTTTGCTAGATTGAGAATGGAAGATGATATCTTAGTTAGTATGGTCCAGAAACCCTTCCAGAGTCCACAGATCCGTTCATAGCTAGCTTAGGTCTTAAGGCCGTCTGTTTCATTATGAGGGAACAGAAGTAGTTTGGTGGTGGGGTAAGATTTTAGAAATTAAAGCTCCAATGAAGTCCATAATATTTATGTGGCTAGTCCTAGCTAACAAAACACCGATATAGGAAAAGGAGCGCAAGGCAAGGTCCTAGAATGTGCTCACTATGCAAGTGTGAGGGGGAAACAATTGGCCTCCTCCTGGTTCACTGTGAATTTTACTAACAAAGTTTGGGGTGCTAATCTCTGCTTAGCTGGAACAAGATACCTACCAGGAGGTTTCTCCGTTAGAATGTATGAAGAACTGGATTGACGATAAATCCCTTAGATCGCTGCCTCTGATCACCTCAATGGCCATCTAGTTAGCAAGGAACTCCAGTGTTTCCAAGGAGGAGGAGGTACCTCCTTTCCAGATACACCATCAAATAAATTTATAATAAGGCATAAAATTCACCAGTTTGATGGGCTATTTCTAGTGGTTAAGTGATTTGAGATTCATGAAAAAGGCCTCAGGATCAATTCCCAGTTTAGCTACTTCACTCAATGTGTTCCTACCAACTCAGAGGTTATGATCAGCACTGACCAATTTAAAAAAAGCACCATCAGCAACATGCAGGGACTTGCTCAGGGGTTTATCCTTGCAAAGTTTTCCTTCGCGGGCGAAAGGGAGAATTAAAAAAAAAAAAAAAAAAAAAAAACCAAAAACAACTCACGGAAGGTTGGTAACATGGAGGTTGATAAAACTCAACATTAGGAATATCGCAATAATATCAGCATATACCTTCACTCAATGTGTTCCTAACAACTCAGGGGTTATGACCAGCACTGAACAATTTACACTAAGCACCATCAGCAACATCAGCGAAATGCAGGGACCAGGCAGGGATTTTTCCTTGCAAAGTTTTCCTTCATGGGCGAAAGGGAGAATTAAAAAAAAACAAAAACGACTCGCCGCAGGTTGGTAACATGGAGGTTGATAGAATTTTTTCAATCATTTTTGTAATGGTAAGTGTTGTGAATCAACAAACGGCGATGGAGAGTAGAGGAGCTAGGGTTTGCAGGTCATGGGGCTTTGGCGGCAGCTGCTCAAGGGCGTGCACCAGGAAGGAATGGCAGATCAGTTCACACCGTTTCAGACCTCAGGAGAAGCAATGCAGAATCTGGAAGCTGGAAGTCACAGCGACAGGCAAGGGCACCCGTCCCTCCTCAACCTTCTATGGCTTTGAAGCAGGAATCAACCCAATACACTGTTTCCTTCCTCAAAGAACCCGTCTACCCAATGAAGCGACAGCTCTGAGAGCCTAGCGGCTGTCTCTCGACGAAGGAGGAGGGGCAAGGGAAGAATTTCCCTGCGGGCTTGCAGTTGAGGCTGGTTGCGGCATCTTATGGGCTCAGCGACTGGATCTTAGCAGAGGGTCGACGATAGAAGCTCTTGCTTCAGCGTCTGCCTTGAACCAGTATTTTGGCGCAGATGGTATACTGGGCTCTGGGTGTTCATAGATGGGGTTCCTGTTTTGCAACTCCGATCCATCTGGCTCCACCAAGAACGCCCACATTGGGTAATACTCCTCCCAAGATTTATTTTTGTTGTTCGTTGGTTTGTTTTTATCGATTATATCTGTTTACAAGAAGGATGGGGCTCCCAGCTCGTTGCAAGGGCAGCGCGGGGGTTTGAGACTCACTGCATACCTCCACGGCACAGAGTTTGGGAAGGGTGCAAGGTTATTCCCGTTTATGGGCGCTCCCTGTACTCCGCCTCAGTAGGCCCTAGACAAAGCAACCGCTCTGATGGTGGTGCTAGCACGGAAAGCCCCATCACAGATAGACAAGTAGGGGACAATACTCCCAAGACCAGCTTCCAGATTTTCATAAAAAATTTAGATGGGAAAACAAAAACACTCTGGGTACAGGAGGTGAAATTGGTCACAGATCTGAAGCACAAGATCCAAGTGGCAACAAGGAAGGTACTACAGGAAGAAGCCCAATTAAAAGAATACCAAATCCAAAGAAATTCTTCCATTGTCTTGAATTTAAGACTCAAAGGCAGAACTCCGGGATTAAAAACATCTACTAGAACTGGACAGAACAGAACTACTGGACCCATGAGGGGAGCCAGCACTGCCAAATCTGGCACCTCAAATGGTGCCTCATACAAGAACATTTTGTAGGGGAAAAACACAGCACCAACAACTTCAGAACCAGCTAAGAATACTCCCAAACCATACATTGTGGAGCAACTGAACTGCGTGCCAGAACTGAATATTAATGCATCAGAGATCGACGAACATTGCTCCACATTCGAATACAGGCAATAATATGCAAGTATAACTACTTTTGGCCCAAACCAATGGAGCTTTTCCATTGGATATTCACCGATTGGACTATGGACTGTGATATCCATCTCTGCTCCAAGGGGTATTTTATTATCAAGTTCACTTCTACAAAAGCCAGAGATATCATTCTGAGGGTGGGACCATGGTTCTGGAGCTCTACTAGACTTTTCATCACACCTTGGTTCTCTGATTTTGACACAAACATGATGGCGATTACCAGAATGCCGATTTGGGTCTGGTTGTATAATCTCCCGCTTCATTTTTGGAATGAACATATACTAGAAGGCATTGGAAACATTATAGGGAGATACAGCGAAAGTTAAAACAGACAACCACCGTTTGGAGGAAAGAATCTTCACTTTTGCACGAATCTGCGTTGAAATGGACCTCAGCAAAGGGTTACCGAAAGTATACAATTGATTCATAACCAACAAAAATGGAAGCAAGACCTTGATTATGAAAACACAGCATTTAGGTCCAGGTTATGTAGGAAAACCAGCCATTTACAAAACACATGCCCGGACGACAAAAGAGAGAACAGGAAAAAGAAGAAGACAAGGAAAGCATCCAAGGGATGGCAATTCCCCTCAGGTGGCCCAGAGCAATAAACAGAAGATGAAGGGGATATTCCCATTCAGAACAAAAGCAAACAGGCTGCGTCCAATCCAGGGTAACAAGACCAAAAAGTACAAGAACCAATTGCGTCTAACGTGATGCCTCAGCCGACGCAAACCACGATGGATCTTATGTCAACTGGGGATCATTCTGCTATAAGCTCAAGAGCGAATAAAAGATCGCATGTGTCAAAAAGCTCGGATTCCAAGAAAGAAAACTCCATGAGGAACAATGAGCTGGCCTTGGTTCCTTCTTCCCTACATTCAGGGACTTGGCAGATCATTCAAAAGAGAAAAGGCAAGCATGAAAAGCCCAGCCCTATTGGCAAATTGTAAATATTTGGGTAGCCTCGCTACAATGACATGTGTGCTTGAGCACATGTAGAAATTTATAGTTTCCCACCCCGTTTTTCAGTTTTTCACCTTATTACTCCAAAATAGTTAAATGCCCTTTCCCATACCCATACATTTAACAAACTGGAAAATAAATTTTGCTGAAAACACAAATTCTGGAAATTTTTCAGAATGCTGGAAAATGCAGAATTAAAAATCAGCAAGCATAAAAACTGTCATTCACACATTTTGACACAGATATTTTTGGTCAACATGACCCTGGAAAAACCCACTACAACTCTTGGGGAAAACCAGTTCGAAAGCTCCTCCTTATTTCTGGAAAATGCTTTTTACAGTGAGAGAAATATTCAGCAAAAAATCAGCAAGCAAACTTTTACAACTTATCTCGTTTTCCGTGTTAACCACCGCCTCGGAAAATGTGCAAACAGCAAAACAGGAACAGCAATAAATGTTGTACGGATTTCCTCGATTTTCGTGTCTTGCACTCTTCAGAATAAACAAGTAATATAATGACCACTGCAGTCTTTCGTGCAAAATGAAGAATAAATGTCATTGCATTTGATTTCGATTTGTGCCAAAAGGGACAAAGAAAACTTGTCAGTGATGGATTCCGTCTCATCTCCTGCAAGGATGTGTTTCCACTGTTGCCACTCATCTAGAAATTGTACAAATAATACCTCATTACTCGAAACTAAGCTGTAAACCGTCAGACTTACTTTTGAAATCATGCTAAAAGGCTACATCAGACACTGAAATCAGACTAAAATCGCCTTGAATGTACAACTCACTTAATTGCTAAAACCAGCTTTGAATGTGCTGTTACCTGCTCTTCCTTCTCCTCACGCTCTTGCAAATCTCCTTGCTCTCTCTTGCTCTCCTTCTCAACCGCCATGAAAGAATGAATGACCTTTTCCCTCCTTTTCCTCCTTTGACCTAACCCTAAGTGACTTTTGGGGAATCCCTAAATCCAATGGCTGAAATAGATTGAGATCTAGGGCTGAGATTAAATGCTCATTTAAATCTCACTTTCTATTTTTTAATTCACCCCACTTTTATAAAGACCCACTTAGTCATTTATTTCCAAAGTCACTTTTCCTTTCTAATTTTACATTGACTTTATTAAAGTCACTTTAAAATTAGACTTTAGTAACTTTATCACTTAAAGTCATTTTTAAATTAGATTTGACTTTATAACTTTATAAAGTCACTTTAGTAACTTTATCACTTAAAGTCACTTTTAAATTAGATTTGACTTTATAACTTTATAAAGTCACTTTTCCCTAGGCCAAAGATCAAAGGCTTAGGGAACCACCTGTCCTCCGGTACCAAATTTCAACAACACACAGGCCCTTTGGGCGTCTTGAATGCTTAATTGCATTTGCAAAATGTAACT
The DNA here is from genome assembly GCA_034641835.2 of Pinus albicaulis. Lineage (NCBI taxonomy): Eukaryota > Viridiplantae > Streptophyta > Pinopsida > Pinales > Pinaceae > Pinus > Pinus albicaulis. The sequence goes on from CM076583.1 coordinate 931,851,066, forward strand.
TTTCATTACTCATTAATAGAAAGTTGCTGATTTTTTCCTTGGAAAAAAAAACATGGAGGTTGATAAAACTCAACATTAGGAATATCACAACAATATCAACATATCATGCAATTTTGCAAGAACAAATATTATCACAAGCAAAAAAACCGTGATATTTTCTTATCTGCAATATGAACACACTAAATTGAAAATACTGTGATATTTTAGTAATATATCACAAGCCAAAGGAATCACCATGTCCACACCAATAATGATTTATAACCCGATTTTTCATTTTTTACCCCCACTTTGAGAAACAGAAATTGGGGATTGAGTTTTAAGGAATTTGTCATTCGGTTAATTATCCTTGCTTTTTATTTTCTATTCCTTTGTTTAATTTTTAACATTATTATTAATGGTTCCAAGATGTTTAAGGTTAGTTCCAAATTCCAACCTTATCAAGTTTTATATGGAGAAAGTGGAACTTCATATTCCATTTAGAATTCAACAGATTTAACAATTTCCAGGATTTCAGGATTGGCAGGCTTTTCACTAGATATATATCTAAAAGGGCATAGGATTGGTATTTAATAAAGAGCATCAAACTCTCTATATACCTCAATGTTGGATGTTGGTGATTGTCGCACACTTCTGTCATGACCATAGTAAATACCAAAAATGTATCCTACGCTCAAGCAAAGTAATTAATATCCTTTGAGGATTGAATCATTTAAGTAGAGGCAAATGGCTAGCAAAGGGGGCAAAGGGTGTGACTAATATTAAAATTCAAATATAAGCAATAATTCAATGTACCCATGTATTTTGATTAGGATTTGTATCATGATTCACTTGACACCATTGTGCTATATTCGCCCTTAGTATTCACATGCTATACACATACTAGTTCACAAGCCATTCCAATCTCGGTTTCATGTATATACACACATCTAACTTTGCATAATTTATATTTTTCTTATTGTTCACAAGCCAGTTCCAATCTCAGCTTCAGTTCTGATAACTTTGGTCATGATGATGTATGATGGGATATATTTTTTTGATGTGATTTTGTATCAGCTTGTCGGGCAACTCAACATAGATATCAAAATTTAGTGTTGATGTGTTATGTATCACGTGATATTTTATATATTTTATATATCACTTTATTTTCATATTAACATGGCAATGTGTTTGTTTGATGATGTTGCCTTATGCGAAAAATATTTTTGCATCTTTTAGCTCGATATTGTCAAGTTACATTTCAGACCCTTGGTGATATATTCACCAACACCATGAAATAACAATGATAAAATTTATCCATGGGTAGCTGGAGGGGTAATGTATCTCACTGAATTCAACAAGATATCCTTTCAAGGTATAATAGGTGCAGGTACATATAAAATGTCAGAATGGATGGCATTGGCTTCATATTAAAATTTAAGTCTTGCAATTGAACGGGGTATCACCCACATTCAGAATTTCAGATACTAGAAGATCCCAAACTGGTTACAGACCGAGTACAAGGCCAATAAGTCTGCAGAACCTAGTTTTCAGATCACTGTTTGATCAAGTCAAGCTGGCACAGGTACAAATAATATGTAAGAATAGAAGGCATTGGTTGTCTTATTAAAATTTAAAACTAGCAGTTGAACAAGGTGTCACACACATTCAGGTATTAAAAGATTCCAAATTGGTTATAGTCTGGGTAACAGGCTCAATAGGTATGCAGAACCAAGTTGTGCTGAAAGGCACTAGTTCTAGAGTCCAGAGATGTTATTACGCGGGTAACACATCGATCATCATATATCAGCTTCTTATTAGAAGATAAGAGATTTAGATATAAATAGAAATACTAGTGTTATGATATTTACATGTAAATACAAAAATCTGAGTAATAATCAAAATTATATTTTTACATATTTAATCTTAGCAATAATCAAAATTATATTTTTACATTTTTATATATGAATAAGCTTTGAATCCTAACTTTAAGTGAAATTATCACAAGTTTAGATCCATTTTAAATAATTAAAGATTTTACTTTTCAATGGATTAAATCTTTTTCAGCATTTGGTAGATCCGAGGCTAACACAATTGTGTTAAAATCGAAACAATGATCAAATCGGTCCACCCCAAAAACCTGAACCAAACTGGAACCAGAAAAAAACAAACCACAAAACTGAAAACCAGTTGGTCAAAAATATATAAAATATTTAAATTTTGAAAAAACACATATATTCATGTTAAACCATATGAATCCAAACAATTATACACAAATATACAAAGTTTCTCACGTATATAGCAAGTGTGCATATAATCAAAATAGCACCAACCACAAATCATCTTTGGACCAAAATACATTAACAGCGAGGCTCTAAAAGGCCCCCAGAGTCCAAAAAAATCATGTCACAACAATATATCATCAAAATCATTGCCTATATATCAACAGTATTACACTCTAAACATTAAAATAAGATAGAAAAATCTTAGCATGCATAATCAGTGATTTTGCGTAAGTGAAGGGTACATTTTTACTCATGACAGAGGAATTCAACAATCAATACCACAACCAGGGGTGCATAGCGGGCTAGGTGCTCTTGACTAAATGTTAGTTTCATACCCTCACACATGATAGAATCCAATCAAAATGCTGCACTCTTGTCAATCCTAAAATCCTGATAACTGTTAAGTCTGCCAAATTTTGGTGCTCTTGACTAAATGTTAGTTTCATGTCCTCATACATGATAGAACCAATCAAAATGCTGCACTCTTGTCAATCCTAAAATCGTGATAACTTTTAAGTCGGCCGAATTTTGAATGGGATCTGAAATTTTACTTTCTCCATATGAAGTCCAATAAAGTTGGAACCACTCATAAACATTCACTAGGTTTTTTTTTGGGTGGTCCCTAGCCGCGGTCATATGGCACTGTACAGAACTGGCTGCTTCAGCTGTTTGGAACCTTCAACTTGACTAATACAGCCCTAGAACTCGTTGGACTGGCTGGTTTTACCAATTCCGATCTAATTCTGATAACTTTGGGTTAACATGGATCTACTGGCTGGTTTTACCAATTCCCATCTAATTCTGATAACATTGGGTTAACATGGATCTACACGGGCTCTAAAACCACTGTTTGATAAATCAAGCTGATGGAACATGTATTCTCTATCATTCATTATGTACATATCTACAAGGAGTTCAACGTCAGATCTGTATTTTAACTCTTATGAGTTGTATAGATGATGTATGCCCATGTGGGACTGTTTAGAGCTTTTATACACTCACTGTGATGTATGCCTTGGATTTTGAGTTCAGACCTCTTATTTATTTTTAATATTTTATATTTGAGGCCACTACTGTTAAAAGAGATGAGTTGTATAGATGATGTATGCCCCTGTGGGACTGCTTAGTGCATTTATACACTCACTGTGATGTATACCTTGGATTTTGAGTCCAGAATTGTTATTTAATTTTTATATTTGAGGCCACTAGGGTTAAAAGTTTCTCTTTTTGTTGACTAGAAAATAATTTCAGGGTATATAATGCACATGGAATGTAGTTTATGTTTTTTTCCGGATAATAGAAAAAGTAGAATCTTGCCTTAATGTTTAATGTACTCCATCAGCTCATCTTAAGACAGTTCAAATTTAAGAAACTTAATCCACCTTAGACTACAAAAAGGATACCCAGTAAAAACCTGTATGAATATTAAAGCAACATGCCAAGGAGGCATTAGACTAGTACTTTGCACAGAAAAGAAATATATATCTCACCCACAAAATTCTGGTATCCAACAATCCCCAAAAGATACTGACTCGCACTCAACTTGGCCTTTGCGTCAATCTTCTTGTCTCTGATGCAGGTACACTTTCATATTCAATGTTTTGCAGGCATCAACTTAAAACCCTAAACGCGTGTCTTTAATCAGTAAAGAAAAAAAATGGCTGGTTTATCTTTTCCAAGCAATAGCTAGCAGCCCTGCCGAGATGCCGGCAGCGCAAAGTACAATAACAGCATTTAACTTTTGAAACAGTGATATGACTCCTTTAGTAACCTGCAGTGACAGGGTGAGTATCTGCAACCGACCCTGCTCCTCCATTTTTGTGAAGAAGGTCATTGGCTTGAGTACCTGTCTCAGTAGGAACGCAAGAGTGAAGGGAAAAGCAAAAGCAAAGAAGCTCTGAATTGAGATCTCTGACAATGGCCCGGCCTTGGTGACCCAATGAATCCAAGCCCCGCATGTTAACTGGGCAAGAGCCAGAAGGGCAAAGCCTTTGCTAAGATCATATATAGTCCTCCTCAGCTGATTCAGTTCTTGCCTCAGTTCGTTCGCCAGAGCAGACATGTCTCTCTCTACAGTTTGCCCCTCGATTTCTTGCGAATCCCCGCGACCAGAATCCTCGCCACTAACACCCTCATTTTGCCCAATATTTTCTGGATTCGGGTTAGAGTTTTGTTTTGAAGAATCTGAGAAAAACCTGACAGAGCTCCAAGAGATCGAAGGCACGATGTCATGAGGAATTGATTTGGATCCACTTTGTAATGGGCATTTGGGTACGCCAAAACGACCTTGGCCGGTGATGTAAGTACTGGCATTTTCGTGTCTATAATCAAGTAGGGTTTGTGGGGGTTTTACAGATTGGTTGGAAGCATGATCGCGTCCCAGCAAAATGTTTTGAAGAGGAGATACGATTGAAACTGTGGAGCAACATATCAAAAATAGATTTTATGTTATCTATAGGTTCCACAGCCCACGTTTAAGCCAATTGCCTCACTAATAAATACCCTGGAAAATTCTGCATTAAAGGGGTAAACAGATAAGAAAGGACAGAATGAAATAGTGATTACCAGAGGACAAAGAAGAGATCCAGGCGCCATGGATTGTTCGCCCAACGCTTGCGTGGGTCGCTTTCCTGATGATGAGAGAAGCCATGGACATATATCTATTTTGGCAATGTTTGATAGATTGCAGCACCAAACATCCGTATCCGCTTCTCCAAGCTGGGAGTAATTTTGAGTTGGGTTTGATCAAATTTCGGAGAGGTTGTTTATTGTTTATTTTATGTGAAACTGGAAAAAATGAGCCGTTTGCGCAGCCGGGGGCGACTCAGCCTTCCTACTTGTTTTAAGGAGCCCAGATGTTTAACATGAACCGTCAGTATGGTCTCGAGCGAGAAGGCAACCCTAGCAGATGACTAGTTTGTCCAGGTCGTGAGCCAAATGAGGGTAATTAATATTTTTTAAATTGGAAAGTTAAAATATTAAATAATAAAGGTGACTGCTCGCCAATATAATTTAATTAAACTAAAAAGTAGTAAATAAAAATTGTTTGGTTAAATGTCACCAAAAATTAAAAAACGATTAACTTTAATATTATCTTTAATCATTTTTATTTCTCTTTGAATACTTAAATAATCTTTTAACAATTAATTAAATAATTAATTTAATAACGGCTAGGTTTTTCACAGTAATATTCAAACAATGCTATATCTTTACTATTTATTTATGATTCATGATGATTAATATATGTTTGTTTTTTTCCTAATGTATATATATATTTTTATTAAAATATATTTTTAATGTAATAATATATTTCATATATATTTTTCATATGTGATTTTTATCAAAATATTTTTTATAATAATAAATTATTTTAAATTGAAAATATAGGAAAAAAACTATAGTCATGAAAATAAAAATAATAGAAAAATTAAAAATTAAAAAATAAACTAAAAACTAAAACTTAGTAAGGAATGGAAGTGTATAATAAAACCTCAACCAATCACTATACAAATAAATAATTTTAAATAATAATAATAAATAACAAAAATTGAATCTTACTCTTAAACTATGAATAAGTGACATAAATTTTTGGTCAAAGACAAACTAATAGGGAGACAAAATTGAATGTGTAATATCATGCATGTTTCATGTCTAATAAAATAACAATATATTTTTATGTGATTTGGTTGTTATTTAATATTATTTAAATTTTAAATTTAATTTGAATGTTTTTATTTATTTTGATGTGATTTGCCTTTCTTATTTTGGTTGGTATTTAATATTATTTAAATTTTAAATTTAATTGAAATGTTTTTATTTATTTTGAATTTTTAAATTTACTAGGATGGTTTTTTTTTTTTTTAAATAGTGAAAAATTTTATCATAACTCAATGGTTTCAATCACCTACTTATGGGTGTAACTTTGTAAGGGGCAAGCTTTCACTCCTCCCTCACTCCTCCATATGCTTCTAGGTCTTAACCCTGTTTCCTTAAGTTCAAAGAAAACAAGCTCTTACCCAAACAATAGCAATTTTAGGACATACTATAGGTTCATTCTTTATATGAACTTATTTTGAAACTAGCAATTGCACCATATGCTGCAAAAGAAATGACGCAAGGAAATAGCATAGGAAAGAGTAGCGTAGAAGAAATAAGTTGTTGCCAAGAAAATTTTGCTTACATGGAAGCAGGTTGTCGAGGTTTCAAATATATTGATTATAAGAGTTATCAACCAGAAAATTTTGTTATAGATATTGAAATAGGCAATTGTGGGTGAAAACATATATGTAAACCAACATAATGAAATAATTTGTTGCAAAGAAGGAGCCATAGTGAATGAAGGAAAGGCAAGTTTTGCTTCCATGGACGTCGTGGAGGTTTCAAAGATATTGATTATAAGAGTTATCAACCAAAAAAATTTGTTATAGATATTGAAATAGGAAATTGTGGGTGAAAGCATATATGTAAACCAACATAATCTATTCACATATATAAAAAAATTGCTATAGATATTGAAATAGGAAATTGGGGTGAAAATCCTTTGGTGATTAATAATCCTCTAAAACAAGAATGAAATGAGCATGTAACTAAAATAAGATATTTTAAATAAATTCAAGTACAATATAGCATAGATGTAAATAAAGAGAATTTTTATTAACAGAAATAGAGTTTACTCCAAGTTCATCTACATATCCAAGCGTCAAATGCATGCTTGTGAGAAATTGTATATGAAGAACAATAGTCTTGGTATACAAGAAAGTGAATCTCATTTTAAAATAGAGACATTTTTGGAAGGAGGTATTGTTATTCATGTTATGGTTTATTTTCTTAAATCCAAACTTGGTTTAGTCTTTCTCTATATACACAAGAAAAAAATACGAAGTAATTTCACAAATTTAAGTTATAGTTTGTATTTTATAATTACAAATCTAGTTTCTCATTAAAATATTTTACACACATCTATTCATTCAAAGAAATTATATTGTGAATATATTTTATCCTATTATTTATTACAAAATTATTGTACTCCCTACTAAATAAAACAACTTTATTAATAAATAATTGAATGTGAAATTGAAAGATTACTGAAGCAATAACTACTATAATATATAGAACTGATTTTTTGACGTATAAATTATTTGTTTTATATGACATTCAATTACCATTACCTATTATATTCAAACCCCATGGGGAGGTATTGAACATGGGAGCCAAATTTAGTTAAATAAGCATTCACATTGTCAACTTGGACAAAAAAAAATATAACCCTAAAATTCTCTTACCTAATCATATTTTTAAGTATATCACTGAGTTTCATTTATTAAACAAAAAGAAGGAAAAATTAAGAACCTCCTAGAGTTATAAAAGGTAATTGACCTGAAAAATAAAAAATCTCCTCATGACAACATACAAATGTTAATCTTAACTGAATCATTAAAAAAATAAGAAGGGATAATAGATTTACTAGTTATATCATTAAAAAATACTACTTTCACAATCGACTTTCTACATTAATTTTTAAAAATATTATTTTATAATTATAAATCTTAAATATACTTTGAAAGCACAAATATATAAGAAATTTAGTTCGGTTATTGGGCATTAGAAATTCCAAAGAGGTGAAGGTAAATGAGTTAGTATCAAGAAATATGACATCAACCCCTGGAAAAATTGCAAAATATCAATCTCAATATGGCATAAGTGCTAGTAGGGAATTATTGACAAGTGATTGTGGAAAAAGAACTACATCAAATTGGTTGATGTCAATGAAAACAATAATCTACAAAACATTAAGAAAAGTTTATGGAGGCATTAAAAAATTAGGATTCAATAACATGAGAATGATGAACTTGCATGTTGGGCTAATATATGTAGGAAACCTTATCAAGATAGACTTTTGTATAATGTGAGCAACACTGTGAAATAGTTTTTGTATTGGAATTTCCATGTGTCACCAAATGAGAAGAATACCATGAGACATTGTATATATAGAGGGTGTATTGAGATCATTTCTCCTTTCAGTGACTGTGGTTATTAAATAGCATTTCTTACTACATTATATGTATAACTTGTATATATACTTATAAAAAAAATAATTGTGTTGAATCTTATGACAATGAGGACAATATAAATAGTCCATTCATACAACTACCACATTCTATCAATAGGAAAAATGGTTTTCCTGTGAAACGATCTATGCATCTTCGTCATGCAAATTGAATCTCAACACTAAGGAGTCATCCTAAGATAAAAGGTCATCATAGTAACTTTGATGTTCCAAAACCATTAATCATTTAATTATATTTCTTTAAATATCAACAATTGGACAACAATCACAATATGGTAACTCTTGGGGGAATGTGTATCCATATCATAGTATAACTGTATATAAAACAACTTATCTAAATGATATAAAAATATTTAATAAGAAATGCAACTTCTACATGAATTACTCACAATCCTTAATGATATACTCCAAGTTCTTCCACAATACTAATAAAGTTTCTAAAGAATCCATCATCACTCAGTCACCATATAGGTAACACCTAGGGGGAATGTGTTATAATTGTAGATACAATAGCTTATACAAAGGATATAAAAATATGTTATAAGTAATGCAATTGCTACATCAACTACTCACCATATAGCTAACGTCTCGTGGAAATGTGTTAGAACTGTATATACAATAGCTTATACAATGGATGTGAAAATATGTTATAAGAAATACAACTGCTCCATGAACTACTCATAGTCCTTAATGATATAATCAAAGTTCTTCCACAATACTAATCGAGTGTCTAAAGAAGCCACCATCACTTCCAAAATCACATATTTAAACATACAAGTTGTAAAAAATGAATTTGTTTCATAAATTTTAATAGAATCACGTCCTCGGATCTAAGATATAGTTCTGAAACTCTCAAGTCTCTTCTTGATTGAAATCATACTAAGCTGATAAGATATAGCTAAAGAGAAATAATTTAAAAACTTCTTGGCACAATTGTTACATAATAATTTGATGCTCAACTTGTATAGCAATAAATATCAGCTTGCAGCACGTCCAAATAAAACAACTGAAGTAAATACTATCAGTTGGTTTTCAATACATTTATGTAATTAAAATAGAGCTAGTAACTTTTGAAGACTACTTCATTGAAAATTAGAAGCATCTTCATGCCTGGTTTTCCAAGCTGGCCGTGAATACCTCTCTAGATCCTTATAGCATTAGATATATTTTGTGAGCTCATGTGATGTTTTTTTGTCACAATGATTTAAAAATAAATTATTATACCATATGTCTATTTTGTTATGAACCCTTTAAAAAGAGTAGAGGAACATTTGATTTTACATTGTGATCTCCCTAACATGGGTGGGGGTTTCAAAAATTGATGAGTAAATTGAGTGATTATTGTTAGAAATTGTTGTATAAGATGAGAAATTTGGATGTTTTGTAGACAATATGGATGTCATAATAGATATATATTTTAAATTTTTTAATGTCTCTAGCCACCATGGATCTAATAGGATCCATTTCGGTTAGGAACTTCAATAAATCATTGTTTGAATGATAACTTGTGACATCACTAGCCATTTTCTTTGACTGTGGATAAGGTTACAAACTAATAACTTGTAGAATCTCTAGCCATTTTCTTTGATTGTGGATTAGGTTATAAACTAGAATACACTCTCTCTTCAGAATACTCTACAATATATATTAGATTGAGGGCCAAGCAGATAAAAAAATAATCACATAGTACACTAAGACCATAGTATGACTGAGTGGGCTTTTTCTTTTGTAGGTTTTGTTTGGAATTGAAAAATAGAAAAATTATAAAAGATAAAATTATGTAGTGAAAAAATTTCTTTAAAGTTTCAGAATAAAAAGTTGATTAAGTTTGACATCATATAATGTGGGAAATTTGGATGGTTTGTAGAAAATATGGATGTCATAACAAATATATATTTTAAATTTTTTAGTGTCTCTGGCCACCATGCATCTAATAGGATCCATTTCAGCTAAGAACTTCAATAAATCACTATGTGAATGATAACTTGTGACATCCCTAGCCATTTCCTTTGATTGTGGATCAGGTTACAAACTAATAACTTGTGAAATCCCTAGCCATTTTCTTTGATTTTGGATCAGGTTATAAACTAGAATAGACTCCCTCTTCAGAAGACTCTACAATATATATTGGATGGAGGGAAATGTTATGATAAAACATGTACCAAAAAAACCCTTTAGGGTTGTCTCAACTTAATCACATAGTGTCAATTTTTTAAAACTATAATCTAGAGTAAAGACTCATTGGGTTTTTTTTTGTAAGTTTTGTTTGGAATTGAAAAATAGAAAAATTATAAAAGCTAAAATTATGTAGTGAAAAACTTTGTTTAAAATTTCAGAATAAAAAGTTGAGTAAGTTTGACATCATATAATGTGAAATTGGTTTATGATTATAAATTAAAAAACATGTAAGTTTTTTAGCCACAATTAAGTAATTAAAGATATGTATATAGTTTTTTTTTAACAAAAAAAAATTGATATTCATTAACAATTTTTTTTTGAAAGAGTATGTATGTAGTTACAAACTATTACAGTTAATTAATTAAAGGTAAATTTAGTGTTAATTAAGAAATGAGAATTATGAACATTCATCTTTATTAATTTCATTTTTTATATATTAATAAATACTACCCATGAATAATAAAGCAGTCACAGTGTCAATTTTTTAAAACTATAATCTACAGTAAGGACTGACTGGGTTTTTTCTTTTGTAAGTTTTGTTTGGAATTGAAAAATAAAAAAATTATAAAAGCTAAAATTATGTAGTGAAAAACTTTGTTTAAAATTTCAGAATAAAAAATTAAGTTTGACATCATATAATGTGAGATTATTTTATGATTATAAAGTAAAAAACTATGTATATTTAGATGTATGAAAATTTAGATACATTTTATTAAGTAAAATTTTAAAAGAATAATGGTTATAAACAATTAAAAATAATGTTATTAAATAGTTAGTTTAGATATTTTCACTCTAAAAGAGGTTTACATATCAAGACATTTGATATCTAGGCCATCTTAATTTCCCCATTTAAATAAACTATATTCCACATGAATACCATGGGTCAATACAGGGTTGTTTTTATAGTTTATTGTTATTTTATTTTATTACCTAAATTCAATTTAACTTATTAAAAAGAAAAAACAAATACTCCAGATTTTAGATTGATCTAGGCCATCTTAATTTCCCCCTTTAAATAAATTATATTCCACATGAATACCATGGGTCAATACCATGGGCTATTTTTATAGTTTATTGTTATTTTATTTTATTACCTAAATTCAATTTAACTTATTAAAAAGAAAAAAATAAATACTATAAAAAAACATAAATAAAACTATTACATTTACATATAAAAATATAACAATTTCTTAATAACAACATTTTAACTTAAAAGTCACCAAAATCTAAATTCAATCTAACTTATTTAAAAAAAAAAAAAAAAACTAACATTATAAAAACTATATATATAACTATTTACTTGTGGATCTAATGGCCTAAAACATTTCAATCGTCTAACATTTGATCCAATGCCTGAGACATAGACACAGTGGCAGCTAGGGGAGTTGTTTTCAAATAGAGATGCCTTACGGCATAATAAAAATAATTAGCTTTCAAATTTTTAAAATGAGTTTTGATATTTATCATTTTTTATAAAATTATTTTAATTTGCATATTTTGAAATTTATTTATCATTTTTTCTTTATAACATATGTATATATATAGTTAAAAGAGATCTTCAAGTGATAATTACATGAGACAAAACTATGTCCACATGTTTCTAACCAAAGTTGGTTCATCTTCAAGACAAGCTGAGAAAATCTAGTCTATATGTTTAAATAGATGTAGAGAAGGGAAACAAACCATTGGAACATAATGGCTAGTTTGACTAGGAAGGAAAATTATTAGTTATCAAATTAATGTATAATTTCATTAAATATAAAAATTCTATTAATATTTTTTTTTAATTAATACCATTATATTACATTGGTTTATTTTGTTATTAAAAAAAATTAATGCAAAAGATAATATTAAAATTATTTATTTTTATGGTTCAAATTATTTGACTTTGAAAATAATGACAATAAGATTTTTAATAGATGAAATTAAAAATGAAACAAAATCAATTAAAAATGAAAAAAAATCAATAAAAATATGGAAAGAGAAACAAGAAAATGGAAGTGCTGAAAAATAATTAAAAATCGGTATCTAGGAATACAGGGCAGGGATCCAACACCTGCTAATACTCCAACCATAGTCTCTTTTAAGATTCACCGATCTTTTTTCAATTTCTAAGATCTAAGTTAATGTATGTTCCAATAGCTAGTTTTCCCTTCTCTATCTCTACATCTATTTAAGGTTATAGATTAGATCTGATCTCTCATCTAGTCTTGAAGATGAATCACACTGGTTAGTTCGAAATGCGTTGACATAGTTTTGTCTCATGTGATTATCACTGAAAGATCTTTGTGTTAGGATCCCGTGATTTGGCAGATTGGCAAGCTAAGTGACAGGGTAACATCAAACCAACTTTGGAGCCCTAGGACCTAGCCTTCCTGGACTCAGAGAGGGCTCTCTCTATTATGCAAAGGATGTAAACTTGTTTGATTTTTATGTATTTGATTTTAGGCTAGTTGTTAAGTATGTTTTGGTTTGTTTTAGATTTTTTTGAGGGAGAACTTGTCAAAGGATAAATAGATAAAAAGATTGTCAGATCAACTGGGCTACTGGGTCGAAAAGGTCGAGACTGTCTCAAACGGTGGACAAAGTATATTGCAGGGCCGATTTGGTCGAGATAAATGGATTCTTTAGGTGAAGTGAAATGAGATGGACACTAAGTTTGTGAGAGACAAAGGGGTTTTAACCATAAATAGTTTTACAATAAACATCCATGTGGTAGAGCTAACCATTAATCACTATAAATGAAACTCAAACTGATAGATGCATAAAATAAACAATCAAGCGATGCATAGAAGTATAAGACCCTCTAACTTTGGGAAAATCACCTTCAAACTTTTGGGAAAATAAATAAGACAAACAAACAACTCAACCTATGAAGAGGGAACTCCTAGACATCATATTTTGAGTTATTGGGAACTTTGAAATAAGACTGTAGAGCATGGGCAAAGGGCAAGATCGAAACAAGACCTCTTTGACTTAACTAGACAACCAATACTTCAAAGAGAGATTTCGGTGATGGGGTTTTGATTAGCTATGAGTAAGCAGGGCATACCGTGAATCATACTAGACAACATACATAATAACCATTAATGAAATTGATAACAAGTTCTTAGGGTATCAAAGAGCAATTAAGAATTCTTTGACATAACCAATAAAGAAGAAAAACATAGAAGTTGTAATGAATCAGGAAACTTGAAGTGCCTCCATGGGCATGTCTCAAATCTATTCTTTATTGACCTACAACAAGCAAGAAGCATGAAAACATGTATGATAAACTAAGGAAACATAACAGATAAGGAACACAATACCATTCACCAAGCCATGGAATCCTACAAACAGTCCTTCTCCACCATCCAAGTCAAACAAGAAATCATCCACTTCATGAGACAAAGTATTTCTTCAAAGCTTGTAATACTATGTAATGCCCTATAACATCAAGTTCAGCCTCTTGTTACAATGAATTCTCTTGGAATATATAGGCCAAAGAGAAAGAAACTATCCTAGAGCATCTAGAAGGCCATTGGCCTAATACAAATATCTGATTTTGTCCTTGAGGCTTTGCAAAGCCCAAGGCACAAAATATCTTCAAAAATATCTATTTAAGCCAAAAATAGCAAAAAAATTGACTTATAATCTCTGACATAAGGTTAAAAATAGCTAAACGCACATTTGGATGGCCACCTTCAGAAAACTGCTTTTTAAGTCAAAATGCTACATGAACGTAGCAGTAGAAAGAAGCCTGTTTTGCAGACAACTTTTGAGGGACCTCTCGATGTCGAAACGAGGCTCATGATAGCTTGTTGGAAATCCCTAGATGTCTAGTTTCTGAAACTATTTGATTTTTCCCAAAAAGATCCCTAGAATTTTTTCTAAAGGTGGACTAAGTGAAAAAACCCAGGAGGGTCTCATCTGCTGATATGTGAGGCAGAAAGGTGACTTTTGACTTATTTTTGCCTCTTTGGGGGACCAAAACACCTCCTTTGGATCTGAAAATTTGTGAGTAGCTGCCCCCAAATTTAATACATCCAAAAAAAATAATTTCATGAGCTGAGGATGCTCCTAGCACCCATGGAAGTGCCTTGAAAAATATGCAATTGGGGCCAAAAAACACAAAAAACAAAATCTTGTCAAAATTTTCTCAATTTTGGCGAGCAAGCCCCTTATGGGTTCTTAGAAGCATGCAAGGAAGCTGAGGCCAAGATTTCAAGCCTAGATATGCCTTTCTCCACTTTTTCTACCGGGCGCCTCTTTCGGGCAGTTTTGAGCCTTTCTTAAGAAAGTTTGAGCTTTCTTCGGGCAAATTGGTTCAATTTCTTGTAGTGCCCGGTCATCTTTCTTTGCAGACCCAAGTCTCTATTTTATTTCTCTAATTTATCCTCCAAATTATTGTTGGCTCTTTCAAGCCATGATTCTTTATCATTTTCTATTTCTTGGGCGAGAAATTGTGTGAGAGGATAAGATCGAACAAGGGCTGCTTCTTCTTCGTTATTTTTCTCCAAAGCTTTCCTAAGACCCGTAGTCCTAGGTCTTTTTCTTATTGGCTGCACTTCTTCTTCGGTATCATCAAATTCGCCCGTATACTTTTCAAGCTTGACTTGTGCTTTGTAGGCTTCCCTTTGGTATTTGAATGCTCGGGCCTCATAAACTGCCATTTGACCACTCATTTGTTTTTTTTGCATTTATAAAACATGTATGAGGTCCTTTGACCTTTCTAGATCAGATTCCAAGTCATGGATTTGGGCTTCTCTGTTTTACAAAAGAGCCTCAAGAATTCTAGCTTCATCATCTCCAGCATCACTGTCTATTTGTATGATGTCAAACTCCCTTTCTTTTTCATGACTACTCTCCTGTTGTTCATCTTTTTCTTTACCCTTGCCTTGGATAGAATTCTTTGTCCTTTTTCTCTTTGCCAATTCAACAATATTCTTATTAGGCAATTTGCCTCTACTCCTTAGCGCTCTAGTGACATTGTTAGTCACTGCTGGAGTGATTTTCTTCTTTGTGGATTTGGTGTTTTTAGGCTTCACCACTTTTGGAGGAAGAGTCCTGGCCCCTTGCCTGGGAGAGGCAGCTAGCACATGCTCTTGGCTGTGTTGAGAAGAAGAGAGAGGGGATTTCATTACTTGCACTTGTTCAACTTGATTTTTCACATCGCTGCCTTCATCATCACCTGCTTTGCTGCCCTGCTCACTGTTTTGAGTTTGTTTGGGGCTACCAGATTCACCTTTATCACTATTTTGAACCTCTTGACATATGTTTCCTTCAACCTCATCAGTGTTGTTTAGAAAATGTTCTTTAGGGCTGTTAGCTTCATCATGTTTTTATGTTGTTTGACCATCTTTACTGTCTGCCTGTAGACTGCCTTGTTTACCCTCCTTACTGTCTTGAACTTGTTAAGGGTTGTCTTCATTATGACTGTCTCCTTTAGACTCTATGTGTGGGCTACCACCATGGTCACTTTGCATGATGTCACCTCCCTCATTGTCTGTTTGAGGACTGTTTTGTTGTTCATCATCACTACCCTGCTTAGAATCTTCATTATTCCCTAGAGGACTGTCCTCTTGATCACTATGTTGCTGATGATCACTTTGTCTTTCATCACTACTTTGAACCTCTTCACTTTGCTCTCTATCAACACTAGCTTGCTGCTCTTCATCATCACTACTTTGCACCTTTTCTTCACTGCTATGTTTCTCTTCATCATCACTATTCCCTTGCTCATTTTCACTGCTTTGTTTCTCTTCATCATTACTAATTTGCTGCTCATGGTCACTGCTTTGTGATTTGTCACTTGGTTCATGCTCACTAATTTTCTTAGTGTCCCTATGTTCCTCATCACCACTAACCTCATGCCTGCTTTCATAAGACTGCTCTTTTTCACTATCAATCATGGGAGATGTTTGCCTTTGATGAGTATTTTGACTTGATGGAGGAGAGACATAGTGAGTGGAGGGTGAGGAGGATATGTGAGATGGGCCATGAGATGAAGAGGCAGTGGAAAAATCTAGATGAGAAATGAAAGTCTCCCAAGACACTCCTTTCTTTTCAAGCTGGTGAAGGATGATGATTTTGATGAGAGAATGATGGAAAAGACTAGCTTTTTGCTGAGCAGGAGGTCTCTTTTGAACAAGGGAGGACATCTTGTCTATGCTTTTGCAGAGGAAGAAAGGGAGATTTAGCAACTGAGTCCTTGTGAAATGTATGAGAAGCCTGATGTGATAGGAATAAATCTGGGAAAACCTCCCTTCACATGTGAAATACTTCATGATAACTCTCATGAGGGGGGCATAGCTGCTCAATAAGTGAGAAAAAGGGAATATATCTTGGCAAGCATCCTGATGGAATGGTTTTAGAAACGGTTTATAGTGATTCAGATATAGGTATGCTTGTTTGAACCACTTTTCTCCTATATAGGGGATCTTAGTTGCTTTGGAGACAGCCCTAGGAGTGAGTTTAAAGTCCAAACCTGCTAGGTGGACATGTTTTCCTTGCAGCCTCAGGGCGAACAGCTGTGTTAAGGGAGGGTAATTGGTGACCTCCTGGACCTTTTGGAAAAAATCAAGGCAGCCCACCTCATGGAAGTTAAAAATAATTGAAGGGGATTCATTTACTTCCTGAGTTGTAGCAGGCTCAAATATTTTGTGAAATCCACCCTTGCTGACTTTATTTGGAGGCATAGCTTTGTTTTAGGCTTTCTTTCACTCTTTTATCAAAACAGGCCTTCAAAATGAACTCAAAATAAAACTCTTCCCTCAACATTGTATCTCTTTCTTAACTAGCAACTAGGTTCTTTTAATGAAAATGGGTTTTCCTTCCTAAGAACTGTGCCTTTTCTGCTTTGAAATCACTGAGTTCTGTCTTTTAACCTTTAACACCAAACAAATGTTGTGAACTGATAATAGGTTTTGTCTTCCTCAAACATTGTCTTGTCGTATCTAGAAAACATGGTGTTTTTAAGAACCAACTGTTTTTTCCTTCATTGGACTGTGCCCTGGCTTCTTAAGAAAAACATACCTTCCTCCTTTTAAAACATTGTTTTTCCTTTTTCAAAAACTATGCCTGGCTTCTTAAGCAAAACAGGCCTTTGCAATCAAACAATAGCCTTTTCTCCTCAATCACTGTTCTGTTTCATCTTTGTAATCATGGTGATTTCTAGAGTACACTGTGTTTATTTCCTTAACAAGACTGTATTTTTTTCTTAACCAAATTGACTCTTAACACCTCTTCAAACTAAAAAATTTAGCGAATAAAGTAGTAGAATACCTCCTATAAATGTATTGTGCTCTTTGTAGATAGTTTTACTGGGCAAGAAATCGATTTATGGTGAGCTAGAGGTTGTTTGAGTGGTGCTACGATCCTGTGCATAGGCGCGTAGCACTTGCACGTCGTGGTGGAGTTGTCGGGTCGGGCCTTGGGTGCCTTCTGAACGTCGGGCGGGCCGGTCGGTTAACACGCACAGGCGCGTCGTGCCATGTGCAATATCCTTTGTGAAGACGCTACAGGCGCGTCACGCTAATTTACACACGCGTCGCGTCGTGAAATTCTTCCACTGCTTGCCCAGGGTTTTGAGAGAAACGCTCTTCCTTTTCTCCTTTGCATAATAGACAATGAAATTCTTTTTAAAGCTTTTATAGCTCCCTTTTAAAATTCTTTGAAACGCCTTTTTTCCCTCCTTTTTTATTTCTCACTTTCACTTTTGCCTTTGTATTTGTAAAGAAAAATGGTTTTTTCTATTTGTTGGAGGGCTTGCCTTTTACCAATTTCTTTATCCCTTTTTGAAAGGTGTAATCACAACAAGACCCTTTAAACTCAGTATTTTCCCTGATGGTTTTTCTTAAAGACAGATTTAACACTTGATGACTTGGCCCTCTGCTTATTTGTGAAGGAGGCCTTGTAAACATTGTGTTTTTTCCCTCCTTGCTTTGAATAGACCACTAGACATTCTTGAATATCTTCAAATAAATTGACCCTCTGCTCATTTTGGAGGAGGTCATCTGTTTGACAAACTGCATGGGTGCCTTTTGATCTCTGTTAACCAAATGAAAAATTTTCATGACCAAACTGTTAGTGGTTCTTTAGAAAAACTATGTTTATCATTGGAAAGAGATCGTGTGCTTGTCATTTAAGGGAGGCTTCTTTAGTACTATGGGGTATAGCCTTTCTTCTCTGGAAGGAGGTCTTTGATCTGTCAATGTTAACCTTTGAGGAAAGCTACTTGTTCCAAATCTAGGCCCTTTGAGACTGCCTTTACCCTCTGCCTATCTTTTGAAGGAGGCTTCCTACACACAGTCTTTGTGACCCTTCAGACCTACCATGAGGCCTCCTACTTATCTGCTGATGGAGGTCCTGAAAACCATAAAAATTCATTCATTTCAAACTGTGAACCCTGTGTGTTTGTTTGAAAAATATAAATAGAAGGCAACAGTGAATCTTTGGTACTTATCCTTGATGAAATCATTTGAATCATAATGCCCTGTGCTTCATGAGGACTTGTCAGTAATGTACATCCTTTTTTGCATAAAATTATTGTGCAAATTTCAGGGGCAAATAATGTGCTTTGTAAATGGTGAGAGCTCACTTCCATGAATCCCTAAAACAACTCTTTCTTCCCTTGATTGTATATTCATAATGTGTGGTGAACTTGTCTATGACAACCTTTCAAAGTTTAGTTCCTGATGAAGTATAAGAAGCGGATGTCCTTCTTCTACTTTCACTGTGATGCCTAATTTGCTGTAAAACCCTTTTTGCCAGAAGACTATCACTGTTGATTGTACAAGGCTGATTTGTGGGGTTGGCCATAATCTGCACTTCTTCTGATTTCCATAGTAAACTGACATAGCATGAAACTTTCTCCTGAGGTGCTCTTTTTGCTCAAACCTAGCTTGGTATCATCAATCAGTACATCCATGCAAAGATGTAAAAACATATGTTTTTTGAAGTTTGGAGGGCTTCTTTGATGTTTCCTGGGGATCATGCCTGATCTAATCATATTTCTTTAGACAAGGAAAAATCCTTCTTTTTTGTTGATTTGAACATTCCTGAGCCTTGTTGGAAACAAAACAAAGTGACCTCTTTGATGGTGCGTGACCTAGGGGTAGACAAGGGTTTTGGCTTTGGAAAATAAAAAGACATGATGGTTGACTAATATTGAAGACAAAGTTTTTGGCTTAAAACAGTCTCGCCAAGGAATTTTCCCTAAAACACCACCACCTAGACCTACATACTTTTTCATGGATTTTGAATGGCTTCTTGGGCATGAGTAGGTTATCATATGACAAAGTGACCAATGAGAGAGGGGTAGACACTTTGTTAAATTTTGGACAGTGAGTTGCATGAAAAACAAAGGATTTTGATGGTAGAGAGGTGAACTTATAATAGCTATAGACAGGGAGGCTTTGCTGAATTGTGATAGGTAGGGAAACTGAAGGGTTTTTCTCATTATAGGCTGAAAGAGAGGGGTAGGAAGGCAAAAAATTGTTTGAGGTGTTTTCTAGATGACAAATTGACAAATTGAGATTAGCTTCTAGAAAACTCAGCCAAGGAATCTAGTCATCAAAATAGGTAAAAATACTGATGACTAACAGTGGCTCCATTTGGGGAGGGCAGCTCCCTTTCAAGAGGTGTCCAGAATTGCAGATCTCTAGCTTGTGAAGACCAATGCCCTATCCATTGGCACAAATTTCTCTCTTTCTTGATGCTATTTCTGAAAATTTACAACATGATTAGCATCAAAGTCATCTCTACCTACTCGGCTATAAATCCTAACATTTTTTCTTCTTTAGGTGTGCTTGGACTAGCAACCCTTTGACATGATATTTTTGAAAAAAGAAAAACTATCTACTTCTACACTTATATTTTCCAGGAGTTCAGATTAAACTGATGAACTCCTTTGATTTCTCTGCCTATGCTAGATCGACTGTCAAGATTAAGCTATTTGACAGGATTTCATTCACTAAACTAAAACATGAAATTGAAAAATGACCAAATCAGAATTAGACAGTCTGATTTTTCATGTGTTTGTGGCATAAAAGACAAGTTGCACACAAATATTATTTTCGCACAAAATGAGATTTAGAAAAATCAGGGCTGGGATACATAGTTTGTTTTTCATCTCTGTTTTCCTCTATGGTTCTGTTTTGAGCGTGTGGAACCAGTATCTTTTCCTAATCTAATTTCTTTGACAAGTCAAGCTTACACATTTTAACTATCACTTCTTTCACTAACTTATCAACAATCAATTTAAAACATGTTTAGTTATGATTAGGCTAGGTAACTGAACAAGATATCTTTTGAGCACTAGTAGTGGCATTTAGACTTGCGCACTTTCAGTATGACTATTTTTTGAACATGGGGCTTTTCTGCTGTTTTCTAAAATTGCCCTCCTTTTCTACTGTTTTTGTATTTTTTGTTTTTTGATTTATTTCTTCAAACAATGATATGTACAATGAGTGAAAATGTTTAAAACTGGAGCTCTTGACAAAAGTAATGTTTTAGTGTCCTGCCATTTATAGGACCTCCAAAAGTTTCAGTCCCATCAGGTTCTTGCAGGAAAAAAACATTGTTTCCGCTAACTGAACTGATAATAAAAAGCCCCTTCCATAAGTTTTCAAACTTACCATGCTTTCCTTTATCTTCTCTTCTGGAATCCCATTTTAATACTTTATCCCCAATCTGAAAATCATTTTCCTTGGTCCTTCTGTCAAAAATTTGTTTCATCTTATCTTGCGCTAACTGAGTCCTTTGGTAAACTTCTTCTCTTGTTTGTTGTAAATGGGTAGTCTGATTTATCCTCCTTTGCATGTCATTTTATTCTATTTGAACTTCTTGTAATAGCTTCATCACTGGAACCCCTAAAGATGTCGGGAAAATGGCATCCATGCCATACACTAGTTGATAGGGAGACATACCGATTGATTTTTTGGTAGTTAGTCTATCAGCCCATAGTGTGTGTACTAGTTTTCCATGCCATGCTTTTTGATTTTGTTCAAGAAGCTTCTTAATGATATTGACTAGGCTCTTGTTAGAAGATTCGGCCAAACCATTACCTTGGGGGTAATAAGCCGTGGAATTTCCTAATGAAATATGATATTTGTAATAGAAGTCAACCATTCTTTTGGAGGAAAAGGTAGCAGTGTTATCAGTGATAATTTTCCTAAGACAACCAAATCTAGATAAAATGTTGGTTTCTAGGAACTTAATGATGATTGAATCAGTAGCATTCCTAGAGGGTATGGCTTCTATCCATTTGGTAAAGTAATCAGTGGCTGTAAGGATCCATTTATGTTGAGCAGACGAAGAAGGGTGAATCTCCCCAATAAAATCTAAACCCCATTGCTGGAAAGGACCTTCAACTATGATGGGATGTAAGGGCAAAGGTAAAAAAAAATTATTGCCATAAAAAATTTGGCATTTGTGGCATGTCATAACAAGTTTGTGAGTGTCAGGAAACAAGGTAGGCCAATAATAACCGGCTCTAAGGATTTTGTTGGCTGTGGTTTTCCAGTAGAGATGCCCTCCGCATTCTCCTTCGTGCATTTCATGCATAATTTTTTCTGCATCATCCTCAAGCAAACATTTAAGCAGCATACCAGTGGGATTTTTCCAATATAGAATTCCATATAAAATACAAAACTTTAAAGATTTTTGTTTGAGGAATCTTGCTTTTGTCTTTGATAAGGTTGGAGGAGCATTAAGATAAAATAACACATAAAGAATATCAGCATACCAAGGTGAATTTAAAAACATTTCTTTAATATGAGGGGCTGCGCATTCTTCCTGTTCTTCTAAGGTGTCAACAAAATTTATATCTAAGGCTTGGAGGTTTGTTTCAGTCATTAGTCTTGCGAGTCCTTGTCCCTTAACAAGTTTGGTGGGTTGGATTTCTAAGTCATATTCTAAGATGATAGCGATCCATTTTCCCCTTTTACCATCGGGATCTTGATTTAATATATCTTTGACGACAGTATGGGGAACGAAAGCAATGATATGAGAATGAAAAATATAAACTCGGAAATATTTCAGTGCTTTTACCAATGTGAATGCTTGTTTTTCCATGATATTATATTTCAAGGGAGCATCTCTTAGGGATTTGCTAAAAAAAGCTATGGGTTTTTCTTGCCCTGCTGTGTTCTTTTGTAATAATACTGCAACTACCGTGTGTTCAAATGCAAATGAGAAAATGTAAAAATCTTTGGTGAAATCGAGACTTATCAATACTAGTGTTTCGTGAGTGCTTTTTTAACCATTTCGAAAGATTTTTTGGCTTCTACAGTCCATTTAACTCCAACTTCCTTTTTTAACATGTTTGTGATATTTCTCAAAAGTTCGGAAATATTTGGGATGAATCTTCTTAAGAAATTAATTTTTCCGATAAAGGATTGTAATTCCTTAATGTTTCTAAGGTGACTTATTTGCAATATGCCTTCGATTATTTTGGGGTCTATTTTTATTCCATCTTCAGAAATGATGTGACCTAAGAGTTTTCCTTCTTACCAAAAAGTGTTTTCTTGGGATTCAAAGATAAACCATATTTTCTACATTTTTCGAAAACCTTTCTCAAGTGAACCAGATGCTCTTCATCTGATTTGGAATACTCTGTGATATCGTCAAGACATATGACTATGAAATAACCTATGTCTTCTGAGAAAGCTATGTCCATGGCTCTTTGGAATGTGGCACCGACATTCATTAATCCAAAAGGCATTTTAACATACATGAAAGTGCCCCAAGGCGTGGTGAAAGCAGTTTTGTGTTGATCACTAGGAAAAACCAGCACTTGGTTATATCCAGAAAAACCATCAAGCAATGAGATTCTTTTAGCACCCACCGCTTTCTGAACTATGTGGTCCATTTTGGGCAAAGGATAATTGTCTTTTAAAGAGGCTCTATTCAGATTTCGGAAATCAATACAAAGTCTAATCTCACTGGTCTTTTTTCTGACTAATACCAGATTTGATACCCACTCAGAGTACCTAAGGGAAACTATTATCCCAGCATCATACATCTTTTTTATTTCTTTCTCAACTAAAGGTAGTAAGACTGGGTTTATTCTTCTCAACTTTTGTTTGAAAGGCTTCTGGTTTTCTTTAAGGGGGATCTTGTGTTGAATGATGCTTGTGTCATATGATTTCAAATCTTGGTATCCCCATACGAAAACATTTTTAAACTCTTTAAACAACTCAATGTATTTCCGTTTCATGTGAGGAGGGAGAGTTTTGGAAAGTTTGATCATTTTTGGTTCTTCTATGTTTCCTATGTTATATTCTTCTATATAAACCTCGGTAGATTCCAATTTTGGTTTTTTGGCCACGTCATTAAAATCAAACAATTCCTCTAAGGGTGAAAGCCCTCTGGGTATGGTGTCATTTTCACAGTGTAAGACTTCAAGCTCTCTTTGGTCTAGGTCCTCACATGTTTTGGCTTCATATGGATGATTAATCAAGTTTACATCTGTTAGAGAAGGTAAATCTGGCTCTTGGTCTTCATTTTTTTCAAGACTTTTTTCTTCATGTTCTAAGTTTGTTTTAGTTATTTCAAACTCATTTCTAGATTGCAAAAAATCATCAATTTGTTCATCATCTTTGAATATTTTCCAATGGTCAATGTCGTCCAACACTGTAGGACGATATTTGACTTGGATACTGTATTGTTCTTTTAAACATGGTATTTGGCCATTGCTTGTGGCAAAGGCGAGCTCATTGGCTAGGCTATTTTGAGTCCTATGAATATAAGTGAGTTCATATCTTTCGAAGGTTTTAAGGATGTCTAATGTTGCATTCCTGTATTCTCTCAGTCTTGAGTTTTTTGCCGAGTATTCACCTTTTATTTGTCTAATTACAAGTTATGAGTGTCCCTGGGCTGATATTTTCTTAGTGCCTAAGTCTTTAAGTAAGTGCAGACCAAGGAGAAGAGCCTCATATTCTGCAATGTTATTGGTACATTTGAATTCTAATCTGAAATAATGACCTTCATTAGTATTGTGTATCCAGATGCCAGCCCCCGAACTAGTTTTGCCACAGGAACCGTCAAAGCTTATACTCTAAAGAGTTTATTTTTCATGCGTGTTACTAAGCTGTTTTTCAGGTTTCTTAGAGCCTCGATCATCAATTTCTTTATTTGGGGATGGGTATTGTTGTTCTGATGGTTTGAAATCTTCTTCATTTTCTTTTATCTGCTCATTTATATCACTTTCATTGTATAAGATAAAAGAATCTAAATTGGAATGAATGGAATAAACTGGAGTATTGTTTGGCCTATCTAGGTTGCTTACCATATATTTCACGTGAGTTTCTCAGTACAACCTCCTAGTTTGGTTAAAGACCGGGATGGTAGCAAATGACATGTCCATTTGGAGGCTACCTCGTATTTTGGCAGCCCATGATCTTGATAATAACATTCCATATTTAGGAGGAATATCAACCACCACTACATCCATGACTAGGCTTTTAGCTGGTATTTGTGTTAGAGTGAAACACAAGTTCTTTATTAGGCCTAAGCATTTGACCCTACTTGAATCGAATGAGTACAAGTCTTTATAAGGTTTAGTTACCTCTAGGCCTAAACTCTCCATGACTACTTTAGGCATGAGGTTATGGGAAGCATCAGAATCTAACATAGCATTATGTAATACCTTGTCCTGGATGTTCAAAATTACGTAGAATGGGGAAACAGTTCCTTCTTGGTATTCTCCTTCTATTTTGGGACCAAACAAAAGCTCGGGTTTTTTGTCTGTCAGATTTAAAGTATCTGCATCATTTTCTATGTTTAAGAATTTAAAAATTTGAGATCTGTACCTATCTACAGTTACTAGCTCAGTGAGGGGTATGGTTACCTTGATCTTGGCAATTTCTCCTTCGAAACTAAAAGGTGCTTGGGTTTTGCACAGATTCATCTCAGTTCGTTCAGCCATAAATTCTTCTATGTTTTTGATTTGCTGATTTTGATTCGGTGTTTCGTTCGATGTAGTCGTTTCGGGAATCTTAGTAGAGGTACTAGGACAATTGAGATCAAGGCTTGCCTGGCTAGTTTTGTCTTTGTTTTGGTCAGTTCTCTTAGCCATGATTTTGTTACTATCTGTTGTTCTTTTAAGAATGGTATCGGGGGTTTTTGTAACAGCAGTGTCTAAGCTACATCTCTTAGAGTTGTCTTGGTTTTTCTTACTCCTAAGATCATATTACCTATGAGCTTCCATTATAGCGTTTTGTAATCCTACCTCAGGATCTTCGAGGTCCTCATAATTTGCTTCATTTTGATTTGAGGAGAAGAAAACTTGTTCTTCTTCTGTGAGGAAAACCTCACCCTCGCTATCAGAACCTATCAACTTTAAGTGATTTTCATCAAGTGGTTCCATATCTCTTTCTACCTCATCAACATAGTTTTCATTGAAAGGTGGCCTGATTTGTTGGTCATTTTCCCTTGGTTTGTTTTGAGGCGGGTCTCTTCTAAATTTTTGGTTTCGGTTTCTGTTTTGAGGATTTGGCTGGTTGTCCTTAAGAGGTGCTTTTTCATTTAGATTTATTCTTTCCCACATTCTCTCCATGGTTCTAACCAGGTTGTCTTTTCTGGGATCTGAGGAGGAGGTAGAAGGCATGGCCTCATCTCGGTATGTGACTTTCCTTTCTTATCTTATCCTAGCTCTTTTCTCAGCTAGGTTGGCTTCTACACTAACAGCTACTCTTTGCATTTCTTCTAAAGTTGCGGGGTCTCTTTCTCTTAGTTGGTATGTCATATCTGGATCGAAACCTTCGGGAAATTTTACTAGTGTTGAGCCAAATGGAGGTTTCATGTGAGGCGGGAGGGCGTTATAGACACTGTTGAATCTAGTGCAATAGTCCTGAACACTTTCCCCCATATTCCTTTTAAGATTGTTGTATTCAGAAAGGATTTGGATGGAGCTTTTCCTGATTTCCCACCTGTTTATGAAAGTTTGGTAAAGTGCTGGGAGATCATGTATATTGTTAGGAGCTAAGCTTTTAAACCATTTATTGGGTTCTCCGCCTAGGCTTTGGGCGAACATTCTCATCTTTATGGTTTCATCTTCTAATTCCATGTAGTCAAAAGTATCGCTGATTCTATCTACATGCTTTTGAGCAGTAGTAGCCTCGGTTCCGGTGAAGTGTGGGATTCAGGATTGGTAATCATTTTGCAAAGGTACCAAAGGTAGTGGTAACACTAAGGGCGCATACCAAGATGCCATGATGGGAGCTGATGGTAGATTTACAATATGAGGGTTTGTAGTATGGGATGAGGTGATTTGCACAGTGGTGGTCTGAATGGGTGTGGTGGAGGTATTTGGACTTGTGGACTGATTCTGAGCATATTTGGGGTGATAAGAGCCAAAGTGGTGGAGAAGCTGAAAATCAGGAGGTGTAGTGGGTGAGGCTTCTCTGCTAGGACTCTGCTGCAAATCTAAGGGCTCAAGATCGTCAAGGTTGATTTTAATTTGCGACTTGCTTCTAAAAAGGGCTTTTGCTGAACTCGAGTCAAATTGGGAATTTTTCAAGGATGTAAGATGTTCAGGTAAAGAGCTTGCTTTGTGGATGGTCCTATCGGTAGCTAAGTCACCAGTTTCAGAAGTTTGCCACAAAATCTTTTCTGGGTCATCAACTATGATAGGGGGATTCAGGTCTCGGTAAGATCTGGTATTAATTCTTTGTGAAGCCAGATTTCAAAGTCAAAGTTTAGAGAGGGTGATAGTTGTGATTGTTTTTTTTGGATGATTGTCCTCTCTAGGGGTTTCGCTAATGTAAGTAAGGTAAAAACAAAATGAAGGCTAGTGGAGTCACCAGGTGGATTTTCTTGAGATTTATGGTCCACCACCGATACTGATAAGGATATTTTTAGGAAAATTCTTTTCTAGAAAACTTTTATGCGAAAACTTGCAAGAATGACTTAAAAATTAGTTCAACAGTTTGCTAGATTGTTGAGAAAGCTATAGTTCTATTTGCAAGTTATTCTGTTGGTTTCCTATGTTTAGATGAAGATTTTTGAATTCCTAAGTTGTACTTAGTTTGTCACTAATTTCAGCGGCTGCATCATAAACTTTGTGTTTTTGTAAAGGCAAGTCAACATGATATTATGATTTATGAAATTTTTGGTTTTTTATGGAGTATTAGGCCTACTAGAGGCTAGTGGAGTCGCCAGGTGGATGTTTTGTTGTTTTTTAGAGATATGTATTTATGGTCCACCACCAATAACTGAGAAAAAGCCAATCTAGGGATGTTTTTTGGAGTTTTCTGAGTTCCTATATGTAGCCCTGAGGTTTGTAAGAGTTTCTTATAACTAAATCATCATTTTTCTAAGATGGTGAAAGAGATAGTTTCTACTCTTCGGACAACACTTAAGTTTTCTAAGTTTGACTAAGACTTTGAGAGTTCCTAAGGGATACCTAGGATGTTTTGATTCAAGGTCCCACCGTGATCGCCATTATGTTAGGGTCCCGTGATTTGGCAGATTGGCAAGCCAAGTGACAGGGTATCAAACCAAATTTGTAGCCCTAGGACCTAGCCTTCTTGGACTTAGAGATGGCTCTCTCTATTATGCAAAGGATGTAAACTTGTTTGTTTTTTATGTATTTGATTTTAGGCTAGTTTTTAAGTATGTTTTGGTTTGTTTTAGGTTTTTTTGAGGGAGAACTGATCAAAGGATAAATAGATAAAAATATTTTCAGATCAACTGGGCTATGGGGTCAAAAAGGTCGAGACTATCTCAAATGGTGGAAAAGGTATATTGCAGAGCCGATTTGGTCGAGATAAATGGATTCTTTAGGTGAAGTGAAATGAGATGGACACTAAGTTTGTGAGAGACAAAGGGGTTTTAAGCATAAATAGTTTTACAGCAAACATCCATGTGGTAGGGCTAACCATTAATCACTATAAATGAAACTCAAACTGATAGATGCATAAAATAAACAATCAGGCGATGCATAGAAGTATAAGACCCTCTAACTTTGGGAAAATCACCTTCAGAATTTTGGGAAAACAAATAAGACAAACAAACAACTCAACCTATGAAGAGGGAACTCCTAGACATCATATTTTGAGCTATTGGGAACTTTGAAATAAGACTGCAGAGCATGGGAAAAGGGCAAGATCGAAACAAGACCTCTTTGGCTTAACTAGACAACCAATACTTCAAAGAGAGATTTCAGTGATGGGGTTTTGATTAGCTATGAGTAAGCAGGGCGTACCTTGAATCATACTAGACAACATACATAATAACCATTAATGAAATTGATAACAAGTTCTTAGGGTATCAAAGAGCAATTAAGAATTCTTTGACATAACCAAGAAAGAAGAAAAACATAGAAGCTGTAATGAATCAGGAAACTTGAGGTGCCTCCATGGGCATGTCTCAAATCTATTCTTTACTGACCTACAATAAGCAAGAAGCATGAAAACATGTATGATAAACTAAGGAAACATAACATATAAGGAACACAATACCATTCACCAAGCCATGGAATCCTACAAACAGTCCTTCTCCACCATCCAAGTCAAACAAGAAATCATCCACTTCATAAGACAAAGTATTTCTTCAAAGCTTGTAATACTATGTATTGCTCTATAACATCAAGTTAAACCTCTTGTTACAATGAATTCTCTTGGAATATATAGGCCAAAGAGAAAGAAACTATCCTAGAGCATCTAGAAGGCCATTGGCCTAATACAAATATCTGATTTTGTCCTTGAGGCTTTGCAAAGCCCAAGGCACAAAATATCTTCAAAAATATCTATTTAAGCGAAAAATAGCAAGAAAATTGACTTCTGATCTCTGACATAAGGTTAAAAATAGCTAAACGCACATTTGGATGGCCACCTTCAGAAAACTGCTTTTTAAGTAAAAATGCTACATGAACGTAGCAGTAGAAAGAAGCCTGTTTTGCAGACAAATTTTGAGGGACCTCCCGATGTCTAAACGAGGCTCGTGATAGCTTGTTGGAAAGCCCTAAATGTCTAGTTTCTGGAAATATTTTAGTTTTCCCAAACTGATCCCTATAATTCTGTCTAAAGGTGGACTGAGTGAAAAAACCCACGAGGGTCTCATCTTCTGATATGTGAGGCAGAAAGGTGACTTTTGACTAATTTTTGCCTCTTTGGGGGACCAAAACACCTCCTTTGGATCTAAAAATTTGTGAGTAGCTACCCCCAAATTTAATACATCCAAAAAAATTAATTTCATGAGCTGAGGATGCTCCTAGCACCCATGGAAGTGCCTTGAAAAATATGCAATTAGGGCCAAAAAACACAAAAAACAAAATCTTGTCAAAATTTTCTCAATTTTGGCGAGCAAGCCCCTTATGGGTTCTTAGAATAATGCAAGGAAGCTGAGGCCAATATTTCAAGCCTAGATATGCCTTTCTCCACTTTTTCTACCGGGCGTCTCTTTCGGGCAGTTTTGAGCCTTTCTTAAGCAAGTTTGAGCTTTCTTCGGGCAAATTGGTTCAATTTCTTGTAGTGCTCGGTCATCTTTCTTTGCAGAACCAAGTCTCTGTTTTATTTCTCTAATCTACCCTCCAAATTCTTGTTGGCTCTTTCAAGCCATGATTCTTTATCATTTTCTATTTCTTGGGCGAGAAATTGTGTGAGAGGATAAGATCGAACAAGGGCTGCTTCTTCTTCCTTCTTTTTCTCCAAAGCTTTCCTAAGACCCATAGTCCTAGGCATTTTTCTTATTGGCTGCTCTTCTTCTTCAGTATCATCAAATTCACCCATATACTCTTCAAGCTTGACTTGTGCTTTGTAGGCTTCCCTTTGGTATTTGAATGCCCGGGCCTCATAAATTTCCATTTGACCACTCATTTGTTTATTTTGCATTTGTAAAACATGTATGAGGTCCTTTGAACTTTCTAGATCAGTTTCCAAGTCATGGATTTGGGCTTCTCTGTTTTGCAAAAGAGCCTCAAGAATTCTAGCTTCATCATCTCCAACATCACTGTCTATTTGTATGATGTCAAACTCCCTTTCTTTTTCATGACTACTCTCTTGTTGTTCATCTTTTTCTTTACCCTTGCCTTGGATGGACTTCTTTGTCCTTTTTCTCTTTGCCAATTCAACAATATTCTTCTTAGGCAATTTGCCTCTACTCCTTAGCGCTATAGTGACATTGCTAGTCATTGCTGGAGTGATTTTCTTCTTTGTGGATTTGGTGTTTTTAGGCTTCACCACTTTTGGAGGAAGAGTCATGGCCCCTTGCCTAGAAGAGGCAGCTAGCACATGCTCTTGGCTATGTTGAGAAGAAGAGAGAGGAGATTTCATTACTTGCACTTGTTCAACTTGATTTTTCACATCGCTTCCTTCATCATCACCTGCTTTGATGCCCTACTCACTGTTTTGAGTTTGTTTGGGGCTGCTAGATTCACCTTTATCACTATTTTGAACCTCTTGACATATGTTGCCTTCAACCTCATCAATGATGTTTAGAAAATGTTCTTTAGGGCTGTTAGCTTCATCATCTTTTTCTGCTGTTTGACCATCTTTTCTGTCTGCCTGTAGACTGCCTTGTTTACCCTCCTTACTGTCTTGAACTTGTTGAGGGTTGTCTTCATTATGACTGTCTCCTTTAGACTCTATGTGTGGGCTGCCACCATGGTCACTTGCATGCTGTCACCCCCCTCACTATCTGTTTGAGGACTGTTTTGCTATTCATCATCACTACCCTGTTTAGAATCTTCATTATTCCCTAGAGGACTATCCTCCTGATCACTATGTTGCTAATGGTAACTTTGTCTTTCATCACTGCTTTGAACCTCTTCACTTTGCTCTCTATCAGCACTAGCTTGCTGCTCTTCATCCTCACTACTTTGCACCTTTTCTTCACTGCTATGTTTCTCTTCATCATCACTATTCCCTTGCTCATTTTCACTGCTTTGTTTCTCTTCATCATCACTAATTTGCTGCTCATGGTCACTTCTTTGTGATTTTTCACTTGGTTCATGCTCACTAATTTGCTTAGTGTCCCTATGTTCCTCATCACCACTAACCTCATGCTTGCTTTCATAATACTGCTCTTTTTCACTATCAATCATGGGAGATGTTTGCCTTTGAGGAGTATTTTGACTTGATGGAGGAGAGACATAGTGAGTGGAGGGCGAGGAGGATATGTGAGATGGGCCATGAGATGAAGAGGCAGTGGCAAAATCTGGATGAGAAATGAAAGTCTCCCAAGACACTCCTTTCTTTTCAAGCTGGTGAAGGATGATGATTTTGATGAGAGAATGATGGAAAAGACTAGCTTTTTGTTGAGCAGGAGGTCTCTTTTGAACAAGGGAGGACATCTTGTCTATGCTTTTGCAGAGGAAGAAAGGGAGATTTATAAACTGAGTCCTTGTGAAATGCATGAAAAGCCTGATGTGATAGGAATAAATCCGGGAAAACCTCCCTTCACATGTGAAATACTTAATGATAACTCTCATGAGGGGGGCATAGCTACTCAATAAGTGAGAAAAAGGGAATATAGCTTGGCAAGCATCCTGATGGGCTGGTTTTAGAAAGGGTTTATAGTGAGTCAGATCTAGGTATGCTTGTTTGAACCACTTTTCTCCTATATAGGGGATCTTAGTTGCTTTGGAGACAGCCCTAGGAGTGAGTTTAAAGTCCATACCTGCTAGGTGGACATGTTTTCCTTGCAGCCTCAGGGCAAATAGTTGTGTTAAGGGAGGGTAATTAGTGACCTCCTTGACCTTTTGGTAAAAATCAAGGCAACCCACCTCATGGAAGTTAAAAAGAATTGAAGGGGATTCATTTACTTCCTGAGTTGTAACAGGCTCAAATCTTTTGTGAAATCCACCCTTGCTAACTTTCTTTGGAGGCATAGCTTTGTTTTAGGCTTTCTTTCACTCTTTTATCAAAACAGGTCTTCAAAGTGAACTAAAAATAAAACTCTTCCCTCAACACTATATCTCTTTCTTAACTAGCAACTAGGTTCTTTTAATGAAAATGGGTTTTCCTTCCTAAGAACTGTGCCTTTTCTGCTTTGAAATCACTGAGTTCTGTCTTTTAACCTTTAACACCAAACAAATGTTGTGAACTGATAATAGGAACTTTCTTCCTCAAACATTGTCTTGTTGTATCTAGAAAACATGGTGTTTTTAAGAACCAGCTGTTTTTTCCTTCATTGGATTGTGCCCTGGCTTCTTAAGCAAAACAGACCTTTCTCCTTTTAAAACATTGTTTTTCCTTTTTCAAAAACTATGCCTGGCTTCTTAAGAAAAAAATGCCTTCGCAATCAAACAATAGCCTTTTCTCCTCAATCACTGTTTTGTTTCATCTTTGTAATCATGGTGGTTTCTAGAGTAAACTGTGTTTATTTCCTTAACAAGACTGTATTTTTTTCTTAACCAAATTGACTCTTAACACCTCTTCAAAACTCAAAAATTTAGCGAAGAAAGCAGTCGAATACCTCTTAAAAAAAATTTGTGCTCTTTTTAGATAGTTTTACTAGGCAAGAAATCGATTTATGGTGAGATGGAGGTTGTTTGAGTAGTGCTACGCTCCTGTGCACAGGCGCGTAGCACCTGCACGCTGCGGTGGAGCTGTCAGGTCGGGCCCTGGGCGCCCTCTGAACACCGTGCGGGCCGGTCGGTTAACACGCACAGGCGCGTCGCGTGATCCTACAGGCACGTCACGCCGTGTGCAAAATCCTTTGTGAAGATGCTACAGGCGCGTCGCGTCGTGTGCAAAATCCTTTGTGAAGACGCTACAGGCGCGTCGCGTCATGAAATTCTTCCACTGCTTGCCAAGGGTTTTTAGAGAAACACTCTTCCTTTGCTCCTTTTCATAATAGACAATGAAATTATTTTTAAAGCTTTTATAGCTCCCTTTTAAAATGCTTTGAAATGCCTTTTTTCCCTCCTTTTTGATTTCTCACTTTCACTTTCGCCTTTGTATTTGTAAATAAAAATGGTTTTTTCTGTTTGTTGGAGGGCTTGCCTTTTACCAATTTCTTTATCCCTTTTTCAAAGGTGTAATCACAAAAGACCCTTTAAACTCAGTATTTTCCCTGATGGTTTTCTTAAAGACAGAGTTAACACTTGATGACTTGGCCCTCTGCTTATTTGTGAAGGAGGCCTTGTAAACACTGTGTTTTTTCCCTCCTTGCTTTGAATAGACCACTAGACATTCTTGAATATCTTCAAATAAACTGACCCTCTGCTCGTTTTGGAGGAGGTCATCTGTTTGACAAACTGCATGGGCGCCTTTTGATCTCTATTAACCAAATGAAAAAATTTCATGAACAAACTGTTAGTGTTCTTTATAAAAACTGTGTTTATCATTGGAAAGAGGTCCTGTGCTTGTCATTTAAGGGAGGCTTTTTTAGTACTGTGGGGGATAGCCTTTCTTCTTTGGAAGGAGGTCTTTGATCTACCAATGTTAACCTTTGAGGAAAGATACTTGTTCCAAATCTAGGCCCTTTGAGACTGCCTTTACCCTCTGCCTATCTTTTGAAGGAGGCTTCCTACACACAGTCTTTGTGACCCTTCAGACCTACCATGAGGCCTCCTACTTATCTGCTGATGGAGGTCCTGAAAACCATAAAAATTCATTCATTTCAAACTGTGAACCCTGTGTGTTTGTTTGAAAAATATAAATAGAAGGCAACAGTGAATCTTTGGTACTTATCCTTGATGAAATCATTTGAATCATAATGCCTTGTGCTTCATGAGGACCTGTCAGTAATGCACATCCTTTTTTGCATAAAATTATTGTGCAAATTTCATGGGCAAATAATGTTCTTTGTAAATGGTGAGAGCTCACTGCCATGAATCCCTGAAACAACTCTTTCTTCCCTTGACTGTATATTCATAATGTGTGGTGAACTTTTCTGTGATAGCCTTTCAAAGTTTAGTTCCTGATGAAGCATAAGAAGCAGTTGTCCTTCTTCTACGTTCACTGTGATGCCTAATTTGTTGTAAAACCCTTTTTGCCAGAAGACTATCACTGTTGATTGTAGAAGACTAATTTGTAGGGCTGGCCATAATCTTCACTTCTTCTGATTTCCATAGTAAACTGACATAGCATGAAACTTTATCCTGAGGTGCTCTTTTTGCTCACACTCAGCTTGGTATCATCAATCAGTACATCCCTGCAGAGATGTAAAAACATATGTTTTTTGAATTTTGGAGGGCTTATTTGATGTTTCATGGGGATCATGCCTGATCTAATCATATTTCTTTAGACAGGGAAAACTCCTTCTTTTTTCCTGATTTGAACATTCCTGAGCCTTGCTGGAAACAAAACAAAGTGACCACTTTGATGGTGCGTGACCTAGGGGTAGACAAGGGTTTTGGCTTTGGCAAATAACAAGACATGATGGCTGACTGATATTGAAGACAATGTTTTTGGCTTAAAACAGTCTCGCCAAGGAATTTTCCCTAAAACACCACCACCTAGACCTACATACTTTGTCATGGATTTTGAATGGCTTCGTGGGCATGAGTAGGCTATCATATGACAAAGTGATCAGTGAGAGAGGGGTAGACACTTTGTTAAATGTTGGACAATGAGTTGCATGAAAAACAAAGGATTTTGATGGTAGAGAGGCGAACTTATAACAACTATAGACAGGGAGGCTTTGCTGAATTGTGATAGGTAGGGAAACTGAAGGGTTTTTCTCATTATAGGCTGAAAGAGAGGGGTAGGAAGGCAAAAATTTGTTTGAGGTGTTTTCTAGATGACAAATTGACATATTGAGATTAGTTCTAGAAAACTCAGCCAAGGAATCTAGTCATCAAAATAGGTAAAAATACTGATGACTAACACTTTGTAAAATAACTATGGATCAGAAAAGCCAAAATTCACACACACACACACACACAGATATATATATATATATATATATATATATATATATATATATATATATATATATATATATAACTTAATTTTTGTACTAGACTGGTCGTCTTCTTTGTTTAATGGAGAGGCCTTGATTATGGATATTATATACTATGTGTTATTTTGTTTTGAGCAAGTGTTGGCTCTTTTTCACTTTCATTGTGGAATCACAGTTTGCTCAAGAATGCTTAAATGCATCTACTTATGTAACTTTCTATTCTCTTAATAAAAAGTTGTATATTTTTGTTTCTCTTAAGTAGCAAATACATTAGGCATTATAGATATAATTCATCACATTTTTCTAATTGTTTTCTCCTTTCCAATAGAAATACATGGTTTTCCTAAGGAAAATATATCTTAGCAACAAAAAAAGGGGTTTTGTAGGTGAATACCCTACAAAATTGCCCCATCAAAAAAAATAAAAATTATAACACATAACCTTACTAATTGATTATTAAATCTTTCATAACTAGCTTCTTTACATGATTTTTTTTGCCAAGAAGTCATTTGGGTCCCCCAATTTTCCATTTTTAGATTTTCTTGTGTCAACCAATTTAACTAAAAAAGTAAAGACTTTACTAGCCATTGATTATAGCAGGTTTAATTTGGCCATTACTCTATAAATTAACTATACTCAATTTACACCTGCCATTAGCATGTTTTTTTGTTTCTTTGTTGAAGTCTTTTGGGATATGGAAATATGCTTTGGATGTGTTATCTTTTACAATTTACATGATTTTTTTCACAGATTTATCCTTATTTTCTTTAGCCAACAAAAATCCCTTGTAGAGACCATATATCTCTGCTTGATTATTTGTCATCTAACCAAAATCCCAAGAGTACTTGAATACTTTACCTTCTTCAAATTTATAGAATATAAAATATCACAAATAACTTAAGTGAGGAAGAAATGCATATATAAATGTTTAAACACTAAATTTTAATGTTTGTTTTTCTCCCTAGACACTATGGAGTCATCTTTAATATATTTAATAAGATTTGTATTTTTGTATAGAGACTCATTTAACATATTTTAAAAGATTTGTCTTTAATATATTAAGATTTGCTTTTAAAGAGAAACGAGATCGTTTAAAATTTATGGTTTGTTTTATTATTTTTTTCCATACTTCTTAAATATGATTCTTTGAAATTGTAAATATAAAGTAACTTAAAATAAAATTCAAATTTAAATTGTATCTATAAAATAGTTTATTAATTATTATAATATTAAATTTTGTGTATTTTTTAAGGATGTATTTAGAGGCAGGTATATCTTTTGTTTTGATATGATAACAACTCACATGAAAAGAGTTTTAGTTTTTATTATATTTGATGCATTACATGTGTTCCCATCACTTCATCAATTATGGCACGAAGCCAATATAAGGTCAAATGCCATTTGAATATTTTAGGAAACATAGGGAGGTACAAGAAGAATCTACATGAGAATTCTATCAAATTAGCATAACTAGAGGAAAAATAAACAAAATACACCACAAGCTAACCATTCTAGCCAAGGGATTTGCCAACATCTCCATCTTCTTAGATGAGAGTAGTGACTAGCCAGCGCGTATGCTTGGATATTCTTCCCAATAGTTGGCATGACTTACTAGTTTTTTGTTTGCCAACACTAGTAGTATTTTTTGTCTTCTCAGGTTGATGTATGTCAAGGTCTAGCACGACCAACCTGTTTTTATAAGTTTCTATTTACAAAATGTTCTAGTTAGACGAGGTCTTAGCAACCTCAAGACTCCAGACTTATGTTACTGGTTTGGTTTCTCTTTGTGCAAATCAATAGTAGAAAATTGTTGGTCTATGTAATTCTCATTTGGCGTAATGAAAAATGTCTAACTTCCAAAAAAGAAAATACATAAACTAACTAATAGGCAAAATCATCATTTTACGACTATTGTTTTCTAGTCAATTTTGTCCAAAATATAGTAGAGATTTTTAAGGATTATAGTTTAAGTTATTGCGCCAAGAAGCACATTTTACATCCCAATATGAGGGAAAACAATGTTGATTAAAAAAAATGAATATACATGTTTGATTAGTTTTAATTAAAAGTATTATAGAACATAAACAATCCGACTTTCACCATGCTCCCATGGTTTGTTATTGATATTATAACCCAATAGTTTTTTCTAAATAAGGCTATTCGATTAATTTGTACATAATATACAATTCGAAGTTTGCCTCCGAAATTGCTATGCTAGCCAATTTATAAGGGAGTAGAGTTCATATAGACAAAAAAGTGATCGCCCCAGATGGGGAAACCAGTCCAAAAATTGTTGCCTTGAGTAGGGAAACCAGCGTTAACAAAAAAAGACCAGGAGTTTATCACATGGTTCAGAAAAAACATGATATCAAGGATATGAAACAAAACATAGGGAGGTAACCTTTCATTGCTGAGTCTGCATGGCATGTTATGTGTCATGAGGCTGAGGCAGAGGCTCTTCGATGATGAGACACCTGTAGTCATCTGAAGAATCCTCGTCTTTATTCAAATGTTGCGCGTTGGGCTCAAGCGTGGTGGCGGTGTGCACAAGGCTGCCACTACCTTTCCTCTTTTCATCCATAAAACGTTCTCGATTGTCGTTGTCACTGCCTTCGCTGTTTAAGGAATGCGCTCCTGGTTTGACTAGAAGAGCCTCAAATTTCCGAGTGTGCTGAGGGGGAGCCAGAGAAATTATTGATTTCCTGGGACATTTTCTAGAACCAGAGCCAGCAAAGCTCGAAGGCATCTCCTGAAAGCTCATAGTGATGGTGGCGGTGACTCAAGGTCTATCCAGGGTGCAATCGTAATGAAACTGATATGAATTGTCCTCGGGAGGTGGGGAGTGACTGTCTTCATGAATTGAGATGGGCGAGAGTGAGGACTGGCCCCTGCCACGACCTTGTCGACATCACATCTTCTGCCTCCGCGACATGCTTGAGCAAGGGGTGAGATAGTGGGAAGGTTGGCATGCAGAGGTGTCGAGGCAATGGGGTGGTTGGAGTGTAGAGGTGGCGAGGCAATGGGATGGTTGGTGCGATGAGGCAGCGAGGCTAGCTGAAGATGAAGGTCACAGAGGATCTTGGAGGGCGAAGAGGAGCTCTAAGCAGAGAGAGCTGAGAAACAGAGGCTACAGGAGGTGAATGATAGTGGAGAAGGGAGCGACGCCATGAAGTAGTTCTCAGGCCCGCGGACTGGACGGACATTAAGGCAAGAGGTAGAGATAACAATGGTTGTGTGAGGTGAGCAGTTGATGAATTTATGCGCTACAGGACAAGCCCCATGCGTGCCTATGTGGCTAGGCCATGTGCCACGCAGCGGAGCTGCCACCTCTTGTATCGATTTAAGCATCCGCATCCGGGGGTATTGTTGGGTCAATTTACTGTTGTAAACTAATGAAAGTATTTATTATCAATCCGGGTTAGTGAAACTTAGAAGCATCCCAAAATATATGGGTTTGATTTATGATCAATTCAGAAGATGGTTTATTGATGATTAGGGAAATG
Organism: Pinus albicaulis; assembly: GCA_034641835.2. Lineage (NCBI taxonomy): Eukaryota > Viridiplantae > Streptophyta > Pinopsida > Pinales > Pinaceae > Pinus > Pinus albicaulis. The sequence continues at coordinate 931,889,906 of CM076583.1, forward strand.
CATATTACAAATATAAATCTAACTTAATTAAATTCTAAACAATAGATCAAGATACATGAAATAATAATTGAAGAGGCTCTTCACTAAAAGAGGTCCTAGTTGTCCTTCATCATTGATTTCATTTATCATTAATGCTATTGTGAAAACAGGAATTCGGAAAAGCGGTAAAAGTTGAATCTTAGTTTTGAGCTCTTAATCAGATAGAAGAAGTATTTAACTTAAATACTGGTTTGTCTCTTCGTATGCAGAAAGAAACAAGATTAAGATCCATCAGAAATCAAAGCATGTAAAGACATGTAAATATGGATTCTAATGGAAAATCTCGAGTAGATAGAAAGAGTGCTTAACTGAAACACTTGTTTTTCCTTTCATATGAAATTTAAGAATGATCATTAGATTCACCAATACTTAAAAATCAAACATAAGAAAACTAATTCAGAAATAGCAGCTACAATGAATTCCAACTGAAAACCTCGAGTCGATAGAAAGAATGCTTAACTTAAACACTTGTTTGTCCTTTCATATGCAGTTTAATATTGATCATTAGATTCATCAATAAATCAAACATAAGCAAACTAATTCAGAAATTACAACTATGAAATAAACTAAGAAGTGCACTTAACTCGGTGTGGGGGCCCTCCACCCTTGCCTCGCACACTGAAGGTAAAATCAACTACTTAAGACTTCAAGCAATCAACCAACATGTAACAACATCAAAATATGATAGAACAAATCTTCAATTATGTCTCAAAGTCTCAGAAATAATAATAATAAGTCATGCAAGTTCCAATGTCAAAGCCTTCAAAGTGTGAGGCTTAAATAGATAAAATATCTAAAAAACTCATTTAAAATAACTCAAGTAATCATAACTATCCTTATCCTATCATATCAGGTCGAATTCATCTATCATATCCATCATAATCTGGAAAATCCCACAAAATAAGAGTTTTGACCTAGTTTCTAGGGATTCTCCATAAAGACTGGTCATGTTTAACCGCCTTTGACTGAGCCTATTAAAGCTCAATCTGATTCTTCCAACATGTGTACTCTTTGTCTTAGTTCCCTAACTTTATAGAAACATATCTAGCTCGAGCCCAAGTGTCCTGCACATATGCAAACCATAATTCTATTACGGGAATTTCTGTTGCTGTCCAAAAATGCACTTAAATTCCAATTTTTACAAAAACATCTAATAATTGAAAAACATAAATTAAATATCTATATATGCATCTTTGGGTCAATGTAAGGCAAATATGATGGTAAATAGATGGATAATGTGGCAAGATAAAGTGTATTTCCTAAACAAAAAGAGATAAAAAACAAGGGCCAACATCTCCCCCAAACTGATGATCAAGCATGTCCTCATGCTTGTTGTTTCCTCTTTGACCTTTAGAGCCTTGATGCTGATCCCATCCCTAATCCTAAAACCTCATGTTGTGCTGTGTGCAAAATAGAATCCATGTCTTTTCCTTGCTCTTCCTTATAGATGGAATTTTTCACCTTTTGTTTCTCATACTTAGCTTTCCAGGAGTTTTTCTCCTGAAGCCACCTGAATGCCTGTGTGTAGAGAAGATTGTTTTTTTTTTAAACTTCCCAATTTCCTCACTGATCTTCTCATTCTCCTTAACCAATTTCTCATTGGTTAGTTTATAATTTTCATTCTCCTCCTTCAGCTGTCTTTCCATGATTTTGCTTATTTCTAAGCTATCAGTCAACTCTTTAACTCTGGAAAGAATTTGATCTTCCCCCTTTGTGTAGAAATTTATTAATACTGATGTATTACCGGACTATCTTGATCTCACAATATTTATCTTCTTGCAAAATACAAAATCCTTCCACTATTAAACTTGTGGAAATTTAAAACTCAATTGCAAACACATGTGAATAAATTCAATCGCACATAACACAGTTGTTTAACGAGAAAGCTTATAGCTAAATACCCCAACTATCATATATTATGTATATAAATGGAATCATGTAATAATCTCATACAAAGCTTAGTACATCAAGCTTTCAGTACAATGTAGATTCATTACACACTGTCATGCAGAAATTTGCACTTCCATGCACCAATTTCTTGCCTCTTGACAACCTACCTCCACTGCGTAATCCCTACTGAAGAAGACCTCTGAATGAATTCGAATTGGTCTTGCCTTGACTGCGCAATCCTCATTGGCAACTCCAATGTGTGTTAGATGCATTGAATGCATCACTATAGTCACAACGGATAGTCCATTTCACCCTTTCACCTATCTCTCCACTGGGTCTCCACTAGAACTGACATGCATTGTAGTTAACTGATGTATTTGTTCAGTTGTTAGTGAGTTATTAGTTGTGAATTAATTAACTAATTAATTCACTAAACTCTCACTAGTGTATCTTTCAGTTAGACTAGATACAACTAGCTCAACTGAGTTTAACTCCATTAACTGAGTTAAACTAAATAACAACTCCTGTAACTACTCTTCCAAATCTGTCATAACTTTTCCACTTCAGTTCTAACTGAGTCCTTCATGCATGAGCCACCAATAACCCTAGGAATTGCATAATTCCTTCAGCCCACTGATTTTCCAAATCTGTTCACTGAAATAAAGTGCTCCAAGAGAATAAGTTGATGTTTATTGTCGGATTATTATTAAGAGCTAATAATAATCGACATGCACCTACTTTTAGATCGACGATCTATAAATACACTTTGCCCAATATTCTAAAAATAGAATTTCATCTATTTTTCACATTTGACCAACCATCTACAAATAGCATCCTACAATTTATAGAATATGCTCACCATGTCTAAAAATAGACATACACCTAAAAATAGCCTGCGGGCCCCACTTAGTGAAGGTGCTTACTTTTCACTAAGCTCGTCATCTTTTTTAATCTCAACATTTTGAATCTCTAGAAACTGAAGTAGCTTCTACTTCATTGTTTTCAAAATAGGAATCTTTATCTAAAGGATCCTCATACTCTTGTTGTTGCAATCTTTCGAGGATTTCATTGGCCTATTTTGTTATAGGAGAAGTTTCCATGATTTGTATTTCCGGTTATGCTGAATGTTTCTTTCTCTGCCTCTTGGAAATAGTCAAGAATGATGTTTCTTTTTCTAACACAATTGCCCCTTGTTGTTTCTTTGATCTTGTTTTGGGATAGAGAGATGTATGCATAATGTTCCTCGTTTCTTCTATGGGTTTAAGTTTGTTTTCCACAACTTATTCTGCAAACCCATTTTCAACTAAGAAATCCTCCCAACCCATCCCTTTGACTTTCATCTGATAATATACAAGAATTTTGATGAGTCCACGGTGAATAAATTGAGCTTATTTTGGTTTAGCCTCTGATTTTATGCTTTCAATCATTTTCATCAAGTTTTTGTATAAGATATATGGAAGATTTATCCTTATATCTCCCTTGATGTGGTGTAGTAACCTGACATGGTAAAGGTATACTACACTAAATCTAGTATCACAAGTGAAGAATTTCTGAATAATCAATACCAATTCTGCCCATGGTTCATTGAACCATTCCCTTGGAATACCTTTTTGATCTATGAAAGGAACCTTTCTTGTTTTTATCTAGGAAAATGTCTAGCCCTTATCTCTAAAATGTAAGCCTTTGTGATATAATTCTCTTGAAAATGGAAAATCTAATGCTTTAGAGATATACTCAGGACTCAAAGGGATATGTATGTTTCCCACCATGGTTTCATTATGTCTGAAGTTATTTACAAATATTTTGTGATCTTCTCATTATGACCTTTTAATTTTTGTAGAAAGCCTATCAACCCTGATTGATAAAAAAATTTCCACTGTTTCACTACTCCAGTGTTCTATTTGAAAGTCTTTAGATTATGCTTTTGAGGCCATTTGTTCTGAAAACCATTTTATATGACCATCTCTCGTCATTAACTTCATTTTGCAAATAAAAAAAAATTAAGCACTGGATATAACCATGGTAGTAGGCTTACCTTTCTGCTTCACTGCCTTTGTCAATCAACCAATCCTCTATTTTTTTTTTCTCTTTTGAAGAATGTGATCTCACTGTAAATAAACAAAAGAATTTGATAGAAAAGGTTTCAAGAAAACATAAATTTATGTTTCTAATATTATACCTTCTATTTAATTCTCGGTTTCCCTTTAAAAACAATCTTTGTTTTGCAAAAGAATTGGACTGTGTAAAAAAATTGAATTTTTTTTATACATCAGTACTTTTCACTCATCAATTTCATATAGAAATCCTTTCCAAAACATTGCATTCAGATCATTGTGTATTCAACAACAACAAAAAATTCAATCATTTCATCAAAAATTCATGATAGATTCACTGTCTCACTTCATCCTTCCTCATACTCTGTCTTCTGTCGAGAAAAACATGTCTAACTATCTTCCATTTTCTTCATAAACTCTATTCTAAATCTTTAGACTGAGTGTGCTTTTAAAAACAAATCTATTACATATTTGAGTTAATAATCAACCTTACTATGCAATTCGAATTGAAATTCCCACTCTCTATTTTCTATTTGAGATTCAACAAGATGATGAAGCTTAGTGAAAATTAGTCACCTTAACTAAGTGGGCCCGCAGGCTATTTTTAGGTGCAAGTCTATTTTTAGACTGTCTATTTTTAGACATGGTGATCATATTTCAGAAGTTGCAGGATGTTATTTGTGGATGGTTGGTCAAGTTGGAAAAACAGATGAAATTCTATTTTTAGAATATTGGGCGAAGTCTATATAGATCGTCAATCTAAAAATAGATGCATGTCGATTATTATCAGCTCTTAATAATAATCCAACAATAAACATCAACTTATTCTCTTGGAGCACTTTATTTCAGTGAATAGATTTGGAAAATCAGTGGGCTGAAGGAATTACGCAATTCCTAGGGTTTATTGGTGGCTCATGCATGAGGACTCAGTTAGAACTGAAGTGGAAAAGTTATGACAGAGTTGGAAGAGTAGTTACAGGAGTTGTTATTTAGTTTAACTCAGTTAATGGAGTTAAACTCAGTTGAGCTAGTTGTATCTAGTCTAACTGAAAGATATACTAGTGAGAGTTAAGTGAATTAACTAGTTAATTAATTCACAACTAATAACTCACTAACAACTGAACAGAAACAACAGTTAACTACAGTGCATGACATTTCCAGTGGAGACCTAGTGGAGAGATAGGTGAAAGGGAAAGATGGACTATCCGTTGTGATTATAGTGATGCATTGATTGCACCACACACACATTGGAGTTGCCAATGAGGATTGCACATTCAAGGCAAGGTAGATTCGAATTCATTCAGCGATCTTCTTCAGCAGGGATTTGTGCAGTGGAGGCAGGGCTGTCAGGAGGCAAGATATTGGTGTATAGAGATGTAAATTTCTGCATGACAGCGTGTAAGGAATCTACATTGTACTGAGATCTTGATGTACTAAGCTTTGTATGACATTGTTACATGATCTCCATGATATACATAATATGATAGTTGGGGTTTTTAGCTTCAAGCTTTCCCGTTAAACAACTGTGTTATTTGTGATTGTTTTTATTGCTTCATGTGTTTGCAATTGAGTTTTAAATTTCCGCAAAGTATTAAAAGTGGAAGGATTCTGTATTTAGAAAGAAGATAAATATTGTTAGATCAAGAGAATCTAGATATATACATGCATCTTGTATATAATTTTTACATGTCTCACTTCATCCTTCCTCATACTTTGTCTTCTGTCAAGAAAAACATGTCTAACTATCTTCCATTTTCTTCATAAACTTTATTCTAAATCTTTAGACTGTGTGTGCTTTTAAAAACAAATCTATTACATAGTTGAGCTAATAATCAACCTTACTATGCAATTCGAATTGAAATTCCCACTCTCTGTTTTCTATTTGAAATGAAACATTGTATATGAGGACGTGTCAATCTTACCTTTCTTATACAACTGCTCTTGTGATTCTATCTAATCTTCGTGGTCTTCTTTCAGTTGAACTGAAGTTTTAACCGACAACAAATCCATTAAAATCTTCATTTATGAGCTTATTAAACAAAATATTTCATGAGTGACTGATGGCAGAGTGGTTTTTGAAATGTGTCAACACATTTTTGAATGGTTTTAATACAGAACTCATTGCATGACGGACTTGAAAATCAAATGAAATCGCTTCCTCTTATAACTCAGAGTTGGTTGACACAATCTTGAAATTTTCTAAAACAATAAAATCTTCATTGATTTCTTACCTTCACTTCCAGAGAGTTTCGCTTCCTGTTGACTCGGCTAGACAATAGATTTTCTGGATTTGTGGCCTTGAAAGCTTCCACTCACTTCTTATCACTATGTTTTCTCCTTCCCACTATATTCTCTGCTTCTTATTCTGTGTTTTATATTTATTTATTTTTAGGCCTCCTCACATCTTTTCTCTCTGCATTTTCATTTTCACAGGGTTATGGATACAAACTCCTTTCCCTTACTAAGCCTTTCTAATGGAAATGATGATGAAAAACGCTTATCAACGAATTTTTCTGAGGTTTGCTAATGGCGGAAATGGTTATGACAGAGGCAGAATTGGCCTTAACAGTGACGGAGATGGCTTCATTTTTTTTACACAGTGATATGTAAACACATTTGAAAAAATCTATCCATTCATCAAATCTTCTGACCGACCCATGCACGTCTTTTCCTCCTTGATTGTCATGTTGGTGTACATTCGTCTTTCTGCAGCTCATTCACGTTTTGCATTCATGGCTATGTGCATTTACATTACCCGTATGGATCATCATCATAACTGCCTCCATAACTCACATTTATCCATGCCTCTGTGTGCCATTATTCTCTATTATCATATGCTATCTCTCCACTGCATGCATTCGTTTTCATCATGTCTTACCATATGCCATCATAGCCATGCACTTCGTATCATTCCGTAGGTTTGCATTCATTCATTTGCATTGCATTAGCTCCATTACCTTAGTTCATTCCTTCATATGATAGCGCTCACTTTGTTTTGATTAAAAATATTTGCGCTATATTATATACCTTTGCACAATACCATATATCTTTTGTAATTGCACTATGTATAGTTTGAACTTTGGTTTTAGGTTTTTGATTTTTAATTTTAAAAATTGACTAATGCAATAGTCAAATTTTTAAAATTAATTGTTTATGATAATGCTAACCTTTTCTTTTGGTTTTGTAGGTTTTCCAAGAGTCTTCCATAGGTTCAATATTTGACCTTTTGTTCCTAATTCTCTTTGTTAGGAAATACATGAGATATGATATGAATAGTTATATGGAATGTTTTGAATAATGGTATGGATATAGATGTAGATAGAATAGGGTTAATTAGAATAGTGATATGAAGAGGGTTATAAATGATAGAATATAGGTGAAAGTGTAGGGGATGTAAATGAAATGTAAGTAATGTTGGCAATGAAATGAAATGTAGTTAAAGATGCATAACGAGTATCAAATTAATTTGTCCAATTCTAGAATATTTTGAAAAAAATGAAAATTCAAGAGTGATTTTTTTACTCACTATAGAAATGTACTCCCTTTTTTACTTTGATGATGATCGACATTGTGTGTGTTTTTTTTTTACGATGGCTCTTGTAGACTTGGTAGAGACTTTATTTCTTCTTGCATCTGATTTGATTTAGAATAATTATTATTCAGGTCCCTTTTGCAGGTTAAACTTTGACATTTTCAGGTTTCATCTGCTATGATCTTCTCAGGTCCCTTTTGACGTGTTAAATTTTCAGGTCCCTTCTGACGTAATTTCATAATAATTTTGAAAATTGCTTCTGTCATAATGATTCAGGTCCTATTCTGAGTAAATTTTCAACAATAATTCAAGTCCCTTCTGTAAATGTCAAATGATATACCAGGTTCTTTTATGACTATAGTTCATATTTTGTCTTCAATTCAGCTGCAGAAAACTATTTTCATAGTTTTTTTTATTTCACACCTTCCCCCAAACTGATGTTGTAACTTGTCCTCAAGTCTGCAAAATCTTGCAGGGTATATCTGCAGAAATATGAAGTAAAGTAAGATGAAAACAAAAATAAAATTCATATTGGCCAAACAAGTTGGTTTTCCTATATGAATTTGAGTTTGTATTATGCCAGTTTCCTAGATTTTCACAACCAAAATCTTTTTATTATATATATATATATATATATATATATATATATATATATATATATATATATATTTCTTCTTCTACTGGAATTTTGGAAGGCATATTCCTATGTTGTCCTAGTATTTCCAGATCTAAATCAATTGAAATTTTTCTCAGAAAATCCTCTCTATTTATAGGCTTATTGTAAATTTTAAGCCTATGTCCATTGACGACAAACGAAATAGATAATTCATCAATTCTTTTTACCTTGACAGCTCCATTATCGAATATTTCTTCAATCTCATATGGCCCAAGCCAATGAGTCGTAAATTTTGCTTTGAAATCTTTGAATTTGGAGTCGAATAAGAGTGCCCAATCTCCTTTCTGAAACACTTTATTCTTTATGAATTGATCATGCCATTTGATCCGTTGTTCTTGGACAAGAGAAGTATGTTCTACTGCTTGTTGTCGAATCTCATCCAGTTTGTTTAACTGCATAATCCTTTCTTGTTGTGCTTGCAACAATTCCATCCCTAATTCTGTTGCTATCTTGTATGTATGTATGTATTTGAAACTCAATGGGTAATAGAACTTCTTTTCCATACACTAACTGATATGGGCTGAAACCAATAGTGTTCTTCCAAGTTATTCTATATGCCCATAATGCATCTTTCAACTTTTCTGACCAATTATTTCTGTTCATTTTAATAGTCTTTGTCATAATGTTTTCTAGGACTTTATTTGTTGATTCCACCTGTCCATTTGCTTGAGGATGATACAGAGTGGATTTTCTGTATTTGATCTTTAATGTCTTCGTAATATCTCGAACAAGTTTTGACGTGAATTATGCACCTTGGTCAGTTACTATCTGTCTCAGAACTCCATATTTCACAAATATCTCTTCAAACAGAAAAGACACAATAGTTTCTTATGTTGCCCGTGCCACTACCTTGGACTCCACCCATCTAGTCACATAATCTGTACATACAAGGATGTATTTTATTTCCATTGGATGGAAGATTGATTAGTCCCACGAAATGTAAAACCCACTGTTCAAAAGGTTCAATAAGTACTTGTGGCTTTAATGGCATTTCATCTGATGCCACTGGTCTACCAATTCTTTGGCAGCTGTCACATCTCTTAACATAATTCCTGGAGTCCTTGAAGATGGATGGCCAGTAGTAGCCAAGCTTCAACACTATGTATGTTGTCCTTTTATCTGCAAAATGACCACCACATGGTTCATCATGATAAGCTTTCAAAATTTCAATTATTTCATCCTCTCTTACACATTTTCTAATGATTAAATTAGCACGAGTATAAAATAGATCTCCATTGACCCAAATATACCTAGCACTTTCTCTAATTATTATTCATTTTTGTTTGTTTGTGTAGTGAGATGGTAGGATGTCAAATGATAAATAATTAGATATATCTGCAAACCAAGGATTTTTGACATTTATAGCGAATAGATGTTCATTTGGGAAATTGTCGGATACTGGATTTGGATCACCAGGTGTATTTAATCTTGACAGAAAGTCAGCTACTTGGTTATCTTTTCCTCGTCAATCTTGTACGGTAATATTAAACTCTTGCATTAATAATAGCCACCGAGTTATTCTGCCATTTGTAATTGATTTATTCATTAAATATTTTATAGCAGAATGATCCGTGTGAATATAAACTTGATAACCTGTTATGTAATGTCGAAATTTATTTACTGCATGTACGACAGCTAACATTTCTTTTTCCGTAACAGTGTAATTTAATTTTGCTAGTGTTAATTTTTTACTGATGAAATATATAGCATAATTGAATTGATTCTCTTTTTGTCCAAGTGATGCTCCAATAGCTGTATCGGATGCATCGGTTGAAATGTGAAATGGAAAAGACCAATTAGGTCCTCGAAGAATGGGTGCAATTGATAATTTCTCTTTTAATTTTTCAAATGCATGTTGACAGTTATCATTCCAATGGAATTCTACATCTTTCGCAAGTAAATTGAATAATGGCAAAGCTATTTTACTGAAATTTTCGATAAATCTTCTATAGTGACCTGCATAACCCAAGAAACTTCGAACTTTTTTTTTATGTTGTAGGTGGTGTTAAACTCATAATGACCTGAATTTCTGCTGGATCCACTTTAATCCCTGAAGAAGAGATATGGTGTCCCAACATTATCCCCTTAGTTAACATCATAAAACATTTTTCATTACTGAGTGATAGGTTTGTCTCAATGCATATTTTTAACACTTTTTCAAGATTCTGTAAACAATCATCATATGTTGTACCATACACGGTAAAATCATCCATGTAAACTTCCACACACTCATGAATCAAATCAGCAAAAATAGCAAGAACTGCTCTTTGAAAAGTAGCAGGTGCATTACACAAATCGAAGGGTAATACATTGTATGCATATGTTCCCCAGGGGCATGTGAATGTTGTCTTATCTTGATCTTTTAATGCTACTTTTATCTGATTATATCCGCTAAATCCATCTAGAAATGAGAAAAATTTCTTTCCAACCAATGAATCTAACACTTGATCAATAAATGGTAAAGGAAAATAACCTTTTAATGTAGCTTTGTTAAGTTCTCTGTAATCCACACAAATTCTCCATTTCCCATTATTCTTAGGCACCACAACTAAGGGTGAAACCCATTGACTATCTGAAATAGGATAGATAAATCCGACTTATAACAGTTTTTGTAATTCTTCTTTCACTATTTCCTTCATCATGGGATTCATTTGTCTCTGTGTTTGCCTAATAGGTTTTATTTCATTATCAGTGCAAATGTGATGGATGCATGTTTTTGGATGAATTACTGGCATGTTTTATAATCCCAGGCAAAAGCTTTTGAATAATTTTGCAATAATTTTACTAGCTTTTCCTCTTGTGATGATTGTAAGTTGTTACCAATATTCAAATGTCTTTCAGGACTGATTTCAATTATTTTTCTATTTGAATTGGTAATTGAATTTATAGGAAAAATGCTTTCAAATGTATTTTTCAGTGATTGTATTGTGCAATTTTCCTGAAAACATTCATTTAAAAGATAACCAGTTCATATTGAGTTATCCTAAGCTGCTCTGAAAGATTTGGTTCTGAGATGAATAGATCTATTAAGTCCTCATTTTCTTCCTCCTCTCTAAAATTGTAAACTTGATTAAGGCTAATAATAGATTGAAGTTTTTGTTGTTTGTTTTGATCAAGTAATGATAATAGAGAAGGATATTGAACAGGAGGATATAATGTAACATGCTTTCTTTTATCTCCATGTGTAATAATCATACTTCCTGACCTACATCCAATGTAAGCATTTGTAGTGGCCAACCAAGGTCGGCCTAAAATTAAGGGATGCCCTCCCAAGTTTGTTTTTGGCTGCAAAATCAAGAAGTCTACAAGATAATCCCATGAATCCAGTGAGGCAATGATATCTTCTAGTATACCTTCTGGAACAACTTTAGATCTATCTGCAAATTCTAAGACTGTAGAAGTAGGTCTAATGTTGTTCAGATTCAAATGTTTCATAGTCTCTATTGCCATAACATTGATAGCTTCTCCCAAGTCTATTAAAGTATTTGGCACTAAAAACTTGTTAATCAAAATAGTAACCATAGGAATTCCTGGATCAACATCTTTTTCGATCGCTATGTTTGTAGACATGAGACTTGAAAGACTTCCAATTACATGGATTTTTGGTGGATCCTTCTTTGTTCAGCTAGTTTTCTTAATGCATAATTACTTTGTTGTTTTTGCATATATAGGAATGTCTTTAATTTCCTGCAATAAATGAATTTTAACATATGTGTTTTTCAATTCATCCAGAATACTAAATTCAAGGAGAGATATTGGAATATTCTGTTGTATTAATCTCTCTGGATAAGGTGGAGTTTGTGTCATGATAGCTTTACTCTTTTGAATTTGTTTTTCTGGTTGAGATTGTTCACTTTGTTCTCCTTGTTCTATTTGTTCTTCAATTATTGGAGGAGAATCTTTTTGTAACACCTTCCTAGACCTTAGGTGGACATCTTGTACAGGAAGAATTGAATAAGTAGGATAATATTTTGCCTCTTCCACATGATATGCTGGTCTATCCACCTTTTTGCTTGGATTAGCTACTGGCTGAGCTGGTAATTATGTTGGTCTAGGGGATTGTTGATTAGTTGGCAGCTGAAGTTGTTGCGATTGAGTTAACATTGGTGGGTTTTGAGTTGGATATGGCATTGGTTGTTGTTGCTGGAATTTTTGATATTGAGGAAATGATTGTGGAGGGTATGGTTGTTGATATTGATATTGCTAGGTATACATTTGCTGTGGTGGCTAGTTTCCATAACCATATCCCCTCCAACCTTGTGAAGGTTGGTTTTGATATTCTTGTGGTGTCCAAGCCTGCCATGGCATCGGTGTATTCCATGTGTGTTGAGGATATTGAAAATTTTAGGGATTTTGTTGAGGGAACTATTGAGGCATGGCTGCCAATGTCTCCTTGGTGCTATATAGTAGAGAGAATCTACTCCTTGTACTTATTCACCTTGCAATTATTTTAACTTTGGACATTTTTCTGTTGCATGATTTTCTGTGCATAGTCCACATACTTGTATATTTTGAAAAGGACATTCCCTGAGTGGATGTTTTTGTCTACACTTTGGACATAAAATTGCTAAGACTTAATCTTGCTCTTCTTTTCTCTTCTTAGCTTTTAAAACATCTACTTGTGTACCCAAAGTACTCAAGAGATCTGTCTTAAAGTTTTCTAGCAGGCTTCCTATCTCTACTCTTATTACTGCACTTGCTGCAGATTTGGAAGCTTTCGATGAAATATCTCTTTTCCCACTCTTGGCTCTTCCCCTAGAGTATTTTTGACATAATTCAGAAATTTATTCAAATGGTAAATTAGAAATATCTCCTTTTCCCATTACATTAAGAATTTCTAAATACTCATCTCTAATACCCTTTAGAAAAATAGTGCGAATGGTATCAGAACTAAGAGAATGATGTTTGAATTTTTGTAAATTGTAAAGGAATATTTCCAAATATTCCTCCAAACTTTCATCTTCCTGTTGGGACATTCTGAAAATGTCTTCTTTCGAGTCTCTAGCCCTACAGTAAGCTTCATGATTTTTAATAAATATTTCCTTCATATCTTCCCAAGAAGCTATTGTGTGTTCTCCTAATCCCATAAACCATTTCAAGGCTGCAACTTTTAAAGTAGCAGGAAAAATTCGAAGTTTATGTGTACCATCAGTATATCCATATGTTCTACACAAGATGTAAAACTCAAACATGAATAAATCAGGATCTTCTGTTGACATTCCATACAAATTAGGCAATACAGAAGGTGGAGTATTTTTCATTTTTATTTCTTCTCCTAGTATTTCTCTTGCATCTAAAATAGGAAAGCCAAAAGTAGTCTCCTGGTCATTATTAACTTCTTGCTCATTTTATTGTGTTCTTCGATTTTGGTTTTCTCTTCTTGCTTCTTCCTCTATTCTTCGAAGTGCTTCTTCTCTTCTATCTTCTTCTGCCTTTCTTTCCACTTCAATTCTTCTTTCTTCTTCTCTTTGTCTTCGCCATTCCCTTTGTTGTCTTTCATATTCTAATCTTTGTTCAAGAGTCATGTTTAATCTAGTTGATCCTTCTCCTTCTTCAGCCATTTCATGTTCAGAGACTTGTAGTGTTTCAATAAGTTGACTTTGTATTTCTTCCACTAATTTGATTTTCTCAAGGACATGTTGCTCTAGTTGTTCGACAGTTGGTTTTGCTGTGTATTTTTGCTTCCAAACAGAAGGAGGTTCTTTAGGTAATTACTTTTTCTTTTCCTCAAAGGCTAACAGGATTTGTCTTTCAACCAATGTTAATCTCTGTCCTGATCTCTGTTTCTCCTCTAACTCTTCTATAGTTGGTATTCCAGCAAACGATGTTGTTAATCCTGTGGATGAATGTGATGTTGGGGGGTTTTGTTTCACAAATCTACCTTTTTAATCTCAATTTATAGGCATAAGAAAACATTAATTGAAATAAAAACTATATTTTTGTCATTTTCGATGATTTTATGTGTTTTCTAAACAATCTTCCTAATTGACTATGTTGAAGTATGTTTCCCCGAAAACGGCGCCAAAATTTTGGGTCAATTTACTGTTGTAAAGTAACGCAAGTATTTATTATCAATCTGGGTTAGTGAAACTTAGAAGCATCCCAAAAATATATGTGTTTCAATTATGATCAATTCAGAAGATGGTTTATTGATGATTAGGGAAATGCATATTACAAATATGAATATAAATTAATTAAATTCTAAACAATAGATCAAGATACATGAAATAATAATTGAAGAGGCTCTTCACTAAAAGAGGTCCTGGTTGTCCTTCATCATTGATTTTATTTATAATTAATGCTATTGTGAAAATAGGAATTCAGAAAAGCAGTAAAAGATAAATCTTAGTTTTGAGCTCTTAATCAGATAGAAGAAGTATTTAACTTAAATACTAGTTTGTCTCTTCATATGCAGAAAGAAACAAGATTAAGATCCATCAACAATCAACGCATGTAAAGGCATGTAAAGATGAATTTTAACAGAAAATCTTGAGTCGATATAAAGAGTGTTTAACTTAAACACTTGTTTGTCCTTTCATATGCAGTTTAAGAATGATCATTAGATTCACCAATACTTAAAAATCAAACATAAGAAAACTAATTCAGAAATTGCAGCTACGATGAATTCCAACTGAAAATCTCGAGTCGATAGAAAGAGTGCTTAAATTAAACATTTGTTTGTCCTTTCATATGCAGTTTAAGATTGATCATTAGATTCATCAATAAATCAAACATAAGCAAACTAATTCAGAAATTACAACTATGAAATAAACTAAGAAGTGCACTTAGCTCGGGGTGGGGGCCCTCCACCCTTGCCTCACAGACTGAAGGTAAAATCAGCTACTTAAGACTTCAAGCAATCAAATAGCATGTAACAACATCAAAATATGATAGAACAGATCTTCAATTATGTCTCCAAGTCTCAGAAATAATAACAATAAGTCATACAAGTTCCAATGTCAAAGCCTTCAAAGTGTGAGGCTTAAATAGATAAAATATCTAACAAACTCATCTAAAATAACTCAAGTAATCATAACTATCCTTATCATCCTTATCATATCATATCAGGTCGAATTCATCTATCATATCCATCATAATCTGGGAAATCCCACAAAATAAGAGTTTTGACCTAGTTTATAGGGATCCTCCATAAAGATTGGTCTTGTTTGACCGCGTTTGACTGGGCCTATTAAAGCTCAATTTGACTGTGCCAACAGGTGTACTCTTCGTCTTAGTTCCTGATATTTCTAGAAACATATCTAGCTCGAGCCCAAGTGTCCTGCACATATGCAAACCATAATGCTATTGCGGGAATTTCTGTTGCTGCCCAAACATGCACTTAAATTCCATTTTTTACAAAAACTTCTAATAATTGAAAAACATAAATTAAATACCTGTATATGCATCTTGGGTCAATGTAAGGTGAATATGATGGTAAATAGATGGATAATGTGGCAAGATAAAGTGTATTTCCTAAACAAAAAGAGATAAAAAATAAGGGCCAACATGTATTATAACCCAATATTAAAGAGATGTTTTAAAATATTTATCTCTCACTCTCCACCATAGATAAAAATTGTCAGTGTCCATATAATAACATAATTTTGTATGACCCTTAATAGAGATAAAGCAATTAATCTTTAAAAAGATCATATATTTTAAGTGTAAGGAAGATGTATATTGTTTATATTTTTTTAAATATTTTAATACATGACTTAAATAAATTATTTGAATATCCATATTAAGCAATTCATTTCAACCATTATATATATATATATATATATATATTTTTTTTTAAATTGTTGACCATTATAAAATGTTTTAATATATAGATAAAAGAAAAAAGATAAAAGAAAAAAAAAATCTTAATAAAATCAATAAGAGGGAGGTGTGTAATTTATTTAATTATAAATATAAAATTAATATATGATATTTAAAATAATAATAATAATAAAATTCAACGTGAATCATAAACAAAACATTTCAATATGGTTAAGTAATATTGACATGTATTTAAAAATATATTAATAGTAAAAAAAACATTTTAATGTGGATAATGGTTCATATGTAAAATATTTAAAAATCCACATGTATATATTATATATTGTTTAAAAAGAAAGATATGTATATATTACAAAAATTCATTGGAATAAATAAATGTGTATGGTTAAAATGTTTGAAGATTCTTACTATTCTACATTTTGGTTATAATTTTTGGTCAATTTTATCTAAAACCTGACAAATAAAATTTGTTAGAATTGTAAGTTAAGTTGTGTAGTCTACACAATCCAAGTGCCCAAAGAGATTTCAAGGCATTGAATCCATTTGTGCATTCAAAAATGTAATTTAAACAATGGTGATATATATATATATATATATATATATATATATATATATATATATATATATATATATATATATATATATATATATATATATATATATATATATATATCACCCAAAATGATTGCGCAATCATTTTTTAAAAACCAAATCGTGGTGTAATGGGGGCCAGACTTGCATCACGCAGCTTGCCCCACCGTTTGCGAGATTTGAAGTGGAGTATATAGGAGTGGCATGGGTCGGGTCCACCGGAGGTGGCCTGCCCACCCACGTTAACGGTTTATATATATATATATTTCGTTTCAATATGTGGTGGCTCCAGACATGGGGTTCGGCAGGGGTCACGGCCCCGTCGAACCTTATCATATATATTTTAATATATGTTTTGGAATAATATTACATGGGGTGGTGGGGGTGGTGGCCCGACATCCCCCTTTTTTTATATATATTTTTTATCTAATTTAAAACAACCTGTTGGAAATATTGTCATTGATGGCAAAGGAACAGAAAGGAGCAACACCAGAATTATCATTGAGAACAATGGAGCAGATTAGGATCAGCTGAAGTATAATGGAGCAATAAGGCAAAGAAGGAAAAAGTACAGTGAAGGAGCAGAAAAGAGGAAGAGGAGCAACAAATAGGCAAGGAGCAGCAACAGAATCATTATCTAAGGCAAAGGAGCAGAGAGGAGTAGCATTGTGCAGAAAAGAGGCAAGCAACAACAATGTGTAGCAAAGAGGCAAGGAGTAGCATTAGCATCATTATCTAAGGCAAAGGAGAAGAAAGGAGAAACAAAGAGGAAAGGAGGAACATCATAATGATCAGAAAATACAATGGAGAAAGTCGGGTAGAAATGCGTTCAGAACACTAAAAGTCGGGTCGAGTCATGTATTTTCACATTCAGAACAGTGTGCGTGCAATTCAGAGAGTCAAGTCGAGTAATTTCCAGAAGAAATGTGTGCAAAACAGTGTTCGGTGGAGTCCAAAATATCGCATGTCGCAATCGGAGCAGGCTGAAATATCGCATATCGCAATCGCAGCGGAAGGAGTATCGCAAAACAAAAAAGACACAAAATTTGCGAAATGTGAAGTGTGATAAGATGATGTGGTGGTGACGTAAGCAGTGACATGGCAAGCTGACATGGTAGATGATGTGGCCCTGACCCCACATATCACAATAAAGTTATAATGACGTGGCAAGATGATGTGGAAGTGACGTAAGAAATGACATGGAAAGATGATGTGGCAGTGGCATGGCAGTGATATAAGCAGTGACGTGGCAGATGACGTAGACCTGACCCCCATATCGCAAATCGCATTTCGCAAGGAGTTCATAACCTTGGATTGGAGAAAATCTGTGATAGAAAATTTGTGATAAAGCTGTGGGACCCTTTTTGCATATCACAAATCACAAATCTCAGAAGGGATAGTGCTTATGTACCACATCGAAACACCGAAATGTGAAGAGCGATGAGAGCCCAGATGCGATAAGCTTCAAAGCTAAAATCTAAAGGATTTAAAGTTGAGCTGTGGGACCTAACCGCATATCGCACATCACAAGCTCAGAAGGGATAGCACTCATGAACCACGGTGAAAGGTCGACTTTTTGAAGTGCGATAAAAGGAGTCGTACGCGATGGAGGTTCAAAGCTAAAGACCAAAGCATTTCAAATCCGGATGTAACGCCTTTCGTTAAGAAATCACATCGGAGGTGGAGCAGGTAAATATAACGTAGAAGTATCAACGAATGGTGAAATGCGATAAAGGGAACGGATGCGATGAAACTCAAAGCTATTATTTAATAGATTTCAAGTCTGGGTGTATATGGTTTTCCTTTGTTAAATCACATCGGAGAATAGAGGAGTTTTATAACGTAGAACGATTGGATTGCCGAAATGTGATAAAGGGACCAGACGCGAGTCTGTTCAAAGGCTAATTGGAATTTATTTAAGGTCCAGGGTTCTTTTTAGTTACACTGTTTTATGAAGAAAAGTGAACGCGGGCAGTAGACTTAGGTAAGACTCGACACTCATGCAAAATAGTAGTTGATGCTGTTGCGGCTGTTAAACAAGAAAAGTATAAACGTGGGTAGAAAGGCTAAGGTAAGTGACCCAACACAGAGCGAAGGGAAGAGAAATCTGAACATCGCGGTAATGAGGAGATAGGCACCATGGGTCGAGTTGGGCTCAAAAAAATCTTCGAGGAAGTGTCGGGTGTTGAGACAAGGAGAAGATTGAACGTTGCGAGCAAGAGAAGGAAGTCAGATAGGCAGAGTCAGTCAAAAGGAGCATATGGTGGCAATTTTGGAAACATGCCAGCTGGGTCAAGTCAGAAAAAAGGCGTTTGTGCAGAACTGTGATAATATAACAACAGAAATAGAAAAGACAGTGACAGAATCAGAAAGGACAAATGCACAACGATCCAAGAGCTGAAAGGGCTGAGTGAAATATATTTGTTGTAACTGTAAATGTAAATGAATTAATTATTTTTTATTTTATGTGATGCAAAGGAAAGTCTCCGTAGGCATAGGAAAAACTCCAATGAGTGTTGTAATGATTATTTCTGATGTAATAACCTGAACTGAAGTGTAAGGAATCAAGTGGGTTGAAGGCATAGGGGTAGGCCTGTTCACTTCTAATTCCCTATAGAATGTAAAAAATCATGTATTTATATGTATAAAACATGTAATATCAGTGTGCAAAGAGAGATTAGAGAGTGGAAGAATCAGAGAGAGCTGATAGAGACGTTGTGCACATCAGGAGATGATATGAAGCAGAAATGAAGGCAGAAAAGGCAGCAGTGAAGAAGGAGGATAACAGAGCTGATATGCAGGTAAATCAGCATATGATTTTTATTGTAGTGTGAGGCAGTTGGAGCTTCCATATCAAGTTGCAGCTTGATAGATGTCCAGTTGGAGCAGGTTGAGGTAGGAGCCTCCTGTGGGTTGTAGCCTACATAAAATACATGGGATTTGGTGCTTCCGTTTCAAGTTGTAGCTTGATAGGTGTCTAGTTGGAGCTGGTTGAGGTAGTATCCTCCTGTGGGTTGTGGCCTGTAGAAAATATTTGGGAGTTGGAGCTTCCTTGCAAGTTGTAGCTTGCATAATTTGTAGTAGCCTCATGTAGGTTGGAGCCTACAAAAAATCAGTTGTGAGAGGGAGTAGGAGCTTGCCTTTGCATCACAACATTAATAAGATGTGGTTTTCTCCCTTATGGGTTTCCACTTATATCTGGTGTCTATGTGCTTGATGATTATGTGTTGATGTGATGTTTTAATCTGCTTAATTACTTGTTGTCCACACATTGAGTTTTCTCACTCATTATGTATTAAGATGCTTATAAAATGAAGTAGTTAATGGGTGTAAAGAAAAGAGTTTTAATGTCCATGAATGTACTAAAATGATTCACCCCTCCCCTCTCAGTTTAGTTAAGGGCTCATCAATTGGTATCAGAGCAGGTTCCTTTAGTAACAATTTAACAACTAGAAGGAGGTCCTAGGTCCCCAAAATGGCTAGCCTAGAAGGATGCTCAACAAATAAGGCCGCATTGGTTAATGGCACAAACTATGCTTTCTACAAAATAAGAATGAAATCCTATTTGATGTTTCTTGGAGTAGAAGTTTGGACTGTTGTGTTAGAACAATATGCACCAAGTGATACAAACACTGAGAAATAAGCCAAACAAGAATTCATAGCTAATGCAAAAGCAATGAATTCTCTCTTGAACGGTCTAGGTGACCCATAATTTATCAAAGTAATGCACAGTAAAACTGCCAAAGAAATCTGGGACACATTAGAAATTATTCATGAGGGAGATAAAAAAGTGAGGATGGCCAAAATGCAAGCACATAGAACTCATGAGTTTGAAAACTTGAAAATGAATGAAGATGAAGCTATAGATGCATTATTCTTAAGAGTTGCAGAAGTTGTGAATATCATGATAGGCCTAGGAGAATAAATTAAAGAAAGTGTTGTAGTCCAAAAAATATTGAGATCTCTGCCATCCAGGTTTAATCCCAAGGTTTATGCCATAGAAGAAACAAAAAACTGGGAAACCTTAACCAGAAACCAATTACGTGGGAACCTAACAACATATGAGATGAGAGTTCCTAAAGGGAAGTCAAACACGAGGGATTTTGCCTTTAAGGTAGACAAGTGCATAGAAGAAAAGAAAGGTACATGCTCATGCTTTGATGAAGAAGAAGCCAAATTCGTCAGAAGATTGGATAGAGGCACATGTAAGTACAAAGGAAAACTTCCATTTAAGTGATTTAATTATGGAAGAGTGGGGCACTATGCTTCAAAATTTCCCCATAAGAGAGCAGAGAATCAGCCACAAGAGACAGAGAAAAACGAAATAAATAACTGGCAGAAAGGGAATAGATTTAATAGAAAATCATGTTATGCTCAGCAAGATAGAAGTGCATCTGAAAGCTTAGATGAATCCTTGAATGAAGAAGGAACCTCTTAATTTGTTTTGATGGCCAAGGAAGAGCTTGAAGGATACCTTCTGGAAGATGAAGAAGAAGGTGAGGTAGATCTTGAGGGGGAGCTAATTAGTTCCCTAAAGGAAATTGATAGAATCAAGCTCAAGACTAGAAAAAATAAGGAAATCCTTCTGAAATATGTTAAGGAAGAACTAAACTCTAAAGATTTTATTAAGTTGAAGATTGAACTAGAAGAAGCAAGGAAATTAGAAGACATTCTGTTGCAGCAAATAAGAGAAAAAAGTCAGGAATGCGGAAGATTGGAAGAAGAGGTGGTGAGTTTGAGGAAGAAATTGGAAAAGGCTCAAATTGATTTAAAAATGAACATTCAACAATTAAAAGGTGTTGAACAATTGGACAGGATATTGAATGCACGAAGATCTCCTCTTGTAAAGGTTGGGATAGGATATGAAGGAGAATCCAGCAAGTCGAAGGCAGAGGATAAGAAAGTTATTACTTTTGTGAAAGATGTAATAAAGGAAAACAATAACTCTCATCAATCTAAGATTATTTGAGCTAGAAGACTGATATAAGAAAGGAGCACGTTGTGGAAGTAGCTCGAAGATGAGATTGCCTCCATGGAGAAATCAAAGAAGGCAAACATTGAAAGGGATGATGAAGCAGCTTAAAAAGGATCCATAGAAGCAGAAGCCAACAAGAACTTGACATGTAAAGAAACAAACATAAACAAGCAGCAACATCAATAGACAATGAATAAGAGGAAAAAGCAAGCAATTGCAAAAATCTCAATTGTTCCTGAAGATGAATTAAACAAGTTTGGAAGATTTCAAAGGAGGTTATTTCCTCCTGTAAGAAGTATCACATGTTTTGCGTGCCTTAAACCTGGACATATAGCAGCACACTACAAGACAAAGCAAATCCAATTTAACCAACAACATATGTAGCCAATGAGAAGACTCCCTCAAGCAAGAAAATGGAAAGGACAAGTTTTCACCAGGTGCACTAATCATTTCCATGGCTATTGCTTTTCATGCAATGAATTTGGACATAAATATGTTGAATGTAAACTATGTTAAAAAAGGAGCACAAAATGCTATACATCAGCTCAAATGCACCTAGGTAAAATAAGATGTTATGTATGCCACAAGCTTGGACACAAAGAAAATGACTCTAGGCTGCCATATACATTAAAGGACTCTAAACAGATGATGGAATCCAATCAAATCAGACCAAACTATGAATAAAAAAGAAGTGCAGAAATTATGAAGAACCCCAATAAAGTATGGATGGAAAAGAGAAAGGGGGAGCCTATTGCTTCAATAACATAATGAATCCATCATAGTCTCAGGGGGAGCTTCTCTAGGAAGCAACACAGATATCTAGCCAGTAATAGATGAGAAACAACATCCTAGTCCCCATAAAAGTAGTCTAAGAAGAGCTCCTTGGAATAAGAATAGCTAAAAGCTCAGGATTGGAAAGGAAAATTCCTCTGTGTTATGATACAGTGCCTCGGGATCATAATACTATGGTATGCATCATCGTGGTGGTATGGCATAAATACATCAAGGAGTTAGTCCCAGTGTTATCAACATTATAATATGTGTGGATTAAGTTCTGGTCGCTCTGATTAGTGCAAAGTGTCTTCTGGTTGCAAGTGTTGGAGAATGTCGAGCTGCGTCATCAAATCATGGAAATGTCAGTAAAACGTCAAAGCAAGCATTGTTGATGTGTTGAGCTTATGTTGAAGTTGGGCATGTTTTTGTTTTGGAGGTAAGCATATAAATTAATGATAAAATTGTGAACATTTTGTCTTTGAGACTCTGATTAAATAAATTGAAAATGTCTTCCTGAAACGCATTGCGATAAAACAATTGATTGATCCCACATCTCCACCAGTACAAACGGTTAGTGAGGCCAGAATCAAATTCTATACATTGTTTATTGTTGTTGAGAATAGTGGAGAGCTCAATGCAAATATCTGAGAGTATGAAGAGTATCATAACTATGGCTGTCTGTTCGAGCCGAAGTGAGCTTACTGCATGGATTATCAAAGGGTATCATATTATCTTGTGGCCTTGGATGCATAGACACTTTTGGCATAACTGTATAATGCAGAGATCAGATATATCAAGCTCTAACCATTAGTCTTCCTTAAACATGTGTTACACCAAAAAGTTATGTAACAATGGCATGTGGTTGAATTTGAGAATTCTTTATAAAGAAAGTATGAGAAACTGGCCTATGAACCAAGTTCTGTGCAAAGACATCCATGAATCTGCAATGAAATCACTGTGTAATTTGGTCGTAAAGGTGAGCCGTGGTTGCAAAAGATATATCAACATCATAATATTTGAACAAATGTGTACTTCAGATGTGTATTGCAGAAGAATACATATTCCATCTACAATCTTCCTCAACATATATGTATCTCAGATGAAGATCATAATATAGACTGATGTATATTTGGAGCAGACTCTATATATCATATGGAGCATTCTTAGTATTTTAGTATTATTCTAATGGCACATTTATGATTATATAAGTTTGGTATAGTTTGTTCTATGGAGTGTCCTTATCATCAGTTTCAGCATTATACAAGTGCAAGGAGTCTATGTTTTGGGATGGTATCATCTTACTGTGTATATACATACAAGTTCAATGATTCCCAAAGTGTTCTCCCAACAATGCTTATACACCAAATGGAGCAGGAGTCCCAGCCAAGTATGTGGACAAAATGAAGAATGCTTATGAAGAACTCTAGTAAGGAAATGATGGAAAATACACTGAAAAAAGGTGTAACCCTTTGCCATTGATGTCAAAGGGGGAGGAAATGTGAAATGGTACCAGAGGAAGGAAGAGACTTCTCAGAATGAAAGGTGGAGGATGTGTTGCCATCAATTCCAAAGGGGGATACTTTTGGAAATATTGTCATTGATGGCAAAGGAACAGGAAGGAGCAGCACCAGAATTATCATTGAGAACAATGGAGCAGATCAGGATCAACTAGAGTATAAAGGAGCAATAAGGAAAAGAAGGAAAAAGTACAGTGGAGGAGCAAAAGAGAGGAAGAGGAGTAGCAGTAGAATCATTATATAAGGCAAAGGAGCATAGAGGAGCAACATTATGCAGAAAAGAGGAAAGAAACAACAATGTGCATCAAAGAGGCAAGGAGTAGCATTAACATCATTATCTAAGGCAAAGGAGTAGAAAGGAGCAGCGCAAGGAGCAGCATCATAATAATCAGAGAAGACAAAGGAGAAAGTCGGGCTGAAATGCATTTAGAACAGTGCAAGCTAGGTTGAGTCGTGTATTTTCACATTTAGAACAGTGTGCATGTAGTTCAGCGGGTCAAATCGGGTAATTTCCAGAAGAAATCTATGCAAAACAGTGTTTGACGAAGGTCGAAATATCGCATGTCGCAATCAGAGCAGGACGAAATATCGCCAATCGCAATCACAGTGGAAGGAGTATCGCAAAACAATAGAGACATAGAAATTTTGAAATGCAAAGTGTGATAAGATGATGTGGTGGTGATGTAAGAAGTGACGTGGAAAGCTGACATGGCCCCGACCCCACAAATCGCAATAAAATTATGAATATGTGACAAGATAACGTGGCAGTGACGTAAGCAATGATGTGGCAAGATGATGTGGCTGTGATGTAAGCAGTGACGTGGTAGATGACGTAGACCTGACCCCCGTATCGCAAATCACATATCGCAAGGAGTTCATACCCTTGGATCGGAGAAAATCTACGATAAAGCTGTGGGACCCTTTTCGCATATTGCAAATTGTAAAGCTCAAAAGGGATAGTGCTTATGTACCATGTCAAAATGCTGAAATGCAAAGAGCGATGAGAGACCGAATGAAATAAGATTCAAAGCTAAAATCCAAAGGATTTAAAGTCCGGCTGTGGGACATAATCACATATCGCACATCGCAAGCTCAGAAGTGATCGAACCCATGAACCACGGTGAAAGGCTGACTTGCTGAAGTGCGATAAAAGGAGTCGGACGTGATGGAGGTTCAAAGTTAAAGACCAAAGCATTTCAAATATGGATGTAAGGCCCTTTGTTAAGAAATTGCATCGGAGGTGGAACAGGTGATTATAATGTAGAAGTACCAAGGAATGCTGAAATGCTATAAAGGGACTAGATGAAATGCAGCTCAGAGCTATTATTTAATAGATTTCAAATCCAAGTGTATGTGGTTTTCCTTAAGGTTTGTAATGTAGAACGATTGGATCGCCTAAATGTGATAAAGGGACTGGACACGAGGCTGTTCAAAGGCTAATTGGAATTTATTTAAGTTCCAGAGTTCTTTGTAGTTACACTGTTTTATGAAGAAAAATGAACATGGGCAGTAGACTCGGGTAAGACCTGACACTCGTGCAGAACAGTGGTTGATGTTGTTGCGGTTGTTAAACAAGAAAAGTATGAACGCATGCATAAAGGCTCAGGTAAGTGACCTGACACAGAGCAAAGGGCAGAGAAAGTTGAACGTCGCGTTAATGAGGATATAGGCACCATGGGTTGAGTCGGGCTCAGCAAAACCTCTAGGGCAGAGTCGGGTGTTGAGACAAGGAGAAGGCTGAATGCTGCATGCAAGAGAAGGAAAGCAGATAGACAGAGTCAGGAAAAAGGAGCATTTGGTGGCACTGTTGGAAACATGCCAGCTGGGTTGAGTCGGGCAAAAGGTGTTTGTGCAGAAATGTTATAATATAATAGCAGATCATAAAAGACAGTGACAATAACAGAAAGGACAAATGCACAGTGAGCAAAGAGCTCAAAGGGATGAGTGAAATATATTTTTTGTAACGGTAAATGTAAATGAATTAATTATTTTTTATTGTATGTGATGCACAGGAAAGTATCCGTAGGCATAGGTAAAACTCCAATGAGTGTTGTAATGATTATCTCTGATGTAATAACCTGAACTGAAGTGTAAGGAATCAAATGGTGGAAGGCACAGGGTCAGGCCTGTTCACTTCGAATTCCCTGTAGAATGAAAATAGTCATGTAGTTATCTGTATAAAACATGTAATATCAGTGTGAAAATAGAGTTTAGAGAGCGGAAGAATTAGAGAGAGATGATAGAGATGTTATGCACATCAGGAGATGATATGAAGCATAAATGAAGGCAGAAAAGGCAACAGTGAAGAAGGAGGATAACCGAGTTGATATCCAGGTAATCAACATATGATTTTTATTGTAGTGTGAGGGAGTTGGAGCTTCCATATCAAGTTGCAACTCGATAGATGTCCAGCTGGAGTTGGTTGAGGTAGGAGCCTCCTGTGGGTTGTAGCCTGCAAAAAATACATAGGAGTTGGTGCTTCCATTTCAAGTTGTAGCTTGATAGATGTCCAGTTGGAGCTGGTTGAGGTAGGATCCTCCTGTGCATTGTAGCCTGTAGAAAATATTTGGGATTTGGAGCTTCCTTGCAAGTTGTAGCTTGCATAAATTAAGGTAGTAGCCTCTTGTAGGTTGGAGCCTACATAAAATCAATTGTGAGAGGGAGTAGGAGCTTGCCTTTGCATCACAACAATAATAAGATGTGGTTTTCTCCCTTATGGGTTTCCACTTATATCTAGTGTCTATGTGCTTGATGATTATGTGTTGATGTGATGTTTTAATCTAATTAATTACTTGTTGTCCACACATTCAGTTTGTTGATTCATTATGTATTAAGTTGCTGATAAAATGAAGTAGTTAATGGGTGTAAAGAAAAGAGTTTTAATGTTCATGAATGTACTAAATTGATTCACCCCCCCATCTCAATTTAGCTAAGGGTTCATCACAATCCGTTTTACAAATTTTAACGGATTCTGGGCAGTAGCATACAAATTAAGTATCCCACATTTTCACTCAGAATCTGGTTGGAGTTGGCTAGAATCCGGCCACCGGAAAACTTCCTGCCTCCTTAACCTGGCACATCATCAAGTCAACCTTAGAAATTTGACCAGCTCTAAATTTCGCATACGAACTCGGTTTGATGAACCGTTCACATCGTTGCGATCAGGACAACGAGATCTTCAACTTGAAGTTGACTTTGCCACATTTCAGTCACTTTGATTTTTGAGATTTCATAAGCCCTCTTTGTCCTATGTGTATCTCTAGAGCCACCTGGATCATTCCTCCCTACTGAGGAGCTTTTGGTCCTCCAAAATCATCAACAAGAATATGCAACTGCTTTGTACTATGTATGCACCACAAGTGTCCTAAAAGGTCACCCTTCCTTCTCCTTCACCTTTGTCCTTCAGAGCCATAAACGATGAACCGAAACCTGCATTCCCTGCAAACCTATAGTACAATCTCTTGCAAATTACATGCTCATTTATGACCACTATGACCCATACACTTCCATAATTGCCACGAGTTTACATACTCGGTGGTCAAGCTTACATCAAATGGAAATCACATCCCAGCTATCGTTACAAGGCCAAAAACATCACTGTCACATTTCGAAGTGATGTCAAACACGTCATCACTTTTACATAAAATAAATGCATCACATGCTTTACAAAACAAGGCCAAGATATCATGGTTTCTTAACAAGCGATGGAAAACACATCATCACTTTTACAGTTAAAAATGCAACATATGATTTACAAAACATGACCATGACACACTACCACATCTAGAAAAACCATCTCTCACTCATAAAAGTGAATGGATCATCTCCCTGTGGCACGTTTGCTTGTCGAACATCTGTTTCAACTGGTTCATGCACCGACGCTTTGTCCTCAAGTTACTGCTCTGGATGGAGCCTCGAACACATGGCTCTTTGATGGTCACTTTGGTTGCAATGGCTGCAAAAGGTATTCTTTCTCCAGACCTGCTTAACCAGTTTCTTTTTCTGATGTGGAGAAGGATTTCCATGCCTCATCCTCCTTTGTGCTGCCATTATTTTCCAAAACTCAGCAATGACATGGTTATGTAAACCACAAAAATGACAATTTTTCTTATGCCATGATTTACGTTCATGATTAGCAACATGCTTATAATGAACTTGTGAATATCGAGACTTGTTATACCTTCCATGGTGATCTATGGTGCGATCATGGTGATGAGAGCTTGTCTCAGCTTTTCTACCGCGACATGCACTTCCATGGGATGATGGTCAAGTATTCCCATCATTCTTTTCCCATGACGAGTTCAAAAATGTATGTTTTCCTTTTCTGTCATTATGGTGATGAGAGCTTTCCTCAGCCCTCTCTCTGCAATATGTGTTGTCATAAGATGATGGTGAAGTGTTCTCATCATTCTTTTCCCTCAACAGTTTCCACAATGTCGAGGAGGCTTTCGATACCTTTTAACATTCTCCTTCAGTGTATCCCAAACCTGTGTAGCAAGGTCTCTATGCAACCTCCAATGGTTGAGTTATGCCTTTGCAATGAATGTCAATTCCTCTTCCTTTGTACCCCATCCTGGTAAGGAGTCTCATGTTGGTTCTTGTAATGGGGATCTCCACATTTCCAATAGATATAATAGCATATGAAGATGAAACTGAAGAATGATCACACTATTTACCTCAGATGTTGATTTGGAAACATGTGAAGAGGGCTTCTGTAAGCCTTTGTTGCGCTTCACTTCCTCTAAGGCCTCCATCGTGGCTTGTAGTTGAAGTTGCAATCACTGCTTCTCCTCCTTCTCTTCTCGTAGAAATGTCTTTAATGCATCATGATCTATTTGAAGACTTCTATCGTTGCGCTTCAATTCTTCCAATGCCTCTGTCGTGGCTTGCAACTGAAGCTAAAATTGTTGCTTCTCTTCCTTCTCTTCCTGTGGGAGTGTCTTTAATTCATGATGATCTGTTTGAAGACTTTCATCATTGTGCTTCAATTCTTCCAATGCCTCTATCGTGGCTTGCAACTGAAGTTGCAATTGATGTTTGTCCTCCTTCTCCTCTTGTAGGAGTGTCTTGAACTCGGTGTTATCTGCTGCTTGTTTCTCATAAGATTCATACAACATGTCCGCTTTCTTGGACACCCTGAGCATGGTCTCGTACATGTCTTTGACATCCTCCATTGCTACATGTCCAATGGATCATGCCTACAATTCACATCAGCAAGAAGACTGCTCTGATACCACTTGACCTGGGTAAATTTCTAATACCCTTTTTACCAAGACCTTTTACTTCGTTTGATGTATTAAAATTTCATTTTATCAAAAGCATTAATGAACACATGAAAATATAATCTAGAGGAAAGCATGTAAACAATAACACAACAAAAATGCAATCTGTTTAATAATGGAGTTCGTCCAGTGTGGACTACATCTCCGAGCCTCAGTGTCTCGATGGTGTTGGCCGCTCCATTTAGTGTTGTAACTAGTGATAATGTACATGGATGTTATTGACTTGTCATACAAGGAAAGCCCTCAAGATGAGTGGCAAAGTCTCTCCACGAGACGTTTTGTTACAAGTAACTCTCACTCATCACAAACCTCCTATCAGCATGACAACTTTACACATACAAAGAGTATCCCGCCATCAAAGCAACAAAGGGATCTCACAACATAAGTCGCCATCCATGATAAATACATACCACATCAATACAGATAAAGATTCTGCATCTTACATTAGTAGGAATCAACAACATCAAATAAACATGAAGAATCTACATCATACATCAAGCAGGAATCGACATGACATAAAGCATCCTAAAACAATAATCAATGAAGTACGTGGAAACAACACTTAATATACCTCAAGTCTAATTCTGCCTTAAGGATAGGTTTCTCAATCACTAGATCTGAATGCACCATTGCAAACGTGGCATCGAATGGCGAGAAATCGACTGTCCACATGCTGAAATATGACATGGTCATCCCCATATGGAATATGGCCGAAAAATTAAGACCTATGTTGCAAAAACTGCCACTGCCATTAGGTTCGTGTCGCCGAGAGGTGTAAAATTCACATAAAATTTCTCCAATTTGGACACTGGGAAAATTTGGCCCCTCTGGAAATGAGGCTCAATCAGGGTTCCATTGCCTCTGCATCTAGCTCATGGTTCCACTTGCATAAAAAAATCTCTACCTTGAACTGCATGCCCGCTCCTCCTCTTCCTGGGCGCATCTACGAATTGAGTTTTTTTATATAAAGTTTGGGAAAATTAATCAAAATGAGTCATTGGCTCAATGGTTGAGACCCGCTCAATGGTTGAGATCTGTAATCACGGGGAGGAGGTCGTGTGGTCAAACCCCGCCCCCTCCCAAAATGGTTGTGCAATCGTTTTTTTTTAAAACCAAATCATGGTGTAATGGGGGTCGAACCCGCATTGGGTCGCCTGTCCCACCAATTGTGGGATTTGAAGCAGGGTATGGAGGAGTGGCGTAGGTCGGGTCTATCGGAGGTGGCCCGCCCACCCATGTTAACGATTTATATATGTGTGTGTGTGTGTGTGTTTCGTTTCAATATGTGGTGGCTTCGGCTGTGGGGGTCAGCGAGGGTCACAATCCATCGAACCTTATCATATATATTTTAATATATGTTTTTGAATGATATTCCGTGGGGTGGCAGGGGTGGTGGCCCGCCACCCCCCTTTTTTATATTTTTTTGATTTAATTTAAAACAACCCATTTTACAAATTTTAATGAATTCTAGGCGAGTATAAAAAAAGTTAAATATCCCACATTTTCACCCGAAATCTGGCCAGAGTTGGCCGGAATCTGGCCACCGGAAAAATTTCAAATTGTTGCCTCCTTAACCTGCCACATCATCAAGTCAACCTTAGAACTTTGACCAACTCTAACTTTCACATAAAAAATCGGTTTGACGAACTGTTTACACGATTGCGATCAAGAAAACGAGACATTCAACTTGAAACTGGGTTTTCCATGTTACCGTCACTTTTATTTTGAGCTTTCATAAGCCCTCTTTGTCCTGTGTGTGTCTCTAGAGCCACCTAGATCAGTTATGGGCAAGAGGAAAATACTAATGGGGCATATGGCAGCAGGTCTCGATCAGGTTACAGGTTGGACATGGATGATACAGTCAGAGGTGGAAGATCTTTGGATACACCCGACAGGTAGGCTAGCACTCATGGATTCTATTATCACTAAATTGATACTGATGGGATGCTTCAACAACCAACCTAGAGTAACTATTTCAAACCTACTTCTAGCTGAAAATTAGCCTTTTCAGCCTGAGAGGGCTCTCTCAAGGATATAGAATGATATTTTCTAAATGAAGTTCAACTGATGGATAACTCTGAAATAATTTTTTAAGTGTTTTTTTATGCTGGTGAAAGATGTGGAGAAATCACTACCATTGGGTATATGGAGTCAGTGAAAAGAACTCAATGACATATGAACTATTCTTATGGAAGTTGAGGCATATAGATGTTCTGATGAAAAGATAACATTCACAGTACTCTAAGTGTTTAAAGGAAGTTAGATCATGTAATACATGAATTCTAAGTAATCAAACATCAGAATACTGAAGATAAAATTGCAGAATACATAGGAAAAATACTCATGAGAACATAAATGAATCTCAGGTGAAGAGAAGAAAACTGCCACTGTATATTACTGGTGAATTTTTTTTACAATAGTAGTTTTGTAGTAAACATTAATCAACCCTCTCTCCTTCAATAATCTGCCTATTAATAGGCTTAGGCATCTTTACATTGATTCTTCTAACAAGGTTGAGCATTCGAATGCTTTTTTTGACACCTAATCTAACCAAAAGCCTATTACAAGGAGGTAAAACTGAAAACAACTATTTTTAGGATTTAGAAACCTAATAGGACTCTATAACATCTTTATTACATTAAAAACCTTAAAAAATGCATATTTACATCGAGAAGGTAATGTTCCCGGGTGGCACAGACCATGACCAAAACATAATTATTCCCACTAAGTCAGGAGAGTTGTCTTCTGAATTTTTAGGTGGTGGTGCCATAATTGTTGATGAAGATTCCATGATGAGTTGGAAATATGAAATAATTTTTCGAAGAGCATGCCTTCATCAAAACATTCACCTGATGATATTTAACCTTTCCACGTGGCTGACTTGTCTTAAAAAGACAATAAAAACTTGAAAAACCTTCAAAAATTCCTTCGTTGCAGAAACATGGGACTTTAGGCAAGTCTATAGAGAGAGTTCGTAGCACCTTTGAATTAGACCATCTCTGAAAAATATCTGCTCCCTTTGTTGATATGAGGTTTTTTAATTAGTCAAAATTACTAAATACAAGCCTTTACCTGCCTCCTTCAAGATAAGACCTGTGATTTATAGCCAAAAATAATCTACAGCGAATTTGTAGCGATTTTTGGGCTTCAATCCTGCGACATGCTACGAACTTGCCTAATTGCTAGAAGACTTGAAAATTCAGCTTTCCTTCTTCAAAATTTTCCCATGGCTCTGCAAGTGATGATCCAAAATGATGCAAAAATATGAAAAGGTATTTGATCTCTTTTTCAAACCTTAGAGGCTTCACCTTTCGCAATAGAGGCTTCAGTTTCTACAGGTTCATTTATAACTGTTATTTGTAAACCTTTTTTCTTGAGCTTTGGTTGTATCATCTTCATCTTCTCTTCTAACTCTTTCACTTGAATTTTAGTTTTATTTATCTCTACGTGCAACCAAATATTCCTCTTTTGTGTATGTTTCATTACCCTGCATAGAGGAATTTTTATTTTCAGCAATTTCTTTGCATTGGTCAAAGCCTCACATAGTGATTGATTTGATCATTTACCTTTTCTTTGAACTCCTCTGCCATTTTTATTTCTAGCTTGGCTTCCTCCAATTCCAACTTAGTTTCAATAAATTCCTCCCTGACTTCTCTCAGCTGCTGATTCAAAAGTTGCACTTCAGACTTTTCCAAGACTTTCTCTTTACCTTTCCTGTGCTTAATGATTTCTTCTTTTGCTGAAGATAAGTCAATGATGACTTATGCCATAGGTTGTTTGCCTTTATCTGTCACTTCAGTCATTTTTTTAGCCATGACACCTTTGGCAAGCTACAATATGGTAGGTGTTTTTCTTGGTTTGAATACAAAACCTGCATCTTCACGGGAGAAATCAAGTTTTTTGGCAGTTAGGCCTTTCTTTTCCTTCTTGCTTCCTTTGGCATCCATAAATTTGACCACTGGAGTTTCTTCTATGCATTAGGGGAATTTTCAGGTCTAAATGGGCCTCCTAAGCAAATTTTAAAATAATAGTGGAAATAATAAAATAATATTAGATTACATCATCAAATTTAAGAGGGAAAAAAAAAATATGTTTTCAACTTATCTCCCTATGGGTTTACTAAAATTTCGAGCAGAAACACTCATTGGATGTATAATTTGATTCATCATCCAATGAGTACCCATGTTGCATACTTTCGATGGACTTTTCTACACAAAAAATGAGAAATACATGAAAAAAGTTATTACAATCACGTTTTTCATGTATTTCTCATTTTTTGTATTGTAGTATCCATCAAAAGTATGCAACATGGGTACTCTTTGGATGAGGAATTAAAATTTTCATCCAACGAGTACTCCCACTCGAAATTTGAGTAAAACCTCAGGAAGATAATTTGAAAATACGAGTTGAAAAAGTAGTTTTATTATTTTATTATTTTTTAATCTTTTTACTTTTTTACTCCAAAAATGGTGAATCATCCCCCATGGTTGACATCATCATCTAGAATCCTATTGGTTCTTATAAAGTGTATTTTGGTTGTACATTTTTGTTAGTAGGCCCATTTTAAACCTCAAAATTCCCCTAATGTCTATGGCTTGAAGAATGTCCTCAAGGTTGCCTTTCCCTAGTGTTTGGCTCCTAGTTATTCTTCCACTCTTTTTTTTGGGCTTTGACTTGCCATTTGTAGGTGTGGGTTGTGGAAATTTTGTTTCCTGTGCATGCTCTATTTCAACCTCCATGGGCTCTACAATCTGCTCCATTTCCTCTTCATTTACACCCTCTGCTTCAGCTATAGGTTTATCATTCTTGCTTGAAGGAGTATATTTTTATTTAGGTGTCTTCTTGGGTGTTGATGCATTTACTTCATAACCACTAAGAAACAAGAATGTGGCCTGGTCTCTATTCAGCTTTTTCAACTCCTCCAACACGAGTAGCTTGATCAATACATGATGAAAAATTGAAGTTTCATTACCTTCTGGCCTAACTTGAAATTTGTCTGACATCTTGCTTAGGTTTCTAAATAAGAAAAATGGAAGGTCTAGGGGCTTCTTACCAGTGAAATGTAGCAAGAGTCTGAAATGATACTGATAAATCATATAGAACCTCCCTTCACATGTGAATTATTTCTGAATTACCAACAGTAGTTTGGAGTAGATCCTTGGGATCCCAGATGCCATATCCATTCCAATGTGTCCAGGTCTCATGAATTCATCACAGTTCTGTAATTTGGATTTAGTGGCTTTAAACCACTCTTCTCCCATCCTCAAAATCTTTGTAGCTTGGGAAATTTTTTCAGGAGACACCACAAAACTCAGCATACCCACCTTTGATGCAGTTCCCACGAAATTCACTGCAAAGTCCTTTGAAACTTGAGCATGATAACCTTGAAGCTTATGGTAGAACCTCATGCAACCAACACTGGTAAAGGATTTTGCAAAGCTAGGATCCTCATTGATAAATTTTAAATCCATGGGCTCATACCTGACAACTGAGCCCCCTTTATTAGTCTTCTTCTGCATGGTCATCTCTCTTAACACTGTGTTGGCCTTCTTGATAGTATGACACCTGCAAAGAAGAGAATTACACAACAAGAAGATTGCAAACAAAGTTGAACCTTCCTAAGTATGATGAAAACACTTATACATATAGGTAATAGGGAAATACGACAAACAACATCTCTCAAGGGTAATTTAAAAGGTAAGTTTCGAATATGAGAGGGATGAAGACAAATAAGTGAGGTTAAGTGAAAAGATGAATGACCAATGATGATTACGCGTGTTGCATGAATCTTCTAATGGATCACATGACCTCAGACTGACCTCTAACCTCTAAAGACTTGAAACCTCACCCTTTCCTTTATCAGTGAAGAAAATTAAACATGATTTCGTAGCACTTTCCGTTATAATTCTGGTAGATTCGCTATGAACTGGTCAGGTGAGTCTGTAGCAAAAACAACATGTTTTCCATTAATTTCACCATGGACTCAGGAAAAAATAGACAGGTGGCCTAAAACGAAATTTGAACCAATGTATGAAGATTCTTGGTGGATTTTTATGGATTTGACCATGATGACATGACAAGTGGGACTCTTCAAACTTAGGATTATGACCAATTCACAAAATTTTATCAATTTCATGAATTAATTTTTCCAAGACAATAAAACATATACTTAATGACCTTCCTAATCAAAAGTGAAATTTTACTAGTGATAACAGATTCTATTCTAGATATGGCTGAAAGAGACATCATCATCATTACCACCAACATCCTTATAGGAGGAATGGGAAGCAATATTTGTTAGAGGAGTTCAAGAAAGCCAAGCCTCTTACTTTTGATGGGGATGTGAAGAAAGAAAAAGATGCAAAATCATGGCTACTTGGGATGAAGAAGTTATTCAGATTTCATGTTTATTCATAGAATATGAAAGCCAAGATAGTGATATTCAGTCTCAAGGTAAGTGCATACATCTGGTGGAAAGATGTGAAACGTGTTAGAGGCATCAAGGTAGAGGAGTTGAGTTGGCATGAGTTTAAAATATTTTTGAGGAAGAAGTAATTTTCTAAGAGATATTATGACGGAAAGGTGAAGGAGTTATAAGAGTTGAAGATGGGTCCTATGATAGATCAAGAGTACACGACCAAGTTATTGGAGTTGTTGAGGTATGCGCCCTACCTCAATGATGAGAAGACAAAGGTCCAGAGATTTATCTATGGGTTGTATTTAGCATCTAAAGATTGGATTGCGTATGATGAGCCTTGGTCATTAGAGGAAGTTATTGGGAAGTTGAAGCATTGTTATGAGTAATCAAAGCGCAAGTCTGAGCCTAAGAAAGATTGGTAAGGTAATGAGAATACTAAGGGAAAGTGGGCTAAGAAGTGAGGAAGAATTTAAGATGCAGGTGATAAGAAGAATGTAGCACCTTATAAGAAGTTTAATGTAGTTCACAGAGGACATGGATTCCAGCCTAAGAAGCAGAATAAGGGTGATGGCAGGAACCCTTTATAGTGTTGGACTTGTGGTGGGGAGCATCACAGGAGAGACTGTCCACTACATTAGGGTCGAATACCTCATATTTATAGTGCTCAGGAGGCACAGACAGATGGGGATGTTGGTCAGAGTATTCGTCAGATATAAGTAGCACTTGATAACATGACCATCAAGAATCCATTATTGAGATGGAAGGCAATATTTGTGATCGAGTTGTTTACATTTTTATTAATCCTAGATCTGATTATAGTTATGTTAGTCTTGAACTAGTGGATAAGTGTGGCTTGAAAGAAGTGCATGAAGAATATTGGTTGGTTCAATTGGCTATAGCGGCCAAGAAAAGTGTTCATCATTAGGTAAGAGCTTGTGCATTTGAGTTGAATAGTATGCCTACCTCATCACATCTAAATATGCTTCCTTTGGTTTCATACAATATGCTTTTGGGCATGGATTGGTTGTTCATTCACATGCTTAAAGTGGACTACTACAATAAGGATATTGAGTGCCTAGATGATGATGGGGAAAGGAGAATATTGTAGGTAAAGAAGAATATTATATCAATGATAATGGTTACATCCAAGCAAGCTAAGCATTGTTGCATGAAAAGGTGTGTATTATTTGTAGTTCATATTTCCAGTGACAAAGGGAAGGATGTTGAGAATGATGAAGGCCTGAAGAGGTATCGTGTTTTGCAGTTGTTTCAGGATGTGTTTCCAGCAGATATTTTAGAGTTAACACCTCATAAGGAAGTGGAATTTTATATTGAGTTGATGCTAGTATTATCACAAGCATCTAAGGAGCCATACATGATGAACACTCTAGAGATGGTGGAATTGAAGTTGCAGCTTAAGGAAATGCTTGATAAATGATACAAAAGGACAAGTGTGTCTCCTTGGGGTGCACTAGTATTATTTGTAAATATGAAGGACAATACTCTCAGATTGTCCGTTGATGATAGGAAGTTAAAAAAGGTGATCATAAAGAACAAGTATCCATTGCCACGAATCAAAGAACTGCAAGGAAAGGAGAATATTGCATAGAAAAAAGAAGCCTTATTAGTGAGAACAATTACAACCATGCAAGCTAAGCGCAATTCTAGGAAAGGGTGTGTATTGTTTGCAGTTCATATTTCCAGTGAAAAAGGGATGGTTGTCGAGGATGATGAAGTCATGAAAAGGTATCTTGTTTTGTAGCAGTTTCGAAATGTGTTTCCAACAGAGATTTGAGAGTTACCACCTCATAGGGAAGTGGACTTTTCTATTGAGTTGATTCCAGGAGCAACACCAACATCTAAGGAACTGTACATGATGAGGACTCCATAGTTGGTAGAATTGAAGTTACACTTAAGGAAATGCTTGATAAAGGATACATAAGGCCAATTGTGTCGCCTTGGGGTGCACCAAAATTGTTTGTAAGAAGAAGGACAATGCTCTCAAATTGTGTGTTGATTAAAATAAGTTGAACAAGGTGGCCATCAAGAACAACTATCTATTGCCACAGATAGGTGATTTTTTTGATCAACTGAAGGGATAAGTAGTGTTTTTGAAGATTGATATCATCAATGTGTTGCATCATTATCTGAAAAATTTTGTGATAGTGTTTATTGAGGATATATCGATATATTCTAAGAATGAGAAAGAGAATGCAAAACACCTAGCACTAGTGTTGAGATTGTTGAGAGAGCATCAGTTGTATGCCAAGCTCATCAAGTGAAATTTATTTTAGACTGAATTTCATTACTTGGGACATGTTTTTTCCAAGGAAGGTATAATAGTGGACCTAAAAAAGATTAAATTTATCATGAAGTGGCCAACTCCTAGGAATGTGGATGAGGTCGTATCATTCCTGGGACTAGTAGGTTATTACAAGAGGCTTATCAGGAAATTCTCAAAGGTTGGTTATCCTATCACATCTTTGTAGAGAAAAGGGAAGAAGTTTGAATGGACAGAGGAGTGTGCAACTAGTTTTGAGCAATTGAAGAATTTGCTGACAAATGCTCCATTCTTGAAGATTGCATATCCTCATAAGGATTTTTTGGTATGTACAGATGCTTACAAGGAAGGAATTTGTGGAGTCCTGATGCAGGAAGTGTAGATAGTATGTTATGAGTCAAGGAAGTTGAATGAGCACGAGTGAAACTATGTGACTCATGATATTGAGTTGGAAGTTAGCATTCATGCATTGAAGATGGGGAGACATTATCTTCTTGGCAGGAGGTTTGTTTTGATGAGTAATCATAGTGGACTGGGGTATTTATTTGACCAACCCAATTTGAATGCTAGGAAATATATACGGATGGATACCCTTAGTTAGTTTGACTTCAAGATTAGGTACATCGAGGGCAAGGAGAACAGGGTTTCAGATGCTATTAGTAGAAGTGTGCAAATAAATCATATTTTAGCTATGAGCTCTTATGGGATAGATTTACATGAGCATATCTTGCATGTAGGGCAACACGATGACAAGTACTAGGAGCTAAAGAAGAGATTGCAGCAGCAGGGTAGGTGATAGGGATGAGGAGTATCACCTCATGGAAGATGGCTTGGTCAGATTCAGGAACATGATTTATGTGTCGGATAACAGTGAGCTCAAGAAGCTTATCTTGAGGTAGTTTTATGTCAAGCCATATTTAGGTCACCCAGGATACTAGAATACTTTGACAACAATCAATAATTTATATCATT
This sequence comes from Pinus albicaulis, assembly GCA_034641835.2. Classification (NCBI taxonomy): domain Eukaryota; kingdom Viridiplantae; phylum Streptophyta; class Pinopsida; order Pinales; family Pinaceae; genus Pinus; species Pinus albicaulis. The sequence goes on from CM076583.1 coordinate 931,928,689, forward strand.
AGCCGAATCTAAAGAAAGAATTGGATGAGTTTATTTCTAGATGTTTTTACTACTAGTAGGTGAAAGTAGAGTGTAAGCATCCAACTAGTTTCAATGCAGCCTATTCCTATTCTAGAATGGAAATGGGAGGTCATTTACATGGACTTCATTACAAGTTTGTCGAGTACATTGAAGCAACATTATTTCATCATGGTTGTGGTTGACAGGTTGAGCAAGGTAGATCAATTCATTGCAGTGAAGTCTACTAATTAAACTAGTGAGGTAGCTCATGTTGGAAATACTGAGGAAGGGGGGGGGGGGGGGTGAATCAATATTCCTTCTAATTAGATCATTAGTTAATCTTAAATTATTATCAGTGTTTGTACAATGATAGCAGCAAACAAGAGGAACACAAATGCACACAATTTTTAAGGTGGAAACCCACTCCGGGACAAAAACCACCTAATGATTTTCTAATAATTCTTTAATATTCAACTCCAATTGAAAATAAAGCTCCAACTTCCTAGAATATAGAAAATCATTCTTCTACAGCTCCCACTGGATGGATGCTCCGACGCCCGAGATTCTTCAGTAGTCAACTGAATGGATGCCTCAACACCCAATGAGCTACAACTCACCCTAGTGGCACCCTACCACCCTATAGAAGAATAAAATTAGAATGGACTCCCGTACCAGGGAAAATGGTCCACTTTATAATGATATAGAATGATGTAGAAGAAGAATATATACTAGACCAAAACCTCAACTTTGATGCAACCACCTAATGGTGATCCTAGACCTCCCAACACTGCCTCTTCAACACTTGGCAGATAGACACTAGTACAATTTTTACAATAATGTATTTATAATGAATTAGTACAATGATACCTTTACAATGATTGTATGCAGTGCTGCCCACTTGAAGACTTCATAGGATGAACTTCTTGCTGCTGTTATGCACCTTGGTTGATTTTATTTTCATGCTACCCTCTGCTACACCTTGCTTTGCTTTGCTTCCCTAGAAAGTCTGGTCCTTTTCAACCCTTGAAAACACATGATCTAGCTTTTTCTTTGCCTTCTAGGAGCTCGATATTGAATCTGGTGTATCTCTGTTATTTTAGATCCTCAATATCTTATTTTAGGTCCTTTAGTAGTCCTCTAAGTTGTTTTTCCAATGCCACAGTTCTGACCCAATTTGGATCCTTCAAGGGAGAGTTATACCCAATCTCTCACAATGCCCTAATTATGGACTGTTTCAGTAGAGCGCACTTGTACGACATGCCACGTGTCACTGTTTCTTTATTTGGCTTTGAAATTGATAGAGAAAAAAATATAGTCTGTTCACTATCTGTCACTTCTTACGGAATCCCAATCTGACACTCAGAGAGAGAGAGTTATGATGATTTTACCAAGGTCACTTCTTTGAGATGAATTTCAGGAGCCTGCAAAAACCATGAATTCCACAGATCATATCTCCAAAAATTTTCCGCACCTTGATCTGAAATTCTTACAACATCTTGCTCAAGATTTCTTCTTCGCCTCATAAAAATTTCAGCTTCTGAACCTTTGTAGAAAAAAATTTAGAGCGAAAATTCCATGATGACCTGTTTCAGATGGCGAAATCCCTTGCATAAGGAGGAAATGAGGATCACAATTTATATAAATGCTTAGGTTGAGAGGGGCTTCAACAAGTGAACGTGGGAGGGATTTTAGGAGCTTAAAAAATATTAATTATGACTTTTTAATGACCCATGCCCCAACCCATGAAGTTTTAGCCCAGTAACTGGGGGTACAAACTTGAAACATGAATATCTCTCAAACCGTGAAGAATTACATGGTGTGACATATATCAATGGAAACACCTCGACAAGTAGAAACCATAAAAAGCATTATTGACCCAGAGTATATTAATTTGGTAGGTAAAAATTCCCATGCAATATTGGGTTAGCCCCTGGTGCTGCTTGGGTTGACATTAATGACAACCGCTGATCAACAATCTCCCCCGTTGGCATTGATGGCAACACAAGTACTCCCCTGCGATCATGACACCTCTTCCTACAACATTCTCTCCCCCTTTGACATCAATGGCAAAGGGTAATCCCCCCTGAAACACAACCATCTTGCGGACCTGTACACACTTCCACTCCCCTTGACATACAACCGTCCTGCAGACCTGTAATCTACTTCCACTCCCCCTTTATATTCTGAAAAAGGAAAATCTAATGAGAACTTGGGAGAATCCAAAGCTTCTGGCGAAGATATTCCAATGCTAGTGAATATTTAATATGTGATTCTTTTGGTGCTTCTTGGAATCTTGCTACTTGTCCAACTGCTTGCATAACATCTGGTTGGGAGGCTGTTACATATAGAAGACTATTAATCATAGATCTATACAACCTTTGATCCACATCCTTAGATGAGTCATCTATGCTCAATTTGCAACATGTTACCATTGGAGTAAGGATGGGTTTGCAATCTTCCATTTTAAATTTATTTAGCATTTCCTTGATGTACTTGGCTTGACATATAAATATTCCTTTCTCTTGCTGAGATATTTGAAGCCCTAAGAAGTATGTCAGCTCACCAAGTAAAGACATCTCGAAATCACTTTGCACCTTTGTAGCAAACTTCTTACTTAGTCGATCATCATTGCTACCAATTATTGTATCATCCTCTTTAGCTATTAGACATGATTTAGTTGCTTCATCCAGAACATATATGGAGTTTGGATCTTGAATTGCTGTAGCCACAATTTCACCATACACGCCTTTCCTAATTTCACATTTCGTGGAGTTGAATAGTATTGTGTGTCCTTGATCACACATTTGTCCAACACTGAGCTGATTGTGATTCATGTTTTCAACCAATAGAACATTCTTGGCTAGAGAATCTTTGCTTCCGAGAGTGACAGTACCTGATCCTATAACATTTGAAGATCCATCATTTCCAAAGGACACGGTTCCATCCTTCTGCTCTTTCAGAGATAAAAATTTATTTCTATCTCCAGTCGTATGTGTTGAGAAATCGCTATCAACATACCACACATCTTTGTTCTTTTGAGCCTTGAAAGCGAGAGCACAATTATCATTCTTCTTCTTCTTCCATGTTCGTTCGTTCTGTGGCTTCGAAGATTCTTCTAGAGGATTTTCAAGTCTGCAGTCTTTGACTATGTGTCCAAAGTTTCGACATTTGTAACATTCAATATTATTTCTTAAAAATTCAAATCTAATGATGTTTCGCTGAGCCCTGGGAGGTTCATATTTGGCAGATCTCCTGGAATTGTATTCGTTCCTAGGGTATGTGCGACATTCTACAACTTTATGACCAAATTTTCCACATGAATAACAATAGCCATAAAAAATATGTTGGTACCTGGATGGAAATGTTCGTCGAGGAATTGTCTTCCAAGGATGTTCTTGCAAATCTTGTCCATTGAATTCTACATGCATGTCAGATCTCATAGGTTCATTGTATTTTGTTGTAGAAGGTCCTGCTTCTTCTTCTTTGTAATCGATGCCAGTTTTGTCACTGTAAGATCGTTGATTGTTGATGAGTTCTTCCAATTCCCTTGAGATGTTGGCATAGTTTTGGATAGTTTTTCCTTTCTTCACTTCCTCACGCAGTGAGACTACTTCGACTTCTAATTCTTCCTTTTCTTGGTTGCTTTCTTCCAACTTATTTTGAAGTGACTCTTCAATGCATTTGTGTTCTTCAACTTCAATTTTGAGACCTTGAACTTGTTCTTCAAGAGTATTTGAATGGATCTTCTCCGCCTTGAGATCTTTTATAAGCTTGATTGCTTCCTCATAAAATTATTCTATGGTCCATCCTTATTCTTCGTTGTTTGATACCTCTTGTTTATTGTGCTTGGCCATAAACAATACTCTCTCATTGGCTTCTTCTTCACTGTCATTGTCTTCATCGGATGATGAGCTATCTTCTTTAGAGAGAAAGTTCCTTTTGGATCCTTGCTTGTTGAATTTCTTAAAGCCTTTCTTTCCTTTTGAGTTGCCATTACTTATGTTTGGACATTTTTCTGCAAAATTCCCAACCTCATTACAGCTGAAACATATCAATAGAAGTTTAACTTTGAATTTTCCCTTACCAATTTTTAGTTTTCTCGTGAAGTAAGCATATTATTCATCTGAAAGACCTTCTTCATCATCTCCCTTTTCTTCACACTTGTAGGTGCATGTCTTTTCAATTGAAGGTTGTTTATCCTTATTGGTTTTCTTAGATGCAATGAACGCAGTTTCTAGATGCGAAGTAACCTCTTCTTCATCAAGTCTCATTTCATATGCTATGAGAACTCCATGTAATTCCTCTTTGCTGAGTTTGTCCAGATTTGCACTGTATTCTAAGACCGATACCTTTGGGTTGAATCTCCCTGGTAACGTTCTAAGAATCTTTCGTATAATATTCTTCTCGTCAACTGGCTCTCCCAATCCTTCCAGAGTATTGGTTATTTCATCAACGTATTGAAAGTATGCAGCAATGTTGCAATCTTCTTTCATTATGAGTTGCTCAAATTTTTCTCTATAGATTTGAAGCTTTGCTTCTTTGACATTTGAGTCACCTGCATATATATTCTCAAGCTTGTCCCATACATTTTTGGCGGTTTTACAACCCAAAACCTTATGATAAGCAGATTCAATAAGTCCACTGATAATAATATTCTTTGCTTTTGCATCATTTACCAAATTCTTCTTACCTTGTTCATCCGCGGTTGATGTAAATCCATTTTGAGCAGTGTCCCATACTTCGTAACCTTGCGCCAAGAGATAGACCTCCATTCTTCCTTTCCAGAGTGCATAATTATTTTCATTGAATAGAGGTACACCATTCTTGGTATGCTCCATGACCTCCTTCCAGCTGTTAAACTGCTATTGAAGGAACCAAGCTCTAATACCAATTGTTGGAAATACTGAGAGGGGGGGGGGGGTCCAATTGAAAATAAAGCTCCAACTTCCTAGAATATAGAAAAACATTATTCTCCAGTTCCCACTGGATGGATGCTCCGACGCCCGAGATTCTTTAGTAGTCAACTGAGCGAATGCCCCAACACCCAATGAGCTAAAACTCACCCTAGCACCACCCTACCACCCTATAGAAGAATAAAATAAGAATGGACTCCTGTACCAGGGAAAATGGTTCATTTTACAATGATATAGAATGATGTAGAAGAAGAATATATACTAGACCATAACCCCAACTTTGACACAACCACCTAATGATGATCCTAGACCTCCCAACACTGCCTCTTGAACACTTGGCAGATAGACACTAGTACAATTTTTACAATAATATATTTACAATGACTTAGTACAATGATACCTTTACAATGACTGTATGCAGTGCTGCCCACTTGAAGACTTCATAGGATGAACTTCTTGCTGCTGTTATTCACCTTGGTTGATGCTCTTTTCATGCTACCCTCTGTTGCACCTTGCTTTGATTTTCTGCCCTAGAAAGTCTGGTCCTTTGCAACCCTTGACAACACATGATCTAGATTTTTCTTTGCCTTCTAGGAGCTCGATATTGAATCTGGTGTATCTCTGTTATTTCAGATTCTAAATATCTGATTTTCAGTTCTATAGTAGTCCTCTGAGTTGTCTTTCCAATGCTACAGATCTAACCCAATTTGGATTCTTCAAGAGAGAGTTATACCCAATCTCTCACAATGCCCTAATTATGAACTGTTTCAGTAGAGCGCACTTGTACGACGTGCCACGTGTCATTGTTTCTTCATTTGGCTCTGAAATTGATAGAGAAAAAACTAGAGTCTATGCACTATCTGTCAATTTTTATGGAATTCCAATCCGATACTCAGAGAGAGAGTGATGACGATTTTACCAAGGTCGCTTCTTTGAGATGAATTTCAAGAGCCTGCAAACACCCTGAATTCCACAGATCATATCTTCAAAAATGTTACACATCTTGATCTGAAATTTTTATAGCAACTTCCTCAAGATTTTGAATTCTCCTCATAAGAATTTCAGCTTCTGAAACTTCATAGAAAAAAAGTTAGAACGAAAATTCCATGATGACCTGTTTTAGATGGCGAAATCCCTTGCATAAGGAGGAAATGAGGATCACAATTTATATAAATGCTTAGGTTGAGAGGGGCTTCAACAAGTGAAAATTGGAGGGATTTTAGGAGCTTAAAAAATATTAATTATGAATTTTCAATGACCCATACCCCAACCCCATGGGGTTTTAGCCCAGTAACTGGGGGTACAAACTTCAAACATGAATATATCTCAAACCGTGAAGAATTACATTGCGTGCCATATATCAATGGAAACATCTCGACAAGTAGAAACCATAAAAATCATTATTGACCCAGAGTATATTAATTTGGTAGGTAAAAATTCCCATGCAATATTTGGTTAGCCCCTGGTACTGCTTGGGTTGACATCAATGACAACCGCTGATCAATGGCTCAAATATTCATCTAGGAGATAGTGAGATTGCATAGTGTTCCCAAGAAGATCATATCAGATAGAGATACCAAGCTCACTTCCAGGTTTTGGAAGGAGTTTCTAATAATATTGGTGATCCAGGTGGATATTGGTGGCCACCCACCTATTCCACTTGGATCCCCACCATTTTTTATTTCAGTTTTTTAGTTTCCTTAATTGTAGCACAATTTACTATTTTTAGCAGTTTTTTCAAGTCCTAAAATTATGGAGCCGTTTTGAGGCTGTAAATGACATTTTTTGGGAAAACCAGGAGTAACATGGGCGTTTCATTGATGTTTCTCACTTAAAAGTTGCATTCCTCAGATTGATCTCTCTAACGAGGTATTGTGCGCTTCAAACAAAGATCGTATGCCAAAGTTACATCCCTGGGAAGTTGATGTACCAATTTACCCAAACAGGGCCCATAGTTTTGGGGCTTCATCTCCTAGGGTTAGTTTTTTGGATGTTTAAAGTTTTTCCATTGTTTCTCAATAATAAATAGGCCTTCGAGCCTCATTGCAACATAGCTTAGAGGCCTGTAGCCACTACATCTCTTCTCAGAGATAAGCTACCAGTGCCCTAGATAGTTTATTTCCATTTTGTCTATAAGCATATTTCAGTTATGTGATATTGATGAAATGAAGTCTTATTTTTGTTGCATATCTGTGTTTATGTGTATTTCTATATTTTATTATGTTCTAGAATAAGTTCGTATCATTTGTGGACAAATTTAACTTTCAGTACAACTTATCATCTGCAAACAGATGGAAAAACATAGAGGGTTAACAACATTCTTGACGATATGTTGAGGATGTATGTCATGCATCAATAGAGGAAGTGGGAGGAGTATATTCCGTTGGTGGATTTTGATTATAATGATGGGTATAAGGAATCGTTGAGGATGATTCCGTTTGAGGCTCTTTAAAAACGAAGTTGTAATACTTTTATCAGTTAAAGTGATCCAGTGAACAAGGTGTTGATTGGAGAAAATATGTTGGCTGAGATGGAGCAGGAGATGCAAGTTATCAAGAGGAATTTGAATTAAGCACGGAATAGAAAAAATAGATATGAAAATAAACGTAGAGCATTCATGGAGTTTCAGGTTGGGGAGCATGTGCACTTGCACATCAAGCCCAAGAGGAGATCCTTGAAGATTGGGTCATGTACCAAGTTTGCACCTTGGTATTGTGGGATTTTAAGATCCTTGAGAGGATTGTACCAGTGGCTTACAGACTTGCATTACCGCCAACAATGAAATTCCATGATGTTTTCCATGTTTCATTGCTTAAGATAAATTTCCAAGATCTTGATCATGTGATTGATTGGTCTATATTGTAGGTGGAACTAGAAGGATAGTTCCATCCAAAACCATAATGCATATTGCAGCGGAAATAACTCATGCTCCAAAACAGAGCAATCAAGAAAGTTAAATTGCATTGGAAGCAATTTAGGCCCAATGAAGCTACATGGGAGATGGTTGATCAAATGCGAGCTACGTATCCTTCCTTATTTGTAGGTTGAGCATATGTGTTTGGTTTATGTTTATTTATTTATTTATATATATGCAATAGGTGTATTACAAATTTTGCAATGAGTTGTGTTATAAAGATCCAATAAGTAGTATGTTGTAAATATTGCATCGAGTTATGTTATAACTCTCGATGGGAAACATGATTTGTTGGTCATAAGTGTCATTGAACAACGAGGATGGTGTTCCCCCAAGGGGGAGGGGTTTATAACAACCCCTGGTTGATTTTCCATGTAAATAAAATAAGACCAAGGTCATGAGACTTGTATTCCAAGCTGAATGGTGGGTAAACATTATAGTGGACATCACTCGTGGATTAATAATGGCTATGGAAATTAAAAAAGGAATTGGAAAAGACAAAGAGACAATAAAAGGAATTTAATTATGAAAATAAAGGAAAATAATAGAAAAGGAAGGTGAAGAGACACAAAATTGCATGTAAGGGAAATTAGAGGAAAAATGAAGAAAAAAAGGGAGATCAATGATAAAAAGGCTTCAGAGAAACAATTCACAACTTTTGGATTAGGTTTTGTCAATTCAATTTTAGATCTATCGTTTCATTATCTCATTCTCTTGCACACTTAGAGAATTCTTGGAGCATGCTAGGAGCACTCTAACTTTCACTGGGATTAGAGTAAGAAAGCAAGGGAAATTAAGGAAGCGCAAGGAGATTGTTGGATCAATGACTATAGTAGGATTTCTTTACAAGTAATAGTGGCATGTGCGATTTCATTGCTTATTTTTGGATGCATGGTATATGCATGCGATTCTCTCGTTATGTGTTATCATTAGCATGGAAATTTTCCTGGATTGACAATGACTTCAACCTTGCCTTCCCATTCCCTCGATAGCCATGGTGTTTTGGGTTTCCCACTTGTTTTTTTTATTAGTTCTCATGCTCCTTATGGTTGTGGGTTAGAAAAAATGCCTTGGAACAACTTGGGTTGAGTTACTAGTTCATGGAACTTGCAGGTTGTGACAAACGATGAGCCTTGATGGTTGAGTTACTAGTCCCTGGAGTCGCAGGTGGAACAAACACTCTGGAGCCCTAATTTAGCTATGGGTTGAGTTACTAGTTCCTAGAGTCCTGAACTGCTTGGGTATAGACTGATCTGGTTGATGTTTAGTTATTTTTGGACCATATAGGTCACTGTGGTTGAGGGTTGAGGTGGTTTGTACTCTATAATTCGTATTTGGTTTTGTCTTGGTTTATCACATGAGGTCCCACGTTCATGCTTGGAGTATGGCATGAGGTTGATTGGATGAAAGAGAGATTTGGTTCAACCTAATCTATGGTCGGGTGGTATGTGGAAGTCCTGACTTGGTTGGATTTCTCATATGTTAATAAGAACTATTTTCCTATTTTCCTATTTTATCATGTTGACATTTTGGCTAATTTTCCATGATTTATATTTTGGTTATTTTTTGGTTATATGTTGGTTATATGATGTGTCATATCTATGGATATTGACATGTTTTTATAAATGATTGAATGGTTGATGAATGCATAGGTTAACAAGTGTTATTGCAGCTTGCTAGATAGGGTATAGAGCCTTCTTGGTGATTCTCAAATGAAGACTATCTGTTTAGGATAAGATATGCATTCACGACCTGCAGCTTTCATGTTCATCATATGTTTGACGAATTTTCTATCATGGAATAGGCATGTCTAGGTCAAGTTATTGCTTGAATTTTGATTGATTAGCACTGGCATCACCTTTGAATGCATTTTCGAAAGTTACAGGCACTTCTGGGCAGTGGTTTGGAGGTTGGCCTAAAAAATGGCCCAGATCTCATGACTGCGCCCTCTAAACTAGGAAATTTTGGTCATAACCACATGAAAGAAGGGTCATGTGTGTGGTCATAGCCTTCCAACCAGACTGAAGTTGTGTTGTGCATGCAGTTGGGAAGTTTACCTCATGAAAAGAGTTCCATCCTAGGGATTAACCATCTGTAGTGGTTTGTAGGCTATTGAGTGGTCTGTAGTCCCTGAGAGACGTCTGTTTGTTGTTGGTTTGTGGCCCCACTTCCATAACTGGATCTTGGAGGTTGGTTCATGTCATAGTGAAACTCGTCTCATGTTTACCCTAGAGAGCTTATAAAAGTGGATAACTAAGGGAGGAGATGTTACAAAACAACAACTCATATTATCGCTAGAAATTGTATTACCATATTCTAGCAAAAAGAACCATATTATATATTAGTTAAATTGTGTCTTAAATTTTTTATATAATTTACAATTTTTTAGAATTTAGATAACATGATGTAAATCTCATCTTGTGAAAAAAACTCAATTAAACAAAAGTATATTTCACTTTCTACTTATTATTTAGTTAGTTATTTATTACTATATAGACATTATTTTATTTAACACGTTTTTATGGTGTGATTATAAACTACTTCAATTTAATAGTCTTGGATATTTTTAGCCTTTGATTTTTTTAAAGCTAAAGTTTGGCATGTTATTAATATATGTGAAAGTAAATTGAAGGACGGTAAAAATAATGGAACATAATGATTTTTCTCTTTATGGGTTAAAGGATAAGCGTCGAAATTTTATCACTCTCTGCTTCCCTTCCATTTATTAATATGCCTTTAGGAGCCTTTTAATGACTTCATCATGGCTTGAAAAGAAGTCATGTGATCCCATAATTATTGTTGGTGGTGATTCAAAATAGTTATTATAATGGTTTCTCTAAAGTTATCTCCAAAGTTCGATCTAAAAGTCTATTACTATGTAATGATAATTCTTCTAAGATGTTACAGGTCAATTTGGGAATCACTCCAAAAACCCATAATAGTATAAATTAGGGTCTGTCATACTATAAATCAATTGCTACATGCCCTAAAAAAGTCATCCCATTGATGGTTTTCCTCCATGAAAGTTTCATTGCTTAGAAGCCAGTTGAAGTGTTCCATTGACCCATCAACGCACCCCTAGACTGCATTAAGTGCTTTGCAGAGCATCTACTCCCATGCAAAGCTGCGTTGCAGAGCATCTAGGCCCACTTTACAGTGCATTGGTTGACTGGGAGTGAATTGTTCATAGGATTATGAGAATCTTCCCACCTTCTAGTGGCTTCTAGAAGTTGTTCCAACTATCACATCATTTGATAACTTCGAATATGGACACCATGGATCCATTGAACCTTTTATCCTCCTATTCCCATGAACAAGGAAACCTTTTCATCCATTTTTAGAAAATCCATTCAATGATCCATTAATGCCAAACTACCTTCACTACTTATAAATTGAGCAATAATTTGAATTAGTAGAGTTATGTTGGTGAGATCAAAATTCTTGAAGGTGTATTTTGCATGTAATTTTATGATGCTAGAGTGATGCCATTGATGTGATGAGAATAGGACTAAACCTAGAGTGAGTTGACATCGAATCGATCCAGCTGGTAGTAACTTCTCCTTCTACTTCATAATAAAGATATTTGTTCCTTTCCTAATACATGTATCCATGATGTTATATGTGTATTTTCAAATGAAACCGATTCAATTTGTTTAACATGAATAGGTCATATGCCTTTATGTTGCTTTCTGCCTTTTGTTAGCCATTGCAAGTACCAATCAGGCAAGTTTAGTTCGATTGAGAGCGACGGAAGCAACGAACGGGAGGCGAATAATAATGAAAGGTCACAAGTAGATGTTTTCCCCTTACCTATTCATTTTAAGAAAAAGGTCAAATATCTTTATTCTGTTGTTCTAAGTGCGACCACCACACTTACGGAAAAAAATTATATCTGTAGGTTTTATTTCCGTAAAACAAACTATCGACCATACTAGGGATCGATGGATAGTCCTTGGTGGTTTTATCCTTGTTTATCAGCCTCTAGTAGACTTTACTTGATTTATTTCAATCATTTTAATGTGTTTTAGTAAAAGAAATGTTTTTCTTTTCCTTTTTAGAGTTTCCTCTTGCACCAGTGCATTGTTGGTCTTGAAACAGTGCTCTGCATAGCACTGGTGGCTTAGAGACAGTGCTCTACAACACACTGTCTCCCACTCAGGGGTGCATTGCTCCTGTGACCAACCAAAAATCATCATATATTTGTCTTTTTCCATTCATTTCAGTATCTTGTTTGTTGATTTTTCAAGTGTCTGATTGCCTCTACTATTCTTGCCTCACTTTGGATATTTGTTTGATCAATGTTTTTTTTTTCTTTATCATTGTCAAATGGCTCCAAAGTTTAAAATTTACATTTTATCAATTCTTTATTTCCGTAAAGAGGAAATGTCATTTCAGTATTCGTTTCTATGGAAATTATTGATTGATTGTTTGTGCATTTTAGTTTCTTTTTCGTTCATCTAAACTTAAAATAAATTGAAAATAAAAACATGCATTTGCATATAGGGATTGTGAGTGCTGCATAGGAATAGTTAGGGAATTTGCATTTAGATGTGATCATTGTTGATTGCTAACAATATGATTGCTCTATCGCTTGTAGCTAGGTTTTCATTGTCGAAATTCAATTGAAACGAATGATTATCATCTTTATTGCATTCTAGGAATTCCAAGTACATCACGCGGTGAACCTGAAAGGAAAAATTATAAGAAATATCAACTTAAAGTTGATCTGAATTAATCTAAGGAAGCATTGTCACTTAAAAATAACATTTAGAGGCCTAGGCTAGAGGCGTGTTCCAGCATCGTAAAACATAGCAACTATCATTAATTTTTTGCGATACATTCCGAGTGTGATAACTCATTCGACATATGTAAGTATTTCGGAGCTCGTCCACGTACCTTTGGGTATATCGGGCGGTGTTCTAGTACGAAAATTATAAGGGGATGCTCTCACTATGTGGTTTCACATTAGACAACACTAATACGGATTGGGCCTCCATGTACCATAGAGTATATTTGGGAGGAAAACATTAGGTTTCTCACCATACATAGGTAACTGAGTCGGTCGCCTTGTACACTGTGATACATCGAACACAACATTTAGGGAGAAACACAACATTTGGGGAGATTTCCTGCACGTACATAAGTCCTTGGTTTACTGGGGCAGTATATTGCAGTTCACAGTTTCTTGGGAAACCTTTTTCCTAACATTAACCTCTTTTTTTTTGTATTAAAATAAATCAGCAATCATGGAAGAAGATCAACCCTTTCCTTGTCGTTTGCGTAGGACAATGAATAAACCACCTTTACCACCAAAAGCTACACCTAGTAAATGAAGGCAAGCTCGTCCTACCGAGTATGGTACCTCTGGAACCTTTGGTGCTACATCTTCATCTAATTTAACAGAGTCATCTGATCCTTTGAGTACAGAGTCTCGAGTCATTTCCACCGATCCCAGTTTATCTGCTACTGCTGAGACAAAACCCTCGCAGTTACCTTAGGACACTGAAATTGAATCTAGTGAAATGGTAATCCAGAACTCGAGCTTGTTCAACTGTAAGTTGATCCAGAACCTATTGTTATTTTACCATAAAATCTTGATCTCAAAGTTGAACAACAAGAAGTTGTTCCTGCGCAACTGTCTCATCCTGAGTCATCCGTAAACATTGAGTCTTCCTCTTTACTACAGAGTTTACTGCCTAAAATTTACCTCGGGCCTGACGGTGAAGTACTTCCACCTGGATTGATTTCAATAGAGGAATAACTTCGGGAAGAGACAACCCCTTAAAATCCAATTCATTTTGGGTTGGGGCTTCATCTTTACCTGTCTTTTCCTCGTTTGACCTACTCTTCCCCTGTTGATCCTACTCGGTCTCAAGTTCCCGTATATTCTTTAGAGTATTTGATGGGTTATTTAACCATGGCTGAGACAACATCCTAGACTGTACCATTTTTTACAGCTGCGACATCATCTACTATTCCTTCATCTTCAATTTCTTCTACGACACCCGAGTCTCATCTTTATGGTGGTTCGTTCGTCCCACTGAGTTGCCAAGCTTTAAATGGAACCTACTCTAGTGTCTCCTCTAGTCCATGAACTTCACCCATGTCATCATCTTGAATTTTATCTGGTTCCTCTCTTACGAGTACTGAATGACCTGGTCTTTATTGACATCATCAGCTAAATATCAGGCTGGTCCATCCAATTACCATCCATCTTATCCAGTATCTATTGGACTCCCATCATATGAAAGTCAGTATGTGCAATATACTTATACTCCATATGCTGGGAGGCAAAAAACGTTTGCGCCATATGGCAATACTCCTTCATTTTTAGGTCAATCTTATGCTGGAATGCCTGTTTATCAATGGCAGCCTACCTTTCCTTTCCACTCGCAAACAGTTGTATATCAATATCAACTAGTTCAACCTGTTGCATCTATACCTACTACGCATGTTATTAATTCTTTGGTTGTTGCTTAGACTGCTCAGGCGGGTCCTTCAACCCTTAACACTCAAGTTTCGGGCCTACATACTCTGTCTTCCCAGGCTGCTATACAACAACCTTCTGTATCGGGAATTTCACAACCACAGACTAGTTTACCCTTGTCACATGATTCTACTGGTCCCATTTATTCACAGCCTGGTCCAAATTATCCTCGCAGGAAACAATAGTTTTATCAAATTCCATGGCATCCACAGCAACCATTCCAACAATATCAAGCTTATCCAGGTCCTGGTCAACAAGCTTACCCCTATTTGGGATACCAACAACAAAATCCTTATGTTGGTGCAAAACGACTCATTGCCTAGGAAATTCCATCTTATCCTGTTTATGCTCAACCCAATCTAAATCGACAATTGTCGTTTGTTGCAAAACCGGAGTTACTTGATTTAAACCAGCTCATTAATGATCCAATTCATTATTTACCTTGGTGGCCGGTGATTCCTCATAAATTACCCTATGATATTCCGAAATTCAATGGAAATTATGGAGAATATCTATCTACACATGTTATGACTTATCATTTATGATGTTCGTCAAATTCCTTGAATGATGATTCTATTAGACTGCGTCTTTTCCAGCGAACACTTACTGGTCGGGCTATGAAGTGGTACATTGAACTACCACGAGCTTCTTTTGATAACTTTACAACTTTAGCCACTATTTTTTTAACCCACTTCTAGTTACCCATCAGATATGAAACTGGAACATAACTTTTGACCAACTTTAAATAGACCAATGTTACTCATATATCAGATCATATACATGAGTGGCCTCATCGTCTTCGAATGGTTAAAACATTTTTTCTTGATCAAATTTTAGCTTAGTGGTTTATAAAGTCCTTGTTTCCATCTATCACTGAGGACGTGGCCAAAGGCAGTGTTGTCACTAAAGAGCAAGTAATTTCTCGTGCCTAGTATATGGATTTGATTTATACTCAGTTTGGCATGCTCTATGAAAATATTCTAAATGCACCAAAACCAAATTTTACTATTCCCCCTTCTCCATATGGTAAGGACATTCATGTCGACGATGGTGTGATTGGTTATGATAGCACTTTGCCAGCAAGTCGACCATTTTTTTCTACAATTTCCATTTCAAATCAAAAGCCTATTGCATATGATCCTGCGTCTTCTTCTGAAATACATGTCGTGTCAAATGACAAGGGAAAACGTGACAAGCAACCCGGAAGTAAGAAGAAGCAGAAAGATAGGAAGAAACAAAATTCATCCCCGCAGGAAAAATCATCTTATTCATCCAGTTCTTCTCGGAAACCTTGTTAACCTTGCTTGATATGTAATGAGGAATATTTTATGCAAGATTTTCCTTGCTGCTCGGAATTCTCTAAGCTTCTTAAGAATTCTACCGCATCTGCAGTGTTAAAAAATCCTTTTACGAACCCAGAAACACATATGGTTGCTACGGATCTCGCTTCTAGTTCGAAAGTGCTTATGCTATCCGCCACTAAGTCCAAAACTGATGTTTTGGTGTCTAATCGAAGTAAATATTACCGTAATCCACTTTCGTTGTCGAATGGTGAGGCTACAGGTCAACCTACTACTTTGACTTCGACTTCATCTGATTCAGTTCCACTGCCTATTATTCCGGAGTTAACAATAAAGCTGCCAAAGGGAGTTGTTCATAATTAACTTTCAACCCTCAAGCTCATGCAACTCAAAATCATAACGTAGTCGAAGATCTGGCTCAATCACCATCTGCTATGTCAACGCTTGAGGTTCTTCAAAATTGTCCCTCCCAAAATCTGGCTTTGTTGTCAGCGATCGGTGGAATCAATCCGACTAATTCTAATTTTGTAGTATTTAATCACGCGGGATATGTGCCACAATTACTAGCACAATTAGCATTTTTTATTCAAGTACATGTCCTGAATCACCTCATTCATCGGACTATCATTGATAAATGTGCATCTACTTGTATCATGTCTATGAATTGATGGAAGCCACTTGGCTCACCGAATTTATCACAATCACCTACGACATTGAAAGCTTTTGATGATCGTACATATAAGCCTTGTGGAATTATCAGTAACCTGCAAGTTGAACTAGGGGGAAAAATAGTTACTATTGAAGTTGAGGTTGTTGACGGACCCCTTGACAAAAATATACTACTTGGAAGACGTGGGTTTATGCTATGGATGCGGTTCTATCTATTTACTTTCGTATGGTTGTCTTCCCCCACAAGGGAATCATCATAGTCATCAATCAATTCTCCTTCTTTGCCTCTTCTTCCTAGGCAACTAGAAGTGTTTTGTTTGTTCACGGACCCCTTCCATCTCTTCAGAACATTGGTGTAGGAATATTTAAGGATTCTTCCCTAATGGGCACCTTTTTGTTATCGTTGCCTATGATATCGACAGAAATCACAAAAAATGTTGAGATTCAACAAGATGATGAGCTTAGTGAAAAGAGTTACCTTCACTAAGTGGGCCCACAAACTATTTTTGGCTCAAGTCTATTTTTAGACTATGTCTATTTTTAGACATGATGATCATATTTCAGAAGTTGCAGAATGCTATTTGTGGATGGTTGATCAAGTTGGAAAAATAGATGAAATTCTATTTTTAGAATATTGGGCGAAGTCTATTTATAGATGGTCGATCTAAAAATAGATTTTAGTCGATTATTATTAGCTCTTAATAATAATCAGACTCTAAAAAACAACTTATTCTCTTCGAGCACTTCAGTTCAGTGCACAGATGTGGCACATCAGCTGACAGAAGGAATTACACAATTCCTAAGGGTTTACTGGAGCTAATGCATGGAGGACTCAGTTAGAACTCAAGTGGCAGAGTTATGACACAGTCGGAAGAAGTAGTTATGGAGTTGTATTTAGTTTAACTCAGTTAGACTCAGTTGAGCTAGTTGTATCTAGTCTAACTGATTGATACACTAGTGAGAGTGGAGTGAATTAATTCACAAATAATAATTCATTAATCAACTGAGCAATACATCAGTTAACTACAATGCATGGCAGTTTCAGTGGAGACTAGTGGAGAGATAGGTGAAAGGGCAAGATAGACTATCTGTTGTGACTATAGTGATGCATTTATTGCATCACACACAGAGTGGAGATGCCAATGAGGATTCAGCAGTCAAGGATGGAGTATTTTGAATTCATTCAGAGCTATTCTTCAGTAGAGATTGCGCAGTGGAGGCAGGGTAGCAGGAGGCAAAGATCGGTGCATGGATTTGCAAGATTGTTCCTGATTAGTGTATGACGATTGTACTGTACTGAGGGCTTGTGATAAGCTTTGTATGCTTGTATGAGATTGTCATATGATCTCCATGTTACATAATATATAGTTGGGGTTTTCAGCTTCAGGCTTTCCCGGTTAAAAACTGTGTTATGTGAGATTGATTAATTTTGTTTATGCTTCACATGTGTGTGCAATTAAATTTTTCGTAGAAGATTAACAAGTGGAATAGATTTAGTATCTTGCATAAATTTAAATAGTGTGAGATCAGGTGGATCTTGGACATATGCATGCTTAGTGCATATAATTTCTACATGGTATCAGAGCATTTTTGATTGAATATTGCAATTTTGAAGTGAGTTTGTGCTGGTGGACAATTCGAATTTGCTACAGAAGATTCTTGGTGCATAAATCGAGTATACATTGAAATGTATTTCAACGGGTTGAGATTGGAGTATGCCCATGATGGGAGCTCGAATTAAATAGCCTGGAAGGATAGGATGGAGGTAGTGCTGGAGGATAATGGGCTGAAGGAGTTCATCGATAGCAATGTTCCTAAGCCGAGATCTAGCGATGCTGCATTACTTAATGCATGGAAAAAGAAGACAACAAAGACGAGGAGGATTCTATTGGAAGGTGTGAAGGACCATATTGTGTCTAGCCTTCACAGGAAGGCTACTCCATTCTTAATGTGGAAGGATTTGACAGACTTGTTCCAAAGTAGAAGTGACCAGAGGAAGTTGGCGCTTAAAGACAAACTCAGAAAAATAAAAATGGAGAAAGGCGACATTATTCCAAAATACCTCACGAAGTTTGTCCACTGCAAGGATGAGCTGGGAAGTGTGGGGGTTACTGTTGATGAAGAAGACTTGGTGAGATTGGCTCTCCTTGGACTTTCGAAGAGTTGGCATAGCTACGAAGACTCTGTCAATGGACGGGAGAAACTGTCGGGATGGGAGCGACTTTGGTCGGATCTTGTGCAGGAGGAGATAAGGCGGGGTACCAGGGATGGATCTTCATCGAAGAATGAAGATGAAGAGAATTTCACTTTGGCTGCCAAAGCAAGGAAAGGGAAGGGGAAGAAATCTTCTTCAAAATCTGGTGCTAAAGTCAAGAAGTAGGATTTGTCCAAAGTGAAGTGTTTTCATTGTCACAAATATGGACATTTCACCACTAACTGTCCACAGAAGAAGAAGAATAAGCATGCTGCTAGATCTGCAGCTGGAGAGGCCTTAGCCTCACAATTTGAGCTGGATTTTTCCTTGATCGCATGCTTGGTTTCAAGCTACATGGGATCGGTGTGGTATCTTGACAGTGGTGCGTCTTTCCATATGACGGGAGACAAAGAGTTGTTTAGTGACTTGGAGGAGAAGGACCTCCAGATGCATATAGAGATGGGCAACGATGGTCGGTACAGTGTGACTGGCATTGGGATCATTACCTTTGAGAGGGAGTCCGATAATCTATTCTTGTTGAAGAATGTTATGCATGTTCCAGGTCTGAAGAAGAACTTGGTCTCAGTTGCAATGCTGGAAGACAAGGGTTATGATGTTGTTTTCAGTGAGGGAAAAGTATTCCTTCGACATAAAACAATGGTTCAAACCAAGAAGATAGGGGTTCGAATTAAGAATCTCTAAAAGTTGGAGGTAGATGGCTGTGCTGCAGTGGTGGGAAAAGCAGAAGAAGTGATGAGCTGGGATGAGGGCGAATTATGGCACAGGAGATTGGGCCATCTTCACCATGGCGCTTTGAAGATTTTACATCAAATTTATACTGGAATTCCCAAGGATAATCTTGCATAGTCAGATCAGTGCAAGGCATGTACTATGGGTAAGTTTGTGAAGACCACCTTTCATGAGAAGGAGAACCGTGCTTTGGTGATCCTGGAGAGAATTCACACAGACGTGTGTGGACCATTCTGTAATATTCCTAATTAGTGACAGCTAATTGGAATATTTGATTTTGTTCAGTTTTGCCGTCTATAGTATATAAATAAATAAAAAGTGAGTGGAGAGGGTCTAACTCACTTAAGTGGAATAAAACACCTTCCTAGTAGCACAACGTTGTGACTTAAGAGGGAGTCAAGGGGGGCCAAGCACCACGTAGAGAGGGGGCCCACGTGTGCTCTAGAAGCTACTGCGCAGGAGAGGAAGAGCACATGGCAAGAGAGGGAGGCTCGTTGAGGAGATGGGCCTTAAGGTTGTGGGAAGGCTAACATTATAAAAGAGGGAGGAGCCTTCTCATTTGATTCATTCTGTTTTTGATGATATTGAGCTGGACGTTTTGTCTACTTGAGCACGCTGGCTGTTTAGCCTGTCTGCGGCACTGTTTAGTGCATTGAGTGTCTCCGGTCGGAGATCTCGCCCTTAGCCCCGGGGGAATTCGAGTGCCTGCTCGGGAAAGGTTATTTCTTCAATATTTTGTGAGAGGTTTTGGTGTTTGGGTTTTTTGCGGAGCTGGGCATTCATAGAGACTGCGCAGTCACTGAGAGGGAGGATGCAGTCCATCTTGGAGGTGTGCCGGATCGAGATTTTTGCAGGAGATTGAGCTGAGATTTCGAGTATAGGATCAGCCTTTGCCTTTGGGAGGATTTTGGTGGAGTTTGAGGCGGTGTTCCAGTCATTCTCATTTAGCCTCTGCGGAGAGCCTTGGAGGCCAGCGTAATTCCCCAAGGGGGTGTTTTTCGGAGGATTTCAGTGATTAACCATTTTTGATATGGTTTCTGGGTTTTGTCGGGATTGGTGAGTAGAGGAGGATTCCATATTTTCAGCTCATTCCGGCAAGGGGAGCAGCCCCTAGTCTTCAGTTATTCCAGTAGTAGCAGCTACACGGCAGTTTTCCAGCAGTTGGGACGCAGTTCAGAGAGCAACCATTTCCTGTATATTCTGAGAGTATTTCTTCACTTGCCTTGAGCAAGTTTAGGTGTCATCACTCTGATCATCTATTGTACTTTATTATATTTCTTAGTTTAATAAAATGGCTTAGCATTTCCTCTCTATATTTCTGGATGAGTTGCCGTACATTCTGTCTATGTTAATATATGTCTGCTGCACTGCTATTTTCATATATTCTAAGAATTCTAGTTCTATACCACTTGGTGTGTTTATCTTTCACTCTTAGACAGAGTCTGGAAAGGGCCAGGTAGCCTCCGGATTTAATCCTCTTTTCAGAGGCGACATATTCGGTAAATACCCTCCCAGTCCATCTCTGGTTGGAGTTTGCTGTGTTTTAGAGATATTCCTGAAACAAGATATTACAGTGGTATTAGAGCATAGTTCTGGCTCAGCCTGTGGTCTATGACACCAGGGAAGAGACCATATGTTTGTTACAAAGGCCGAAAGTACAGAGACCATGAGCGTAGGTTGGAGAACACCTACGAAGAGGGAGATTGTGTTCGGGTAGTGGACACAGAGCAGGAGAGAGAGACTGTGATAGATGTAGAGTAGGAGGAGCCTGTATTAGATTTAGAGCAGAGAGGGCCAATGGCAGATGACATAGAGGCCAAACAGTTTGGGGAGGCACTCCTCAAATTAGTGCAGGATTTAGCTAGACAGATTGAGGTGATGGGTCAGAGATTCACCGCTGTAGAGGCTAGACAGCGTGAGACCCCACGAGTTTTCCAGGTAGGAGAGGGATCAGGTACATCCCACCATTTCCTGGAGCATGGTGCTGCTCAGTGTGATACTCCTCAGCCGATGGCTTCACGTGCACCTACCCGCTCTACCATGCCCACTTTCTTGGGAGCAGACACAGGGGTAGGAGCCCAGCAAGAGGCAGAGCCCGGTCACATGGGCGAGTATTTTGCAGAGTATCAGGCCTATGGGTAGGAGTTCAGGGATGCTGTCTCATTCCGTGATTTTGTTCAGCCCCAGCAGGACAGTAGACCCCGCAACCATCATAGAGGGCACCGACATTATCATGATGGAGATACCCACCGCACATCTAGAAGATTTCATTTGCCTACGTTTGATGGCTCATCAAACAGTTCGGCAAAGTCTTGGGTGGAGAAGCTGGACATCTATTTCCAGCTTAACCAGATGTCAGAGACGGAGGCCATCAAGGTGGAAACATTGCATTTGGATGGTGAGGCCCAGGACTGGTGGTTCCATGGGATGGTCACCCTCGGACATTATACAGTGATGACATATGCCGAGTTTACCAGGAGATTGATGGAGCGATTTGACCAGAGGGATCCGTAACAACATTTTGTTGAGCCAAAGATGCTCAAGCAGACTGGGAGCCCCGAGACATACATTGCAGATTTCTTGAGGATTTCAGTGATGGTGCTAGATCTATCCGCAGCACGGATGATCTATATGTTTGTGGAGGGATTAGCAGAGCCACTTTGGGGTTTAGTCAGGTCTACTAGACAAGCTACGCTTCAGGATGCTATTAGCAGGACCCGAGACTTGCAGGATGCGTTTCCCAGGACTCGGACACCTTACCCCTAGAGACAGGGTTTCCAGCCCAAGGGAAAGGATGTGAGGATTCCGCCTCCCAAGGGGAATCAGGGATGAGCACCGATAGATGATGATGCCAGGAGGGAGTTGAGGAAGAAGCGGCTGTGCTTCACTTGTCAGGAGTTGTGGGCACCAGGGCATAGGTGTGCTGCTAGCAAAGCACACTTCATTGAGGTCTTCTCCGATGATAGTAGGGAAGAGGATGAGGAGGATGATGAGGAGGCAGGAGATAGTCAGACGGCCCAGGATCAGTTTCCGCCTCCACCTCCAGGGACATGAGGTGCAGCTTTTGCACCCACAGGAGGGACCCTTGCAGCCTTGCGAGGAGTTCCCAAGTATTTGACGCTGCGCGTATGAGGGACAGTACGTGGCCATCGAGTGTCAGTTTTGGTTGACAGTGGGGCAACCCACAACTTCATTTATGCACAGATGGTCAAGCGGAGAGGTATACCGACCGAAAGCTTTGACGGATTTTTAGTTTTGGTCCTAGGAGTCCAGACGATGCAATGTGCCCAGTATGTTCCAGAGTTGGCAGTGACGATGGGTACCTACACCGTGACCGATCACTTTTTCGTGGTCAACATACTAGATACCAATGTGGTATTAGGTGTTCAGTGGTTGATTACTCTGGGGAAGGTCACCACGGATTAGGAGGCCTTAGAGATGGAGTGGGATGATAAGAAGACCGAGAAGCATGAGAAGATCCGCGGGATACATACTTACCCACCTCAGACAGTTTCGGCACACCGGATGGAGGCATATTTCCAGAAGGGAGACATAGAGTGGGTGGTTGAGTTGCGGGCATCAGAGGCAGAGACCACTGGTCGAGCAGTTCATCTTGATATACAGGCCATCCTTGACATGTATGATGCAGTGTTTGGGGATATACCACCAGGTCAACTACTGGACCGAGGGTTCAAGCACACCATTGAGCTTGAGTAGGGCATTCAGGCGGTGATCACTACCCCCTATAGGCATCCCAAAGCCTATCAGGATGAGATTGAGCGGGCCATCCAGGAGTTGCTGGCTCTTGGGCACATCAGACTGAGCATGAGTCCGTTTGCTTCTTCCGTGGTGTTGGTGAAGAAGAAGGATGACACATTGAGGATGTGCATTAACTACAGGGCCCTGAACAAGAAGACGCTGAAGAACAGGTATCCTATACCCAAGATCGATGAGTTGATGGATGAGCTGAGAGGAGCCAAGTTCTTCTCGAATATTGATTTGAGATCAGGGTACCATCAGATTCATGTGAGGGAACAGGACATTCCCAAGACTGCCTTGAGGTGTCATTATGGGGACTTTGAGTTTTTGGTTATGCCTTTTGGGCTAACCAATGCACCAGCTACTTTTTAGTCTTGCATGAACCATATCTTCCACAGTCATCTGAGGAAGTTTGTATTGGTCTTATTCGATGACATACTCATATATAGCAGGACTTGGGAGGAGCATCTCCAACATATAGAGGTAGTACTACATATCTTGGAAGAGCAACAATTCTATGCTAAGCTCTCCAAGTGTGAGTTTGGGATGACATAGATGTTGTATTTGGGTCACATTATTGGAGTGGATTGAGTGAGAGTACATGAGGAGAAGATTAGGGCCATCAGGGATTGGCCAGAGCCGAGGAACGTGATGGAACATCGAGGATTCATTGGCTTATGCACCTATTACAGGAAGTTCGTCAAGAGTTTCTCACAACTTGCTGCACCCCTTACAGATTTGACGGAGAAGGGCGCATTCAGTTGGTCGGATACAAGGCAATGAAACTTTGATATAAGGCTCAAGGAGGTGATGAGTAGCTGCCCAGTGCTTGCATTGCCATATTTTACGCAGCCATTTGTCTTGTAGTGTGATGCGTCGGGAGAGGGGATCAACGCAGTATTGATGCAGGGAGGACACCCTATAGCCTTTGAGAGCCGGAAGCTCCTTCCACACGAGAGGTTGTATTCCATATATGACAAGGAGATGTTGGACATTATGCATGCATTGGCCAAATTCCGGCAGTATTTGGTAGGGAACAGGTTCAGGGTGAGGACTGATCACAACAGCCTCAGGTTCTTTTTGGAGCAGAAGCAGCTACAAGAGAGGCAGCAGAAGTGGATTAGTAAGATCCAAGCATATGAATTTGACATTGAGTATGTCAAGGGTAAGAATAATGTGGCAGCAGATGCCCTTTCATGTAGACTAGCCACGTTATCTCTTATGAGCTTGGATACAGATTGGAGGGCTCGAATTTTAGTAGAGTACTCCAAGGACAGATTTGCATGTGAGGTGCTGGATGGACAGGTGGTGGATGACAGGTACAGGGTGGTTGATGAGATCATCTACTATAGGGACAAGATCTTCTTGACTGAGGGATCTCATCTCAAGAAGAAGATGCTCCAAGCATCACATGATTCTCCATTGGTAGGCCATCAGGGGTTTACCAAAACCTACAGGGCCATTAGAGAGAGGTTCTCATGGAAGGGCCTCAAGGAAGACGTACTCCAGCACATCAGGGAGTGCGATGTTTATCAGAGGAACAAGGGGGAGATGAGCCATCCTGCAGGATTTTTGCAGCCTCTTCCCATTCCGGAGGGGAAATGGGAAAGAATATCGATGGACTTCATCACAGGGTTGCCCATGGTGTAGGGCAAGGATTGTATCTTGGTCGTCGTTGATCGACTGACAAATTATGCGCACTTTTTTTCCATATCTACGCATTACACAGCAGCACAGGTGGCCGAGCTGTTCTTCAGAGAGGTTTTCAGGCTGCATGGTCTTCCTAAGACCATCATCAGTGACAGGGACAACCGCTTCATGGGCGGATTTTTGCAGGAGCTTTTTCGGCTATTGGGGACGGAGTTGACACCGAGTACCAGTTATCACCCACAGACGGATGGACAGACGAAGATAGATAACAAGTGGCTGGAGGGCTACTTGCGTAACTATGTCAGTGGGCAGCATCGAGCATGGCTGAAGAGGTTGCATTTGGGGGAGTACTGCTACAACATGACACATCACATGTCCATTGGTATGTCACCATTTTATGCTTTGTATGGGTATCATGCCTTATCTTTTGCTGATGTGATGTTCGGTGCTAGCAAGGCTCCTAGAGCCAAGATTTGGATCCAAGAGAGTCAGGACATTCTCCGAGCTCTAAAGGACAATATGGCTACAACACAAAACCAACAGAAGCTGTATGCCGACAGAGGTCGGGTGGAGAGATAGTTTGAGGTAGGGGACTTGGTATACCTATGATTACAGCCATACCGACAGTCGTCGTTGAATCAGAAGGGAGCTGAGAAGCTCAAGCCTCGCTTTTACGGGCCATACAGGGTGATACGCCAGATTGGGTAGGTTGCGTATGAGTTGGAGCTGCCCCAAGGCAACAAGATCCACAACGTTTTTCATGTATCATGCCTGAAGAAGGCGCTGGGGCAGAAAGTGACAATGAAAGAGGAGCTACCACCCACGGATGATGAGGGGCACTTGGTGTTGCAGCCAGAGGCTATTATTGATACCAGGGAGAGGCAGCTATGGAGAAGGACAGTCTGGGAATTCTTGGTGAGGTGGAAGAATTTGCCGGATGAGGATGCCACTTGGAAGAGTGAGAAGATTTTGCAACATCCATCACTTCAGTTACTTGAGGACAAGCAACATTTTGCCGAGGGACACTGTAATATTCCTAATTAGCGACAACTAATTGGAATATTCTATTTTGTTCAGTTTTGCCGTCTATAGTATATAAATAAACAAAAAGTGAGTGAAGAGGGTATAACTCACTTAAGTGGAATAAAACACCTTCCTAGTAGCACAAGGTTGTGACTTAAGAGGGAGTCAAGGGGGGCCAAGCACCACGTAGAGAGGGGGCCCACGTATGCTCTAGAAGCCACTGCGCAGGAGAGGAAGAGCACGTGGCAGGAGAGGGAGGCTCGTTGAGGAGATGGGCCTTAGGGTTGGAGGAAGACAAAAGTTATAAAAGAGGGGGGAGCCTTCTCATTTGATTCATTCTGTTGTTGATGATATTGAGTTGGACGTTTTGTCTACTTGAGCACGCTGGCTGTTTAGCCTGTCTGCGGCACTGTTTAGTGCATTGAGTGTCTCTGGTCGGAGATCTCGCCCTTAGCCACATGGGACTTCGAGTGCCTGCTCGGGAAAGGTTATTTCTCAAGTATTTTGTGAGAGGTTTTGGTGTTTGGTTTTTTTGTGGAGCTGGGCATTCATAGAGACTGCACAGTCACTGAGAGGGAGGACGCAGTCCATCTTGGAGGTGTTCCGGATTGGGATTTTTGCAAGAGATTGAGCCGAGATTTCGAGCAGAGGATAAAATTTTTCCTTTGGGAGGATTTTGGTGGAGTTTGAGGCGGTGTTCCATTCATTCTCATTTATCCTCTACGCAGAGCCTTGGAGGCCAATGTAATTCCCCAAGGGGGTGTTTTTTCAGAGGATTTCGGTGATCGGCCATTTTTGATATGGTTTCTGGGTTTTGTCGAGATTGGTGAGTAGAGGAGGATTCCATATTTTCAGCTCATTCCAGCAAGGGGAGTATCCCCTAGTATTCAATTCATTCCAACAGTAGCAGTTACACGGCAGTTTTCCAGCAGTTGGGACACGGTTCAGAGAGCAGCCATTTCCTGTATATTTTAAGAGTATTTCTTCACTTGCCTTGAGAAAGTTTAGGTGCCATCACTCTGATCACCTATTGTACTTCATTATATTTCTCAGTTTAATAAAATGGCTTAGAATTTCCTCTCTATATTTCTGGATGAGTTGCCGTACATTCTGTCTATGTTATTATATGTCTGCTGCACTGTTATTTTCATATATTCTAAGCATTATAGTTCTATACTGCTTGGTGTGTTTATCTTTCACTCTTAGATAGAGTCTGGAAAGGGCCAGGTAGCCTTCAGATTTCTTCCTCTTTTCAGAGGCATCATATCTGGTAAATTCCTTCCCAGTCCATCTCTGGTTGGAGTTTTCCGTGTTTTAGAGATATCCCCGAAATGGGATATTACACATTCTCGGTTGCTTCAACAACAAAACATATGTATTATGTGATATTTGTTGATGAATTTTCTCGTAGATGCTGGATCTTCTTCATGCAGAAGAAGAGTGAAAATTTCTCAAAGTTTTGTGAGTTCAAGGAATTGGTGGAGAAGGAGTCGGGGAAGCAAGTGAAAGCTCTACGGAGCGATAATGGTGGTGAATACATCTCAGGTGAATTCAAAGACTTCTGTAGAAAAAAAGGAATTCGAAGAGAACTCATAGCACCTCATAACCCACAACATAATGGGGTCATGGAGAGAAAGAACAGAATGATCGTGGGTGCTGCATGACCAGGGCCTATCGATGCACTTGTGGGCGGAAGCATGCAACACTGCGGTTTATGTGCAAAACTGTTGTCCTCATAGAGTAATTGGCATGAGTACACCCGGAGAAGCTTTTATTGGTAAGAAGCCTGATATTTCTCATTTGAATATTTTTGGGTCACCTGTTTACATTAATGTGACGAAGGATGCCAGGAAGAAACTGGAGCTGACTACAGAAGTTGGGATATTTGTGGGGTACATAGAAACACCCCATAACTATCATGTGTAATTTTTCAGATAGTCATATGACTGTTGTGCGACGGGATATAAAATTTAATGAGGTGAAAGCCATGAAGTTTTCGCTTGAGAGGGAGCTACACTTGCATGCGGAGAAGGAACTTCTTGTTCCAAAAGATGAGCCTCTGGATGTGGATCAGCCACAGGAGGAGATTCATGGAGTGGAGGTGTCCACTCATGCAGAACCAAACATCAGACAAGGTAGAAAGCATACCAAAAAACTTGAGAGACTGAAGCTTGATGCGGCACAGAATGTAGGAGTTCCTACATCAAAGCGTAGACAGAGACAATCACCTGACCAATATACTAGATACATGGCTCTTATGAGCAAGTGTATTGTGATAGAGCCATCTTCTTTTGAAGAAGCAGTGTAGGAGGCCACATGGGTAGATGCCATGGTGGAGGAGTATGACTCCATTTTCAGAAACAGTGCTTGGGAGATTGTTCCAAGGCCGGTGAGGAAATCAGTTGTAGGATCAATATGGATCTACAAGGTAAAGCAAGCTGCTGATGGGAGCGTCGAGAAGTATAAGGCAAGATTTTTTGCCCGGGGCTTCTCATAGATCGAGGGGATTGAATATGAAGAAACCTTTGCACCTGTCGCATGGTATTCTTCCATACAGACCATTCTTGCTCTCTTAGCGTAGATGGGTTGGCACATTCATCAGATGGATGTGAAGAATGCGTTCCTTAATGGGATCATTGAGGAAGAGGTGTACATTTAGTAGCCTGAAGGATTTGAGATCTTCAGCAGCGAGTCGCATGTGTGCAGACTCAAAAGAGCGCTGTATGGGCTGAAACAAGTAGCTCGTGCTTGGTACACTCGGATTGACAGCTATTTCATTGGACTTGGCTTCGCCAAGAGTGAGGCAGATGCAAACCTGTACCAGATTGTGGTGGAGGGTAAGATTTTAATCATTGTACTTTATGTTGATGATTTAACACTAACAGGTGATGAGCAGTTGATACACTAATGCAAGGCAGATCTTGCAAAGGAGTTTGAGATGAAGGATTTGGGCCTCCTTCATTATTTCCTTGGATTGGAAATATGGAAGCGGGAAGGTGAACTGTTTGTGTCTCAAGGAAAGTATGCCTGGGAGATACTAGAGAAATTTCACATGTAAGGCTGCAAGCCTATCGACACTCCTCTTCTAGGAAATTGGAAGAAAGAGGATGCTACATCGGTAGAGGTAGTGGATGCCACTGTTTATCGACAGTTGGTGGGTTACCTGATTTATTTAGTTAATACAAGACCGGACATATGCTATGCGGTGAACCATATTTCACAAGCGATGGTTAAGCCTACCAAGCTCTTTTGGAAGGAAGGCAAGCATGTCCTGAGATATCTCAGGGGCACATCTAAGTATGGTTTATGGTACAGACAAATGGATGAGTTGAAGTTGCATGGCTTGATGGATGCAAATTGGGTAGGAAGCCCAATAGACAGAAAGAGCACATCAGGAGGGATTTTCAGTTTCAGATCTACGGAAGTTTCTTGGTACAGTAGGTAACAAAGATCTGTGGCACTTAGTTTAGTGGAAGCAGAATTCATGGTAGCAAGTCAAGCTGCATGTGAGGCTATCTGGATGAGGAAGATCTTGGTTGGTTTGTTCGGTTTACATTTAGATCCCACGGTGATTCATTTTGATAATCAGAGTTGCATTAAACTCTCGGTTAATCCTGTGTTTCATGATAGATCTAAAAATATTGATATCCGGTATCATCATATCAGAGATTGTGTGCAGCTGGAAGTTGTGTGCAGCTGGAAGATCATGTTCTTCAGACATTCTTTTACTGAGGATTAGGATGATATTCCTCACGAAGGCACTACCAGAGAAAATTCAAATACCATAGAGGAAGGATCGGGGTGAAGGATAATTCCTATCTTGTTGAGAGGGAGTGTTGAGATTCAACAAGATGATGAGCTTAGTGAAAATGAGTTGCCTTCACTAAGTAGAGCCCACAGGCTATTTTTGGTGCAAGTCTATTTTTAGAATATATCTATTTTTAGACATGGTGATCATATTTCAAAAGTTGCAGATCACACAAATTATGGTTGACTCAAGTGTTATAAACAGATGAAATCTATTTTTATAATATTTAAAGGAAAGTCTGAATGTCTGTCAGAGCAGATCAACATCTAAAAATAGATGCATGTCAATTATTATTAGCTCTTAACATTGAATTTACCTAAACAACAACTTATTCGCTTGAACACTTTACCAATGCACAAATCATGCACATCAAATTAACAGTATGAAATTACGCAATTCCTAAGGGTTTACTCGGAGGAATCGCATGGAGGAATCGCTAGAACCTGCGGCGCAGTTATGACACAGTTGGAAGAAGTAGTTGTGGAGTTGTATTTAGTTTAACTCAGTTAGACTCAGTTGAGCTAGTTGTATCTAGTCTAATTGATTGATACACTAGTGAGAGTGGAGTGAATTAATTCACAAATAATAACTCATTAATCAACTAAACAATACAAAATTTAACTATAGTGCATGGTAGTTTCAGTGGAGACCAGTGGAGAGATAGGTGAAAGGGCAAGATAGACTATCTGTTGTGACTATAGTGATGCATTGATTTCATCACACACACAGTGGAGATGCCAATGAGGATTGCGTAGTCAAGGATGGAGTAATTAGAATTCATTCAGATATATTCTTAAGCAGAGATTGCGCAGTGGAGGCAGGCTAGCAAGAGGCAAAGATCGGTGCATGGATTTACAAGGTTGTTCTTGATTAGTGTATGATGATTGTACTATATTGAGGGCTTGTGATAAGCTTTGTATGCTTGTATGAGATTGTCATATGATATCCATGTTACATAATATATAGTTGGGGTTTTCAGCTTTAGGCTTTCCCGGTTAAAAACTGTGTTATGTGAGATTGATTATTTTTGTTTATGATTCACATTTGTGTGCAATTAAATTTTCCGCAGAAGATTAACAAGTGGAATAGATTCAGTATCTTGTATAAAGTTAAATAGTGTGAGATTAGGTGGATCTTGGACATATGCATGCTTAGTGCATATAATTTCTACAAAAATAGAGACCTGCAATATGATATCTTCCACTTCATCTGACTTAAGGAAGATTCCCAATGATTCCGAAATAGATAGGCTAGGTGAAATCATGCTGCTAAGTCTAATTGAGCTTGCATAGAAATCAATATTTCTGGCTTATGCAGCAAATCCAAATCCTTTGTCGCCGACTGTTTGTGTCAATTGTTATTTGGATTATGGTACTTCTTTTGATCCCTTTTCATGTTTATTCTCAACCGATGAGAGAATTATGGAATCCATGATGCCGAAAGAAGAACCATGGGAAAATTCACATCAACGATCCCATCTTCTAGATGACAATGAAGATAGTCCAACTAAACTATAACACCCTACAGTCGTTGATTTATTGACGAATTCCATTCCTATCCACGTCGTCGATTCTGAGCGAAACCCATCAAATATTGAAGAAACAATTTCTATCGATATTTTGACCAAACTTGGCATTGTACAAAATATTCATGTCGGTGCGTCTTTTTCTCCATCTGAACTTGACACTTACCACTCTATTTTTCGCGAATTTCGAGATGTATTCGCTTGGTCATATGAGGAAATTCCAGGCATCGACTCCAGCATTGTTGAGAATGAGATTAAAATGTACCCTAACGTCAAAATAGTACGACAACACCTCCGTCCTGTTCATCCTAAGAAATTTCTTGCCATTAAAGTAGAGGTTGAATTTTTTTTGCGTGCTAGTTTAATTTACCTTGTTCTGCTTACCGATTGGGTTTCCAACATTATTCCTGTCATGAAGAAATAGGGGACAATTAGAGTGTGAGTCGATTATCGGGATGTTAATCATGCTTGTCTGAAAGACAACTATCCCACTCCCTTTATCATCATTGACAAATGTGTCGTATGTGAAATATTTTGTTTCATGGATGGGTTTTCCGGTTACAATCAGATCAATATTTGCCCAAAGGAACAAAATAAAACAACTTTTATCTGTCCTTGGGGCACATTCGCTTATCGAAAACTCCCTTTTTTTTAAAATAATGTTGGGGAAACATTCTAGAGGGCAATGAATTATGCTTTCCATGACATCAAGCAAATAGTTCAACCTTATCTCGACGACTTACCTGCACATTCACGGAAACGGGCTGACCACCCGCTACATTTGAGAGCAATATTTTTATGATGCCATCGCTACAAAATACGCCTCAATCCACGCAAATGAGTGTTTTGTGTCGGTTCTATTAGTTTTCTTGGATTCATCGTGTCGAAATATGGAATTCGACTTGATCCATTGAAGGTCCAGGCTATTCTTGATTTTCCTGCTCCTTCCAATCTACTTCGGTTATAAAGACTCCAAGGGAAGGATAAATTTCTAAGGAGGTTCATTCCCAACTACACTGAAATAGCTAAAGGATTTACTTGAGTCTTGAAAAAGGGGATTCCATTCCATTGGGACGAGGTTGTGCAAGCTTCCTTCGGTGTTCTTAAAGATAACCTGATCCGAGCATCATTAATCTATCCCCCAAATTATCAGAGTGATTATTTCATGTATCTTGCCACTACATATCCAACCATCAATATGGTTTTAGTCCAAGAAGAAGATGGGATTGAACATATGATCTATTATTTGAGTCATAATCTCAATTATATGGAACTTAAGTACACTTATGATGAGAAGCTCACTTTGGCAGTCATTCAAGCTGTACAAAGATTTCACCATTATATCCTGCTCCAAAAGACCATTGTCATTTCGGATTGCAACCCTATGACATACATTCTGTCACATCAATTTCTGGGGGGGGGAATATTCAAAATGGATCATCATTTTGCAAGAATTTGATTTGGAATTCATCAAATCCAAGTCAAAGAAGTATTTGGTGTTCGTTGAGCTTATCCGTGACCTTCCCTCGAGTAGCATAGAGTCTACTACGGAACCATAAATTTCGGATGAGTCTCTATTTTTTATCACATCATCTGACCCATGGTATGGATATTTCATCATCTATCTCCAGACCAAAATTTCCGGCCCAATACCTCTCGCTCGCAACAACGATGTATTCAATACCAAGACAAAGATTATGTACTTGTCGATGATATACTTTATCGTCGTGGTGTTGATATGATTTTATATAGGTGCCTCAATCATGAGGAGGCCGAGAAAGTTTTAAATGATTGTCATATTGGTACCTATGGTGGACATTTTTCTGGCTTTGCTACCGCGCAAAGGATTCTCCACGCTGGTTACTTCTGGCCTACCATATTTCGCGACTGCATTATCGCGGTTAGAAGTTGTCATGCTTGCGAGACATTTGATCGTAAAACTCGCATGCCGCCAACACAAATGAATCCTGTCGTCATTGTTGGACAATTTACAAAATGGGGCATTGAATTCATGACATGTAACCCCTACTCGTCTGGGAGGCATGGGTATATTATTGTCTTCGTCGACTATTTTACCAAGTGGGCTGAGGCGATGCCTACATTTAATAACACAGGACATACAACTGCATTATTTTTCTTTAACCATGTGGTTACACGGTTTGGTGTGCCTGAGACCATAGTCATAGATCATGGAAAACATTTTTGTAATCACATGATGACTGAGTTTACTTCCAAGTTAGGACTGTCGCATGATAGTTATACCCCTTACTATCCACAAACTAATGGACAAGTTGAAGCTATCAACAAAATTCTTAAGCGTATGCTTCAACGCATGATTGGGGTTCATAAATGAAACTGGAATTTAATCCTGTACTCGGTTTTGTGGACTTATCGAGCCTCGATGAGAAACACAAACGGATTTACTCCCTTTCTGGTGGTTTACAGTATGGAAGGTATTTTACTGATTCAATGTGAAATTCCATTGTTGAAACTCGCGATTGACCTACTACTTGATACTTCTGACTAAGAAGCACCTATTTTAGATCTCATCCATCTAGATGAAATGCGTTGTGAAGACGCATTGGCCAACGAAGCACATAAGAGACGAATTAAGGTGCATTATGACTGAAATTTCAAGCCTCACACCTTCTGCCTTATGAGAAGGAGACCTGGTCTTGCTTTATGATCAAGAAGATGGTAAGAAAGGAATAGGAAAATTCGAACCATTATGGCGTGGCCCCGATATTTTCAAGCGCATTATGGCTAAGTGTGCCTATGAGTTGGTAGATTATGATGGGATTTCATTGTCGCAGCCTTGGAATGGGCTGTGTCTTAAACGTTACTATGCTTGATTAATTTATTTATTATATTTTCAATTAATTAATTTATTTTTATTTATTTTATTTTTTATTTTTATTAGTATTATTTATTTTATTTATTTATTATTATTATTTTTAATCTTACCTCTTTAGTAATATCAAATTAATTGATTAATTAGTATTATTATTATTTTTTTATTTGATTTGATTTGATTTTATATTTGATTTATATTTGATTTATATAGAATTTATAATAAAAATATAATCAAATTTAAATAATAATAATAATAATAATAATAATGATAATAATAATAATAATAATAATTTTCCTATTCTAGTCAAACTAGCCGTTTTTCCAATGGCTAGTTGGAGCGGTCCTGTTCTACTTAAACTGGTTTCCTAATCAGATTTCTCATCTTGTCCCGATGATGAACCACACTGGCTGGTTCGAAACGTGTCGACAAAAATTTCTTTGATGTGATTTTCACCGAAAATTTTTACACACATTGTATAACACTGTATATATGCTTTGATTGTGTGTGTGTCACAATGTGTCTTTCAAATTTTTCATGTGGTTACTAATCCACTTTGCATTTTATTGCAAGTGTAAAAATCTTCGGAACCATTTGTTGGATGTGCGGATGGTGCTAGTCATAGTACACATAATCTATCCTCTGCAGCATGGGCCATCTTCGCTCCAAGTGGTGAGTTAGTGAGTTTCCAAGGGGTTTATATCAGTCAATCCACCAAAAATATCATTGAGTATAGCGTGTTGATAAAAATCCTCTCTGATGCCATTTCACTTGGCATTCACTGCATCGCCATCAAGCCGGGCTGACAACTTGTTGTACTACAACTTACTAGTGTTTATACTGTTTGAAATCCAACTATTTATCGTATGTTCCTTAGAGTTCGTATTTTGGAAAGACATTTTGATTACATCCAATATCAACACATTTCCAGAAACTTTTACACTTTAATTGATTCTTTAGTGAATTATGTGTTAAATAGACATTTGAAACATATGTAAAGATAGATTTTAAATTCATATCACACAATTGAATAGGATTGCACATAACCATAGGAAAACACAAAAAGTAAAAAAGATTTATAATCAGTTTTTTTTACAAAAAAATGTGTCCAAGATACATTGGTCATATGACCTCAAAATGTATATAGAAATAGCATAATCTAAGTAGACCTAGTGGTGCTCATGATAGCAAGTCACTTCTTGGGATATCATGCACAATAGCCTCATCCAACAGCTAGGCACACCAATAGTATGGCACTGCAGCCTCATAGGTAACTCCTCGATCCAGACATCTGGTATCCCGGGATTCAATCCCTCCACATGTTGTTGTAACTCAACAAGAGTCTCGGATAAATCCAAATCCCTAAGGACTGCTCTCCCGACAATCCTCTCTACTGGTTCTCTCACCTGTTGTGCACGATCCACTGGTCGAGCATTACACACATATGCATACATAAAACATATTTAGTTTAGTCTTGGAAACATAAAAAACACAAAATATGTAAAAAACCCAAAAAATAAAAAAACATGGTAATTTTTTTTACCTATAGCACCCCATTGAGAGCCGGCTAGTAAAATCAAATCTGGATCTCCACGAAAATCCATCCCTACATATGGATGCTCCTCTATGATGATATGTTGTCGTCAGAGCCAAGTGAAGAATGCAGTGGAAAATGAGATCGATGGTTGACTAGCATTTCTAGCCATCAACTCTACCCACCGCTGCATCCATGGATCTCTAGGACCAGATAAACCCAATGTCACATGTTGTGGCTGCATCAATGGAACTCACTCCAAAATGAAAGTGATCAAGATTGACCCATAGCTGAAATTATTTGTCTTGCCACTTTTTACCTTAGTCAGTTGTTCTTTCATCTAAAGGAGTACTACTTCAGCCCAGTTGAACACGGTCAGCTCAAGACACTCAAGCGCATACTGCATGTATGATCTGTTTGCGACATGAAGTGTCATGCTGCCAGCTAACTTTCCGATAGTGAATAGGAGTGTTCACAAAGGCATATCACATACATCTTTGATATTTATATTTCCATATTTTCTAGGCTCTATACCTGGCTGACAAAACTGTCGAATGTAGTCCTTCATTGTCTCACCTCCAAGGACGGAACCCGCAAGGGAAATGGGGGCACCACGTCTCAAAAAACCTGTCAAAAAGTAAATTTCATAAACCAATATTGGGAGCACTTTGTCCCCAATGTGAAATTCCTATATTGCTGGATCTCATGAGTGAATCAAGAATTTCAATAGTTCCATATGTTGCCTCATACCTGACAAGCTAAAGTACTTGAGCAACCCATAGTCTTTGAGGGCTCTCACAGTGCCATGATCATTTAGGGTAACCATATCTTGTTCCTCATGTTCTCTTTCTTGCCATGTAATCGACATTCTAATATGATCAAATTCTGAAATCAAACCATAGGCTTATTTAGGATCCATTCAATGAAAAGACTAGAGAAATTTTGGGTATAAAACATAACTCAAATTTCTGAATTGCACCCAACGCACTCCTGAGTGGAAGATAGAGCATTGCAGAGGGCATGGGCTTCTTTTCAGCCTCTCTGCAATGCACTTTTCGACATCCAAGGGTGCGTTTTTCCTAAGGCGTTGTATATTTACCCTAGGAGCCCAAAAATCCTAAATTTTTTGAATTAAACCGAACAAGAACGCAACCAATAGAAAGAGGAAGGTTCGATCTCCTACCTGGTCTAGACGACACGAGAAATGATCTATAGATTCGGTTG
The DNA here is from genome assembly GCA_034641835.2 of Pinus albicaulis. Taxonomy (NCBI): domain Eukaryota; kingdom Viridiplantae; phylum Streptophyta; class Pinopsida; order Pinales; family Pinaceae; genus Pinus; species Pinus albicaulis. Next base: position 931,965,291 of record CM076583.1, read on the forward strand.
CAATCAACTGCTAAAGTTCGAGGGTAAAACTAGGCTCAGAGAAGTGAAAATTGAATGGTAAATGTGAAATGGTAAAAATGACTTAGTAATTTCTTATTTAATAGTATTTTTGAATAATTTATGCATATTTAATGAATTGACTATATTTTTTACCCATTTTTACTATTAAAACAAGTATTTTTAATCTGTTTGGTGGTTCTTTGAGTAGGTTTACAATTGATACGATGAATTCAACGTGCATGATCGTAAAATAAATTTTGACCACAAAGCACACTTTTATCTCTTTTTTCGAGCTCTGTTAAACATGAAAAAGGAACCCCCTGGATTTATCTTTCAGCTCTTTTCAGAATCCCAAAACATGAAAATATTTCTGAAACTTTTTCTTTAGAGCTCGTAAAAGGAATTGAAATGACATCTACTCAGTATAAGTTTAACCCTTTTCTGGAAAGAGATATATTATTTTACGAAAAAGGAAAACCTTAGTCGAACATGGCTAGGAGGTTCTCTCAGGTATTATTGTATGGTTTTTCAAATCCGAGGGACAATTTTATAAAAAGTAACTTGTGGAGTTTTCTTTTCGTCCCTTTTTAAAACTCTCTAAAGATGAAAAAGGACCAAGTTTTCACTATCGTTTGACTCGTTAAAACATCAAATAGCGACGGAATTGTCCAGCATGACAAGATTGAGTTTCACCTTCACTAGACTCGTTAAAACATCACATAGCGATGGATTCACCTGTAGGGTGGAATTATACATCAAGAATATGTTATCCTCCTCAAGCGTGTTAAAAAATAAAGAGGTAATGGTCAGCAATGACTGGGGAAAATTGGAAAGGGATAAATCAGTTTATGGTAGCAAGTTGTTCTTGAACATGACACTCATTCACTTCATATTCGTGGAGTTTGGGTTGGGTTATCTTCTTGATGGTCTATCATACCTATGGTCTATCACACCATCGATCACTTTGGTTTTGGGTTAATGCTGCCAACTCATTCAGTGTCGCCGATATGTTCAAGAGAAGTCACTCAGTTATTCCTCATCCTTTGCAATACTCATAAACTTCATTTCATGACCGCCATCCCTGAACATTGCTTCATGAGTTACATTATGTCTACAAAAATCGTTACTCCCGTTTCGTGTCGTTGATGAGGGATATATCAAGGCCCTCCTGGGATGAGTCACTTCCTGTCAACATCATCTCATAATCCAGGAATTTGAGTTAGAAATAGTCGTCGAGTATCTTGGAGCTTGCATACATTAATGGCAGGTTTCTCACTTTCGGCGACATGTTGACATCATAGGCCTTCGACCGAAAGACTTTGTATGGTGTTCGACATCAAATCATCTATTCACACCATGCAGAATTTAGTGCAACACCTTAAGGGCCATTATCATCAACGATGGTTTCTCTCACGTCTGTTAATGACTTACATCATTGGCTAGTAATCAGATGGTGTCTTCCCATGTTCAACTTCAAATCACATATTCACATGGTTAGAATCATACTTAAGTGATCGAGTGAACAATATAGAAGACCCCGTATCTAGTTTCATCCATCCGATCTGTGATTTCAGGAGTAGTACCACATCATCCGTATGATGGTCCTTATAGAGATGGTCATCCTATCATGGGTCTATATTTGTAGATGAATTTCTGAAGTTATGATAGTTTATATGCTGAGTATAGGTATGCTTCCTTTAGAAATTCATGTCCAAGATGAAAAGATATCACGATGTAATGTATTGTAATTGATGTAGGTCATCGTCCACTTCAGATCCTACTCATCACGTCGTAAAGCGTATCAATCAACATTAGCACTTTTGACTTCATGCTTTAGGGGGAAGCTATTACAGGTCAATTTAGGCATCACTCACAAAACCCAGATCAATATAAATTAGGGTCTATCATACTCTAAATCAGTTGATACATTCCGTAAACAAGTCATCCCATTGATGGCTTTCCTCCATGAAAGTTTCACTACATAGATTCTAGTTGAAGTGTTCCATTGAGCCATCAGCTCACTCTTAGACTATAGTAAGTTCTTTGTAGAGAATCTACTCCCATGCAATGCTATGTTGCATAGCATCTAGGCCCACTTTACAGTGCATTGGTCAACTGGGAGTGAATTGTTCATAGGGTTCCGGGAATCTTCCCACCTCCTAGTGGCTTCTAGAAGTTGTTCCAGCTATCACATCATCTGATAACTTCGAATATGGACACCATGGAGCCATTAGAACTCTTATCCTCCTATTCCCATGAAAAATGAAACCTCTTCATCCATTTTTGGAAAATCCATTCAATGATCCATTAATGCCAAACTACCTTCACTACTTCTAAATTGAGCGCTGATCATAGTGCACAAGGGAACAAGAACTTGATTTAGTATAGTTATGCTGGTGAGATCACAACCCTCAGAGGTGTTGTTTTCATGTAATTTTATGCTGCTGGAGTGATGCTACTGATGTGATGAGAATAGGAATGAAGCTGGAGTGAGTTGAAATCGAATTGATCCAACTGGTTGTAACTTCTCCTTCTACTTCATAATAAAGAGATTTGTTCATTTCCTAATACATGTGTCCATGATGTTATATGTGTATTTTCAAATGCAATCAATTCAATTTGTTTAACATGAATAGATCATATGCCTTTATGTTTTTTTCTGTCTTCTATTATCCATTATAGGTACCAATCAAGCGAGTTCAGTTTGATTGATTGTGACAGAAGCGACGAAAGGGAGGCGTGGAATAACGAAAGATCAAAAGTAGGTGTTCTTCCCTTAGCTATTCATTTTAAGGAAAAGGTAAAATATCTTTCTTCTGTTGTTCTAAGTGCCACCACCACACTTAGGGAAAACATTTCTATCCGTAGGTTTTGATTTCTGTAAAACATAAGAAGAATCTCAATGATCTTTTTGTTTTCTAGTATATTGAAGTCTTTAATGCTTACAAAGGGCACATACGACTTGAGTACTTTATTGCTTGAGCACCTTCAAATTCTTATTAAGGTATGGGTTAAGGAGGTAGGGGGCCACATATTTAGCGTTAAGTTAGTACTTGAACCTTGACCAAGAGCTTCTTCATTTTCTCCTTCATCGAGGATTTGCATTATGTTGTCAATTCCACTTGTAAATCATGTATGTTATAATACCGCTGTAGTGTTTTTAACATGGCTTGAAGGTTTCTTCATTTAATAAAGTTCCAAGCTATGTCATTAATGTTGGTGGAGTTTCGTTGTTTTTCCATGTAATTTTGGTTCCTGCCTAAGAAAATTTTTGGGATAATAAGATTGTTATGAACCAAATTCCTAAATAATGTAAAATAGAAACAAAAATTAACTTCACACCTTTAGTAAGATAATGAGTTAATAAATAAAAAGTCATTTTAAAGGAGATATCACTTTTTACAATATGTCAAATGCACAAGCCATGATACCTATACAAATGAATGTAAGTCACTTTCATGGAAACACCTCCTTTTACTATATGTTAAATGCATAAGCCAAGATATCTATACAAAATAATCTAAGTCGCTTTAAGGGAGAAACCTCCCTTTACAATATGTTAAATGCATATGCCAATATACCTATACAAATGAATCTCTTTTATTATAAATATGAGATAACGTGAAAAATATAACCTATCACCAAGTTAACCTAACCATAAATAATATACTAATAATGAATGAGGGTCAGGGCCTTAAAAATATTATTTATCTATCATGAATATCTCCATTTTTTAAACCCTAACCCAAGAAGAGTGTGTGTTTTAATGTCAAATTGTCCAAAGATCTCAAGGAATTTGCACTAATATAGGTAGGGGATGAGAGGATGAAGCAATGTGCATAATACATCAATTTTCACAACACTTGTTTTTTTGGTTGGAGTAGTAAATCACAATTTTTTGAACTCTCCTCTCATAGTTAAAATTGATTCATTATTTTGATGTAGGAGCATCATGAAAACTTTTTATTTCCTATGTAATTTATAAAAGTCTAAGTTAGTTTGAGTGGGTGGTGAGGACTGTTTTAATAAATGGGTTATTAGCCAAATATAACTTAAAATTATCCAGAGGTTGGGAGCTCCTTGTTAGGACTTTCTCACTTTTTGTCAAATTAGAGTCCTCTCCTTTTGTCATTAGATTCTACTTTTGTTGATCTAGACAAGATATTGTTGTAACAAAATTTTGTGGCCACATTAATAAATTGTAAGGAAAAGGGTTCTTTTGTTATGTATTATTGCCAATATTATGAAAAAAAAATTATTGTTTTGTTTTTACCATGGTGATCCAGATCTTGGTTGAAATGGACCTATTGATGCAACTTTCTTGAAAACTTTTGCTATAGGTGATGAAATCAAATTCCGTCAAAGACCCATTTGAGGTATTTAATAGATATTTATAGTGATATAAGACACTTGAAATTTCATGACCTATGGGGTGAGAAAATGATTCCACAAATTCATAGGACACGCAGTGGTGCAGTGTTCTAGACAAGTGTAACTTTGATTACTCATATCTCTCAAACCAAGAAATGAAATCAAATTCCGTAAAAAACCCATTTGAGATAATAACAAATAATTTCAAATGAGTTATTTTTCAATGTCTAATATGATCTGTGGAGACCGTGGGACTTGCATGAAGCCATCTAAATATTACTGCAAATATTGAAACTGAAATATGTTTCAAACCCTCATGGAGCTGTAATCTGAATTTGGATTTATGCATGAATGAAATAAAATATAGAAATAAACATAAACATAGAGATGTAGCAGAAATAAAGCTTCATTTCATTAATATAAAATGACTGAAATATGCTTATAGACAGAATGGACATAAACTAGCTAGGGGGATAGTAGCTTATCTCTGAGAAGAGATGTGGCGGCTACATGCCTTTGAACTGTGATACAATGAGGGTCAAGGGAATTTTTATTATTGAAAAATAAGAGAAAGCCCTAAATAACCAAAACCCTAACCTGAGGAGATGTAACACCAAGAGTTTATGGGCCCCGTTGGGGTTAGTTTGGCAGCCAACTTCCCAGGGTCATAACTTGGTCATAGTATCTCTGTTTGGTCTGTATGATACCTCGTTGAGAAGATATCTTCGAGGAATATGATGTTTAGGGCCTCAAAATGACTCTAGAATATGAAGACCCAAAAAAATGCAAAAGCAATAGTAAATAAGAAAATTGATGAAAGTTATTATGTAGAATAGGCGGGTGGCCACCAATATCCACCTGGATCATTCCTCCCCCTTTAGAAAGCAATGGTACCGATTGCGTGCAGAGCCTCCATGCGGTAGGGAAATTTATGTTGAACTTGTTCCCTAGTGAACCACTTTCCCTAGTGAAGGAGTTGGCTTGCTTTGAAGTGGGCGTAGCTTGCGGTGGGGTCAAGAGAGGTGCTCCTTCAGTAAATGTAACCAAAAAGTGTCGCCCACCTAGAACTTGTGTAGCACTTGATGTGGATCCTGGCACTGCTTGTGTAGAAATTATATACAAGATGCATGCATATATCCAGATTCTCCTGATCTAACAATATTTATCTTCTTGCTAAATATAGAATCCTTCCACTGTTAATCTTTTGCAG
>CM076583.1:931970971-932191025 GCA_034641835.2 Pinus albicaulis
TCTGGGCAGATTCATGAGATGGTGTGGATCTCATGAATTGAAACTGGCTACGAGGTGCCCACAGCGCAGCAGTAGCAAGATCAGTTGGAGTGATGCAGGCAGATCAAAGTGACAGTGTCGGATACTGGAGCGCGGATCAGAGTTGACATCCAGTGCAAGAGTGCATGGGTGCAAGAGTTCAACAGCGCAGTGGTTCCTGATGACATGTGCAGTTGGCCAAGCAGAATTCGAAGACTTTGATGATAGATTCTAGATGCATCAAGACTGATTGAGTTGTTTGGAGCCTATTCAGTTTTAGAGGAGTTGCAGAGAAGATGCATGGAGTTGCATGGCACTTGTGAAGGTTGCAGGGCGAATGCATGGAGTTGCATGTCGCATGCAATGACAGTCCTTTCTTGTTGAGAGGGAGTGTTGAAAATGGCAACAAGAAATAGTGAAGGAGGCCTCCTAAAACATCTTTCCTGATCCTAGTTGGAAAGTGATCACCTAAACTAGGTGGGGACCACACATGTGATTTTTGTCGAAAAATCTATTTTTAGACTATGTCTATTTTTAGACATACAGAGCATGATTCGGGGATTCCAGTTGGAGATTCTTGAAGTATGCGACATGTTGGTAAAAATAGATGAGACTCATATTTTTAGGTCACAGGCTATTTTTAGACTGCCTCTCCTAAAAATATGGAAGTCAAATATTATTTACCTTAATAATATTTAGACTATAAATAGCAGTTTACTCTCTTGGAGCACTTCAGTTCGAGTCATGGAAGTGGCTCATGCATCTGACAGAGGAATCACGTGGTTCCTAGGGTTTGATGGCATCTTGCATGTTAGACTTCACTTAGACTCATGTGGCAGAGTTTTGGTGGAGTTGATTGAGGAGTTAATGGAGGTGGTGTTCTGGTTAACTAGTTGAACTAGTTGTATTTAGTTTAACTGGCTAATACACTAGAGATGAGTTGTGTGAATTAAATATTATTTAATTCACTAATTATTAACTCATTATTCAAATAAAGAACACATCAGTTTAACTCAGTGCATGGACAGTTCAGTGGCGACAAGTGAAAGAGGTAGATGAAAGGGTTGAGTTAGCTATCAGTTGCGACATTAGTTGTGCATGAGATTTGCACCACACTTGGAGGAAATTACCAATCACAATTGCGCAGTTGGAGCCAGTGAGATTCAAACTTGGATCTCTATTTAGACCAGCCTTGATTGTGCAATAGAGGCAGAGAAGTAGTGGGTGTGTTTTGAACCTGTGACTTGTTCAAAACCAAGCTAGTTTTTGTGTAGCTTTGGGAGATAGTACTGAGTACTTGTGAGGAGTTTGTACTATGTATTTGCTGCATGTTCTCTCCATTTATATTATACTATAGCTGGGGGTTTTCAGCTATAAGCTTTCCCCATACATACCGTGTTAATGTGTGTGATGATTTGATGTGCTATCGCTTCTATTCTTTCCGCATGTGACAATTAATTGTAGAAGAGATTATGTGTTATGCATGCAATTCGAAATTGATGTGTGATCAGGTTAATCTCCATTGAATAAGTTATTTATTCAGCAAATTTCTACATGGTATCGGAGCAATATTAATTGTCGAGATCTATTACGGTGATTGCAAACTTATTTCCTCGGACAGAGCCTGCATACGGGCCAGATAGCCTCCGGATTCATCTTTCTTTGGAAAGTGAAAGGTCTGGTAAAAGCCCATGCAGTCAATCTCTGATTTGGAAATAATTTGTTCTCAAGTGTAGATCGGAAGCGATTGAGTTATTAGCTGGTGGTGAAATTCGAATTTGCAGATTTGTGTTCTTGGTGCCGCGGCGAAAATGTCTTTCAACGGTTTGCGACTCGAATATGCCTTGGAAGGAAGTTCGAATTATGTTGCATGGAAGGACCGCATGGAGGTTGTATTAGATGATAATGGGCTGTTGGAATTCGTGGAGAAAGAGATTCCAAAGCCTACTTCTAATGATGCTGCTGTTGTGGAAGCCTGGCGAAAGAAACAAGCAAAATGTCGAAGGATCCTATTGGAGGGCGTAAAGGATCACATTGTATCCAGCCTGCATGGAAAGGCTTCTCCATATTTGATGTGGAAAGCTTTGACGGATCTATACCAAAGCAAGAGTGACCAAAGGAAGCTGGCGCTCAAAGATAGACTCAGGAACATCAAGATGGAGAAAGGCGACAACATCGCAAAATACCTCACGAAGTTCACTCAATGCAGATATGAGCTGGGAAGTGTGGGGGTGACTGTCGATGATGAGGACTTGGTTGACCTGGCTCTCCTTGGTCTTCCGAAGGCTTGGAATTCCTATCAGGATAGTGTCAATGGTCGGGAGAAGTTGCCGGGATGGGAGCGACTGTGGTCGGATCTCATGCAAGAAGAGATCAGGAGGACTACCAGGGATGGATCTTCATCAAAGGTATCTGATGAAGAAGACTGCGCTTTGGCTGCCAAAGCAAGGAAGGGGAAGGGCAAGGAGAAGGCTTCTCAATCCGGTGTAGATGGTAAAGAGCGTGACATGTCCAAAGTGAAGTGTTTTCACTGTCACGATCATGGACATTACGCCACGAATTGCCCAAAGAAGAAGAAGAACAAGCAGGCTGCTGGAGCTGCAGCTGGTGAGGCTCTTGCCTCGCAATTTGAGCTGGACTTCTCATTGATCGCATGCATGTTGTCTAGTGCATTGGGATCGGGTGGTATATTGATAGTGGCGCTTCCTTTCACATGACAGGAGATGCAAATATTTTCAGTGACTTGGTGGAGAAAGGTCTCCAGATGCATGTTGAGTTGGGCGACGGTGGACGATACAATGCGACCGGCATTGGTACCATAACCTTTCAGAGGGAGTCAGGTAAACTCATTCTTTTAAAAGATGTATTGCATGTACCAGGTCTAACAAAGAATCTGATCTCAGTCGCAATGTTAGAGGATAAAGGGTATGAAGTTGTCTTTAGAGAAGGAAAAGTTTTCCTTCGGCACAAGGCAACGGGACAAGTCAAGAAGGTTGGGATTCGAGCAAAGAATCTCTACAGACTTGAAGTAGATGGGATGTATATGGAGCTTCCAACTGTTGGGAAGCGGAAGGAAGACATGCAACTGGAGCTTGAGAGGGAGCAAGTGTTAAGGGGCTACATGGTAGACATAACCGATGCTTGAGCAAGGGAGCAAGCCAGATGCAGTGATAAGAACCTCGTAGATGTGGAGGATCCACAAGAGGATCATGGAGTGGAAGAAACCACTCATGCAGAGAAATTTCGTGCCAGATGGGAAGAGGGAGTGCATGCAGCTATACCACCAGGTGAGAGGTGGGGCAACATGCATGAATAATCCCAAGAGGAGATTTCTAGGCAGGATTCATGAGATGGTGGATCTCATGAATTGAACCTGGCTACGAGGTGCCCACAGCACAGCAGTAGCATGATCAGCTGGATTGATGCAAGCAGATCAAAGTGACAGTGTCGGATACTGGAGCGCGAATCAGAGTTGACAGCAAGTGCAGAGTGCATGGGTGCAAGAGTTCAACAACGCAGTGGTTCCTGATGACATGTGCAGTTGGTACCAACAGAAGTTGAAGACTTTGATGATAGATGCTAGATGCATCAAAACTGATTGAGTTGTTTGGAGCCTATTCAGTTTCAGAGGAGTTGCAGAGGAGATGCATGGAGTTGCATGGCGCTTGTGGAGGTTGCAGGGCGAATGCATGGAGTTGCATGTTGCATGCAAAGACAATCCTTTCTTGTTGAGAGGGAGTGTTGAAAATGGCAACAAGAAACAAGGATGAATCCACTAGCTGTGGGTATGGTAGCATGGTAGCTTATCTCTAAGAAGAGATGTGGCGGCTACATGCCTCTAAACTGTGTGACAATGAGGCTCAAGAGCCTTTTTATTATTGAACAATAAGAGAAAACCCTAAACAACCAAAACCCTAACCTGAGGAGATTTAACACCAAGAGTTTATGGGCCCCGTTGGGGTTAGTTGGGCAGCCAACTTCCTGGGGTCTTAACTTGGTCATAGTATCTCTGTTTGGCGCATATGATACCTCGTTGGAAAGATCTCTCTAAGGACTACGATGTTTAGGGCCTCAAAATGGCTCTGGAAGTTCAGGACCCAAAAAACTACTAAAAATAGTAAATAAGAAAACTGATGAAACTGACTAGGTGGAATAGGCGAGTGGCCACCAATATCCACCTAGATCATTCCTCCCCCTTAGAAGGAAATGGTACCTATCAGGCAAGAGCCTCCATGAGGTAGGGAAATTTATGTTTGAACTCGTTCTCAGTGAACCACTTTCCTAGTGAAGGAGTTGGCCTGCTTTGAAGTGGGTGTAATGGTAATGGGGTCAAGAGAGTGAGGCGCTCCTTCAAAGAAATGTAACCAAAAAGCATCGCCACCTAGAACTTGTGTGGCACTCGATGTGGATCCTAGCACGTTGTGTAGAAATTATATAACATATGCATTATATATCCAAATTCTCCTGATCTAACAATATTTATCTTCTTGCTAAATACAGAATCCTTCCATTGTTAATCTTTTGCGGAAATTATAAACTCATTTTCAAACACATGAAGCAATAAAAACAATCGCACATGTTGTTTAACAGGAAATCCTGAAGCTAAAAACCCCAACTATCATATATTATGTATCATGGAGATCATGTAACAATCTCATACAAAGCTTAGTACATCAAGCTCTCAGTACAATCAATCGTCACACACTAACATAGAAGAAATATGCAAATCCATGCACCGATTTCTGCCCTCCTGCTAGCCTGCCTCCACTGCGCAATCCCTACTGAAGAATAGCTCTAAATGAATTCAAATTACCCTTGCCTTGACTATGCAATCCTCATTGGAAACTCCAATGTGTGTGTGGTGCAATCAATGCATCACTATAGTCACAACAAATAGTCCATATTTCCCTTTCACCTATCTCTCCACTGGGTCTCCACTGGAACTGACATGCACTGTAGTTAACTGCTATATTGTTCAGTTGATTAATGAGTTATTATTTGTGAATTAATTAACTAATTAATTCACTCCACTCTCACTAGTGTATCATTCAGTTAGACTAGATACAACTAGCTCAACTGAGTTTAACTCCAATAATTGAGTTAAAATGAATAACAACTCCATGAACTACTCTTCCATCTCTGTCATAACTTTTCCACTTCAGTTCTAACTGAGTCCTCCATGCATGAACCACTAGTAAACCCTAGGAATTGCATAATTCCTTCAGCCCACTGATTTTCCAAATCTGTGCACTGAAATTAAGTGCTCCAATAGAATAAGTTGTTGTTTATTGTCAGATTATTATTAAGAGCTAATAATAATCGAAACTTCTATTTTTAGATTGAAAATCTATTAATAGACTTCCCCCAATATTCTAAAAATATAATTTCATCTATTTTTTCAACTTGACCAACCATCCACAAATAGCATCCTGCAACTTCTGAAATATGATCACCATGTCTAAAAATAGACATAGTCTAAAAATAGACTTGCGCCAAAAATAGCCTGAGGGCCCACTTAGTGAAGGCGAATCTTTTCACTAAGCTCATCATCTTGTTGAATCTCAACACTCCCTCTCAACAAGATAGGGATTATCCTTCACCCCGATCCTGCCTCTATGGTATTCGAATTTGCTCCTGGTGAGCGCCTTCGTGAGAATATTTGCATCCTGATCCTCCGTAGGAATGTAATAAAGCAACATGATCTTCCGCTGCACACAATATTTGATATGATGATACCAGATATCAATATGTTTAGATATGTCATGAAACACAGGATTAACCGAGAGTTTAATGCAACTCTGATTATCACAATGAATCACCGTAGGATACAAATGTGAACCGAAAAACTAAATCCGGTAATATTCCTCATCCAGATAGCCTCACATGAAGCTTGACTTGCTGCCATGTATTCTGCTTCCACTGAACTGAGTGCCATAGATATTTGTTTCCTGTTGTACCAAGAAAATGCTATAGATCTGATACTGAAAACCCCTCCTGATGTTATCTTTATGTCCATTGGGTTTCCTGCCCAATCTGCATGCGTGAAACCATGCAACTTCACCTCATCCATATATATGTAACATAAGCCATACTCAGATGTGCCCCTGAGATATCTCAGGACATGCTTGCCTACCTTCCAAAAGAGCTTGGTAGGCTTAACCATCACTTGTGAAATCTGGTCCACCACATAGCATATGTTCGGTCTTGTATTAACTAAATACATGAGCGAACCCACCAACTTTCGATAAACAATGGCATCCACTACCTCTGCCGATGTAGCATCCTCTTTCCTCCAATTTCCTGGAAGAGGAGTGTCGATAGGCTTGCAGCCTTGCATGTGAAACTTCTCCAGTATCTCCCGGGCATACTTTCCTTGAGACACAAACAATTCACCTTCCCGCTGCCATATTTCCAATCCAAGGAAATAATGAAGGAGGCCCAAATCCTTCATCTCAAAATCCTTTGCAAGATCTGCCTTGCATGAGTGTATCAACTGCTCATCACCCGTTAGTATTAAATCATCAACATAAATAACAATGATTAAAATATTACCCTACACCACAATTTGGTATAGGTTTTCATCTGCCTCACTCTTGGTGAATCCAAGTCCAACAGTCAGGTCAAGCCATCCCAGGTACCAAGCACGAAAGCAGCTCTCAGCCCATACAACTCTCTTTTGAGCCTGCACACATGCGACTCGCTACTGAAGATCTCAAATCCTTTAGGATGCTCAATGTGCACCTCTTCCTCAATGATCCCATTAAGTAATGCAATCTTCACATCCATCTAATGAATGTGCCAACCCATCTGTGCTGAGAGAGCAAGGATGGTCCTTATGGAAGAATACCGTGCGACAGGTGCAAAGGTTTCTTCATAATCAATCCCCTCGATCTGTGAGAAGCCCTGGGCAACAAATCTTTCCTTATACTTCTCGACGCTCTTATCAGCAACTTGCTTTACCTTGTAGATCCATATTGATCCTACAACTGATTTTCCAACTGGCCTTGGAACAATCTCCCAAGCACTGTTTCTGACAATGGAATCATACTTCTCTACCATGGCATCCTCCCATGTGGGCTCCTGCACTGCTTTTTCAAAAGAAGATGGCTTTGTCACGATACACTTTGTCATGATAAGAGCCATGTATCTAGTAAATTGGTCAGGTGACTGTCTCTATCTGCGCTGTGATGTAGGGACTCCTACATTCTGTGCCGCATCAAGCTTCAGTCTCTCAGCTTCTGTGGTCCACTTTCTGCCTTGTCTGATGTTTGGTTCTGCATGAATGGACTCCTCCACTCCATGAATCTCTTTCTGTGGTTGATCCACATCTAGAGGCTCATCTTTGGGAACAAGAAGTTCCTCCTCTGCATGCAAGTGTAGCTCCCTCTCAAGCGACAAATTCATGGCTTTCACCTCATTGAATTTTATATCCCATCCCACCACAATCATCCGACTGTCTGGAAAATACACACGATAATTATCGAGTGTTTCTGTGTACCCCACAAATATCCCAAATTCTACAGTCGGCTCCAGCTTCTTCATGGTGTCCTCTGTCACATGAATGTAAATAGATGAGCCAAAAATCTTCAAATGGAAAATATTAGGCTTCTTACCAGTAAAATCTTCTTCAGGTGTACTCATGCCAAGTACTCTATAAGGAAAATGGTTTTGCACATAAACCGCAGTGTTGCATGCTTCTGCCCACAAGTGCATCAGTAGGCCCTGGTCATGCAACATCACTCGTGAAGCACCCACGATCATTCTGTTCTTCCTCTCTGCGACCCCATTCTGCTGTGGGTTATGAGGTGCTATGAGTTCTCTTCGAATTCCTTCTTTGCTACAGAAGTCTTTGAATTCTCCCAAGATGTATTCACCACCATTATCGCTCCGTAGAGCTTTCACTTGTTTCCCCGACTCCTTCTCCACCAATGTTTTAAACTCACAGAACTTTGAGAATGTTTCACTCTTATTCTGCATGAAGAAGATCCAACATCTACAAGAATAGTCATAAAAAAATATAACATAATACCTGCGTTTTGCTGTTGAAGCAACCGAGAAAGGTCCACACACGTTTGTGTGAATTCTCTCCAGATCACCGAAGCACGATTTCTCCTTCTCAGCGCAGCGCTGGTCTTCAAAACTTTCCCATAGTACATCCCTCGCACTGATATGACCGCACAAGAGTACCCGAGTCCAATAACTCATCGCAAAATATCTGCAAGCGCCATGGTGAAGATGGCCCAATCTCCTTCCGCCATAACTCGCCCTCATCCCGCTCACTCACTTCTTCGCTTTTCCCACCATTAAAAGACAAAACCCATCTATCTACAAACCTTGTAGATATTATTAACTTGAATCCCTATCTTCTTGATTTGAACCATTGTTTTATGTCGGAAGAAAGCTTTTCCCCACCGAAAACAACATCATAACCTTTGTCTTCCAACATTGCGACCGCGACCAAGTTCTTCTTCAGACCTCGAACATGCATAAAATACTTCAACAAGAATGGATTACCAGAGTCCCTCTCAAAGGTAATGGTCCCAATGCTAGTTGCATTGTATTGACCATCGTCACCCATCTCTATATGCATATGGAGGTCTTGCTCCACCAAGTCATGATACAACTTCTTGTCTCCTGTCATATGGAAAGACGCACCACTATCAAGATACCACACTGATCCCATTTAGATTGAAACCAAGCATGCGATAAAAGAGAAATAAAGTTCAAATTGCAAGGCTAAGGCATTTCCAGCTACAGCCCTAGCAGCCTTCTTGTTCTTCTTCTTCTGTGGGTAGTTAGTGGTGAAATGCCCATGTTCGTGACAGTGAAAACACTTCACTTTGGACAAATCCCGCTTCTTGCCTTTTGCTTCGGAGTTTGAAGGAAATTTCTTCTCCTTCCCTTTCCTTGCTTTGGCAGCCAAAGTGAAATTCTCTTCATCTTCATTCTTCGATGAAGATCCATCCCTGGTACCCCACCTTATCTCCTCCTGCACAAGATACGACCAAAGTCGCTCCCATCCTGACAGTTTCCCCCGTCCATTGACAGAGTCTTCGTAGCTATGCCAACTCTTCGGAAGACCAAGGAGGGCCAAGCTCACCAAGTCTTCATCATCAACTGTAATCCCCACACTTCCCAGTTCATCTCTACAATGTTCAAAATTCGTGAGATATTTTGGAATACTGTCACCCTTCTGCATTTTTATTTTTCTGAGCTTGTCTTTCAGCGCCAACTTCCTGTGGTCGTTGTTGCTTTGGAACAAATCTGTCAAAGACTTCCACATTAAGAATGGAGTGGCTTTCTTGTGAATTCTGGACACAATATGGTCCCTCACACCTTCCTACAAAATTCTTCTTGTCTTTGCTATCTTCTTTTGCCATGCGTCAAGTAATGCAACATCGCTAGGTCCCGACTTAGGAACATCGCTATCGATAAACTCCTTCAGTCCATTATCCTCTAGCACTGCCTCCATCCTACCCTTCCAGGCTGTGTAATTTGAGCTCCCATCAAGGTCATACTCTATCGCAACCCATTGAAATAAATTTCAATGTATACTCAACTGCCGCACCAAGAATTTTTTAGGACCTTCCTTCGAATTGTCCACTCTCAAAGACAAACTCAACAATTCTTCACAATTGCAATCTTTAAGAATTAACACCGGCTTCCGATACCATGTAGAAGTTATATAAAATATGCATGCATATATCCAAACATTCTCGATCTAACAATATTAACAATATTTATCTTCTTGCTAAATACATAATCCTTCCACTATTAATCTTTTGCGGAAATTAAAATCAATTGCAAACACATGAAGCAATAAAAACAATCGCACATAACACAGTTGTTTAATAGGAAAGCCTGAAGCTGAAATCCCCAACTATCATATATTATGTATCATGGATATCATGTAACAATCTCATACAAATATTATTACATGAAGCTCTTAGTACAATCAATCGTCACACACTAATTAGAAGAAATCTGCAAATCCATGCACCGATTTCTTGCCAACTTCTAGCCTGCCTCCACTGTGCAATCCCTACTGAAGAATAGCTCTGAATGAATTTGAATTACCCTTGAATTGACTGCACAATCCTCATTGGCAACTCCAATGTGTGTGTGGTGCAATCAATGCATCATTATAGTCACAACGGGTAGTCCATCTTGCCCTTTCACCTATCTCTCCACTGGGTCTCCACTGGAACTGACATGCACTGTAGTTAACTACTGTATTGTTCAGTTGATTAATGAGTTATTATTTGTGAATTAATTAACTAATTAATTCACTCCACTCTCACTAGTGTATCATTCAGTTAGACTAGATACAACTAGCTCAACTAAGTTTAACTGCAATAATTGAGTTAAACTGAATAACAACTCCATGAACCACTCTTCCAACTCTGTCATAACTTTTCCACTTTAGTTCTAACTGAGTCCTCCATGCATGAACCATCACTAAACCCTAGGAATTTTTTAATTCCTTCAGCCCACTGATTTTTCAAATCTGTGCACTAAAACTAAGTGCTCCAAGAGAATAAGTTGCTGTTTATTGTTGGATTATTATTAAGAGCTAATAATAATCGACACTTCTATTTTTAGATCGACGATCTATAAATATACTTCGCCCAATATTCTAAAAATAGAATTTCATCTATTTTTCCAACTTGACCAACCATCCACAAATAACATCCTACAACTTTTGAAATATGATCACCATGTCTAAAAGTAGACATAGTCTAAAAATAGACTTGCGCCAAAAATAGCCTGTGGGCCCACTTAGTGAAGGTGACTCTTTTCACTAAGCTCATCATCTTGTTGAATCTCAACAACTTGTACTTGGAATTGGATTTCTCCAATATTTAATGGACTTGTTGGCGGACATCAAACAATACACGTGTGGATTCTATATTTGTGTTCGCATGAGGTATGGAAACATCAAGCAGCGACACACTTGTGGTCAGATCAATGGAATGCTTGACCTGACAGTGTAGAGCAACCTCTGTGAGTGAGGAGAAAATACCCTTGTATTCCTCCACAACTTTGTCCATTTTTTGCTGTCGTGCAGGGGAGCCCTGTTTGTAGGTTGTGGCCTGTTGTGCTATACAAAAACCCTCATTTATTTTTACTAAATGGGGACCCTTTAAAAATAAGTAGGAAATTTATTTTGTTTAATTTTTAGTGTAAGTAAAATTTTTTTAGGAAATAAAGTTTATTTTTCTTTCCACTTTCATTCCTTAGCGCGCATCGCAATTCGCATGACTTACGAGCTTAAACAACTTAAAAAATATTAAGACTTGTGGGCTGCAATATGCACTAAACCCTTTCCGAGGTTGTATAAAACTCTTATTGCGAACGTTTTAAAACATCGTTATAAAATAAAATTGCATCGCACCTTGTAAAACTATCAAACTTATAAATAATTTGGTAAGAGTTGCGATTTAACGAACTCGATGAACCAATAAAGCAATAAACATAAAGCTCCAAGTGTCTGATAAAGTGCAGCAACATGATTTCTTAAAGCGCATTTCTCATTTCATAGGACATAACTAAAAGCAAGTTTTGTTACCGCATAAAAATTGCGATGTGAGATTTGCACAGATCGCATTTCAGAAGATTTATAGGTAACATAACAAATGGAAATAGTTATAAGTTTCTATATGCGATAAATGGTATTTAATTGCTCAAAAATGCAAAATGATTCATGTCAAATCAAACTGAATATAAAATATAACGTCTTGAATTGATCGATAGACATGTCACGTGAAGATGTGTAACAGATTTGATCAAAAGATTATTGGTGATTAACAACATTTAATAGGAGAAAATTTTGATAGATTCATATCTACTTCGAGCATGTTTGAAATGATTAAATGCAAGATTTTAATTCCATCCGCCTCTATATTCTCTATGTTTTTAAATTTTTCTCTGTTCCCTTGAATTCAGGAAACCACTTAATGAAGCAAGGATTATAGAAATGAGAAAGGAAGGCAAAGAAATTTCCCAACCATCATCTACTGAAGGCTCAGATATGTCTCCCCTATTCTTAGATACCACCTGCAACAAGGATCACGAAAGTTCTTTGTGGGAGGAAATGTATCAGTTTTTCGAGGATTAAAAGCCAAGGGTAATAAATAGAGTTGCTACAGCAGGTGCATCCGTTTCTTCAGACCCGACGTATTTCGATGTTGCATGCTCATTCATCCATAAGGTAGCATCAAGGCCAAAGATTCTCACCTATACAGATATGGTTAAGTGGGTAATTGACCACTTGAACGTACAAGATAGAAAATTTAAGGATTCAAAGGGTGAGAATATCAGTTCATTCAGGGCAGGAGATTTGAGGACAATGTACCACTTACCCATCCCTCAACAGAAATATGACAAAGCTTTTCTTCAAATATTTAGAGCAAAAAATCCAGACCTGATGAAATTCATAAAGGAATGGAAGGATGACCAAGGAAAGCTTAAACAAGATAAACTTGGTACATACCCAATAGCACAAATTCCTTCCCCTTATTGTTATGCTACCGGTATGTTGTGTAGATTATTTGCAAAACCTGATACTACTAGGTTTTCTGTAGATTGGGTCCCATTAATTGAAAAAATCATCAATACCTTAATTCTGAATTGGGAAAATATCCTATCTGATAATTTAGCCCGAAATATCGTGGAGTATATGAGTAAAATAAGTGTTTCATTTAGAGAAATACCCCCCTTTTACATGAGTGCCTATGTCATGGACACAATTTTCTTTTCTTCTAGTTTTCCTACCATGGGATGGAAATGGATGACCCAAGACCCTACTCCAATCCACATTTACCACAGAGCCCTTTGGGAATCATATTTTCATCTACATTTTTACAAAATTTTCCATAGAGTCATGTTACCTATGCACCAAATTATATTCAATGAGAAAGCCCCTAATATTTACAAAGAAGCTAGTACATACATTCTTCTTGTTGCTAGATGGTTTGCTGAGGAAAGTTTCACCTATGTCAGAGTGTTTGGGAGTTATGTTAGAGTGTTTGGGAGTGATTAAGAACTTTATCACAGAGCTGAAAATGAAGCCTTTTGGGAAAGAGATGGATATATTTGATGGTTTATTTCAAGGTATTAAAAAGTTTCCAGATGTACTAAATTTTGCATCCAATTTGCTCAATCAAGATGACTTGGAGGCCTTCCAAGCATACAAAAGCAAGAGACTGGAAATTATTCCTCTGGATTTATTGACTATTGAAGATGTCAACAAACCAACTCCAATTATTAACTTGGATAATGAAACTAAAGACATGTCTGAAGATGAGTCATGGAAATCAGAACATCAATCTCAGAATTCAGATCACTCTGAAAATGAATTTGAAAACAAAAATGAGAACCCATAAAAGGTAAGTAATCAAGTAATCAAAGAGATTGAGATGCAAGAGAAAGGAATAAATAATGGAACAGAATCATCTTCCCAAGAAGTTCAACAAAAAAGTGATACACCTGATCAGTCAGAAAAATCTCAGCGAAAGGATTTGAAAAGTGAATGGGATAATTTTTCTAAGGCAATAAAAACACCTCAAACAAATCCTAATACTAATCAATCTACCAGTTTCCAGATGCCAGAACATTCTCAGAAATTAGTGAGAACTGTTACTCCACTGCAACAAGTTCTTGAAACTCATGATCGAGAGATCATTCCAGCTTATCCTACAGAGTATATAGTGTTACAAGTTGAGGAAATCCCTTCGTTGGATGTCTTCTACAGTCCTAGTCATAAGGATGTAGTAAATAGAAGAAAAAGGAGAAGAAGTGATGACACAGTCTCAAGTCTTACAAATGAATCTATAGACGTTTTATGGAAGGATCCTCTAGCTGATCCTAATGAACATTTAACCAAGCTATAACAGTTTGCAGGGGCATATTATACTGCCACTATTGATAAGGCCACAAAATTTCAAATGTTTATGAAGCAGAAAGAGGATAAAATACAAGATATAAAGAGAATGTTAACGCAAGAAAAGTCCAATTCCAACGAGCAAATGGAATTGAAGATGTCACAATTTCAAAATGATTTTGAAAGTTTAAAATTATAGCATCAGGTACAACTCACTAAGAATCAAACACAACTAGAAGAAGCAATAAACAAACTACAAAGCTAGCCACAACTAGAGAAATTCATAAAGGAAACATTGGATGTGAATGCTAAGCTAAAGGAGCAACAAGAAGTATTTTTCCAACAAGATTCTATCACTTGCTCTTATTGTGACTAAAGTGAAATATTGATCCAGCAAGTAGCTATCCAGAAACTTGAGTGTGAGAAGATTGAGAAGAAAATCAATGAACACATTCAATGGCGAATATTAGACTCAGGTAAGGAAGTTGATCTACCTCTGGTAGATAAATTCCACAAAGAGATCTTATTTAAGGATTGGGAAGCACAGATAAAGCAAGCAGAGAAAGCAGCAGCGAAAGCATCAAGGTTAATAAAGGAAATTATTGAATTTGTATGCGAACAAATTTTGAATCAGAACTTATCAAAGAGTGCAAGTCTGAAGTGCTCTCAGAAATCAAGAAGATGGAAACACAGTGGAAACAAAAGGCAGAAATGCAGGAAGAAACGATTAAAAAAGTAAATAAGTTTGATAAAGAAAATTATTGGAATTTTCTGATCAAACCTTATCATCAGTACCAAACCCTGTAGTCTTTAACGGATTAAACAAAACGATTGCAACCAACACTCTCAAATGCGGTATTCAAGGGACATGTCAGATTGAGGTTTTTGTAGCCAGCTCAGCTCAAACCCATGCTAGATATTTGTCAACTTCAAGATCAAATCCAAATGAAAGATCATAATTCATAGTTATATCGTTACTTTATTTTCCTAGATTGTTGTTAAAGTTTGTATTACGAGGATGGTTGTTTGAAACCTCCTCTATTTTTATGTAATAAACATATTTAGTTTAGTATTTAAACCCCTCTCATTCATTTAGAGAAGCGTCAGTTTACATGAGTAGAACTTCATACATATGGTACTTCTATTCACTTGTATTAAGTTTTTATTTATAGATTGACAATCATCTTTTTATTGCATTATATATTTGAAACATCATTATAGATGAATGTTAAATGCACTTATGTACTAATATTTGTCTGTGATTTCTTATTGGATATATAATCACACATATGAATGCGATATAATTTTCACAATTCTTTTAATCAAACTATTTTTTTTAAATAATAATCTTTACATAATTTTCATCACTTTCAACTGTTAAATAATCTTCATTACTAATAGTTGAAGGATATCTCTTTAGATCGCATAAAGGAAGAAACACCCCGGCTATATAGTAGAATATATAGTGTTAGATAGATGCATGTGATAGATTAGAATCATTTTCCACTGCATGTTATATAAAAAAAACACACCCCAAAATCATCCTTATTGGGAAACAGGTCCCACTATCCCTAGTCGAAGACACGACACCAAATGGAAAAGGAGTTGCTTTAAGGTCCAGACCGGGTGGTTTTCCCCCATGCTGTGGCAACGGAATTCCGAGGCCTCAACATTTTGGTGCTAGAAGGAGGGCCTTGTGAATGGTAAGAAGGTTTTATCAATATAAATGTAAATCTAAAAGTCTCTCTCCCTCTAGATCCCCTTCAACTTTTGGAAAATTAGATAGATCTAAATCTTTAAAATATAAAGTTGAAGATCCTTCTCCTAAGTCTCCTAGTGATACTCAACCTATACTGTCTCTCGATTTTTATCAAAATTCCCCTGAAGTTCAGTCTTTGATAGAAAAGTTAGAAAGAGTATCCATTTCTGCTAAAATGCCTGAAACTTCTTAGTCATATGAGATTAGTATTTCGTCTTCTTTACAACCTAGAAGAATATTAACTAGATCTGAAAGTCAAAAGAAAGGAATCCCTCCTTTTGAATTTCCCATCGATACTTCTCGAAGGAGAATAAAGTGGACTCAATCAGAGTCAATCGCCAGCGAGATATTATTCCATTCACCTCCATTACCTCCACTCACTTCCACCACTTCCATTCCAACAATTAGTGTTACTTTAACTAGTTCCAGTACTCAGACTACTATCTCTTCAACTAGTTCTAGCACTCAGCCTGCCTCTTCTTCAACTCAAACTCAATCCATCACATCCACCCAAGGTCCAATGGTAGGCCAAGTACCTCCACCAAATGTACGACCATGGAAAAATCCAGTGGCCATAAATATGCCTGCCCCTCTTCTTTCTCTTCCAAAATCACCTGAAAGATGGTTACCTAACCTAAATTTAATCCTGATGATGGTCTTCTAGCAGAAGAACGCATCCATAATTATATGTTAGCCATC
Source organism: Pinus albicaulis (assembly GCA_034641835.2). Classification (NCBI taxonomy): domain Eukaryota; kingdom Viridiplantae; phylum Streptophyta; class Pinopsida; order Pinales; family Pinaceae; genus Pinus; species Pinus albicaulis. The sequence goes on from CM076583.1 coordinate 931,987,330, forward strand.
AAATTAAAAGAGGTAGTTGAAGAGGATTGTGTTGTAAGATTATTTATATACACTCACAGGATCTGTAGGATCCTAGTATTTTTCATTACCTACTTGCTCTATAACTAGCTAGAATATGTTCAAAGAATAATTTCTAGCTAAGTATGGGGATGATAGGACCTTGCAATGCTCATCAATGATTTATCAAATCTAAAGCCTAAAACATGGGAGAAAATAAAAGATTTTAATTCAAGATTTAATAAATTTCTCAATAAAATTCCTGCTACATCAGTTCCTGGTGCAGAAGTTCAAATTGAGTGGTATATTTCATCTCTTCCATCCAATATAGCCATTTTTTTTGATAGAGAAAAATTGCCTACACTTTCAGAAAACATGAAGGAATCTTTATCTATAGAGAAACACATAATCTCTCTTGAGAAGAAGAATTCCCAAGAAGATAGGAAATCAAAGAAAGTATCCTTCAAAGATGATTCCAAAAAGAAGCCATCTAAAGACCCTTTTGATGTATAAGGTCTTCAGAAAGTTTTAAAGACTATGAAAAATGAGATGGCAGATATCAAGAAACAAGTCGTTGAAAGTTATAGCTCAAAAAAGACTTTCAAACCCTTCAAGAAAAATCAGTCCTCTAATACTCAACCACCGAATATCATATCTAATGCTGAGTCCGATCAAGATACAGATGAAGAGTAAACAGAGGAAGAAGAAGAAGTTGAACTAAGTGGACTGTGGGATTTCATCCTACCAAATGAGGAACAACAAGAAGCTTTACTTGTGATTACAAGGAACAAAAATACTACTGAAGCAATGCAACCATATCAATAATAGAAGAATTCAATGCTTGCTAAGGATAAAACAGTAAGTAAAAAGTCTGCTGATAAGGCTACACAAACAAACCCTGTTACTTCAGATACTCCACCTACATCAAAGACAATGGTAGTCTCCGACACTATTGAGTATAATGTATTTGAAGATATGAAAATGACTAGGGCCAAGATTTCAATTCATGAACTTACTAATTAAAGCAAAAATAGAAAATCTTACTTAGATATTTAAATGCAGTTCCTACTTCAGCCTTACCCACTCCAGTAGTAGTCCAAGCTACTAATGAAATGGGTAAACCACCTTCTCCTTCAACTAAAATAGATGCTACATATTTGATTATGATAGGTGATCGATCCATCTCTCATACTCCTCCATTTCTCTTAACCTATGATATCTATAATAAAAACATCCATAATTGTTTAATATAATCATGAGCTTCCTTTAATATAATTCCAAAATCAGTCTATGCTAAGTTGAACATAACTTCTTAGAGCTCTTTGGTTCATATAGTACAACTTGATAGAACTAAAGTAGAGGTTGTGGGAGAAATAAATTTTTTTTCTATCAGATTGTCATCAAACCCCAAGGTTGCTCAAATAATCAATATATTGGTGGTTGATATTCCTGAGTTTTATGGTTTAGTATTAAGTAGAGACTGGTATGAAAAACTTCATGGATGATTTGCAACTGATTGGTCACATATTTGGCTACCATACAATGGAAAGCCAAATCAAATCTGGGTAGACCGTGAAAAGTTCATGAAACATACAGTCACTGATCTTGAAGGAATAAACGATCCAGTAGCGTTTAATAATAATATTATTGGAAATTGCTTGGTAGAATCATTTTTGGAAATTTTAACGCTCAACCAGCACCCTTTTTCGATAATGTAGTTATCTCTCAGATTGAGATTTTTTCCCAAACAGACACTTCTAAATGTAAAATTTTTGTAGATAAACCAGTAGTTAATTCTTTATTTTGGACTCTTTATTTTGATGGTTCTAAATCTAAAGATGGTGTAAGAGCTGGCTGTATTTTAATAAGCCCAGAAGGAGAAAAAACCATGTTAGCCTGCAAACTTGAATTTGATTGCACAAACAATATAGCTTAATATGAAGCATTAGTCCAAGGTTTGTACAAAGAAATTGATCTCAATATCAAATATATGAAAGTCCTAGGAGATTCGGAGATCATTGTTAGACAGGTAAGAAATACCATTCATTGTAATTCTGGACATTTAAAGCATTACCAATCACTAGTCCAAGAATTGACCATTAAATTCTTAGCCTTCAATATTTCTTTCGTGCCTAGAATAAAAAATGCTAGTGCAGATCTATTGGCTAATGTAGCATCGAAATTAATTCCATCTCAAGAATTTAGTCCTGATATATTTTCCATTGAATTAATTTTTAGACCATCTGTTCCTGTAATATTCCCAAATGGGGAAGCAGAAATATTTGAACACAATAATGTAAATAGCAGTGAACAAATCAATACACCATGATATGAGACAAATGTATAGCCATCTTATTAAACATATCAAAAAATAATAGGCACAATACCTTGAGGATCAAGTCACTCAAGAAATACAAAACAAGCCTCCTCTAAGTAAATATGTCAATACATGAGAAAAACAATGCTATACAAATGCCATCAGCCATGACAACAAATTTTTAGGGCATAAAATGATACAACAAGATATAAAAATATGGATATGCTATTATATAGCTCAAACAATGCCAGGAGTGAAGATCTAGGCTCCCAAACACATTTCCAAGACAACCCAGGAAGGGTTTCTGGAAATACCAAAAAGTACAAAATGTCGGAATGCAGACCTAGGACTGAATAGCAGCTGCAAATGGATGGAGATGTATGAAAATGATATATCTCCTCCAATAGATCCTTCAAGTGAAAGGATTATCCCAACACTGAATATCTCACCCTCCAAAACAAGCACTGAAACCTCCACTACAAATGCTCACTAAAATAATGCAGTCAAAGAGGGAATCTGCATTGTAGATGATGGAAATAGGTTTTCTTGGTGCCAATATGTGAAATAAATCTCAAGTACCTCCCTTTCTGATCTCCCAATGAGAAGAATGCTTCCTCCCCTGAAAAACTAGCTCAGAAAGTGGGTTTCTCAACCCTCCACTGCAACACAACACAATTCTGAACATATAATGTGTTGTAACTGAAGACTGAAGCTTGGAAAAAATTCTGGAGTGTGGAAATGATAGTAAAATACTCTTCCTAGAGGCTACCTCAAGGGAATAGGTGGGATCCCTGCTCGGGAACACCCGGTGCTAAACAACACAACAATCTCAGCTAAACAACTAGAGAGTGCAAAAAGTCACACAGACCACAAAATCAATAATAAATAACATAACCATTTATGGCCACCTTTCCCTCCTTATAAAAAATGTGAGCCTTCTCACCTTGGGTCCCACTCATTAGGGTTACTACTATCATGGAGACTTTCTCCCATTCACACTGCGCTGTTTCTCATTAATGATCCACTCCCTCCATACTAACGCTGTTGATTTGGTCAAACTTGACCTTGTCCACATGAATTAGCCCCTGTTCACATATGAAGGTGTTTTATCCAGCTATGAAGATGGTCCATTTTCACATTAAGAGGGATTTTATTCCTACTAAAGATATTTATGGGTCTCCCTACCCATTTATTCATCTAACTGCATGAAAAGAGAAAAAAATAATATTCCAGTTAGCTGCATGCTAATTTGGGAATATTATAGTCCCCTCCTTCCAAATGCTGCTTGTACTTAAGCAACTGTGAGGAGAGAAAGCAACTGAAGAGATTTCTCTCCTCCTCCTGTAGCATCCTCATATGATAAGCTCCTCCAAAGTACAAGATTTTGTCTCATCAATAAGTCTCCAAATTGCTCCTCCCAATTATGCAAGTTAGCTTTTGGTGACAATCCCAAATAGCTATCATCATGAAAAAGTGGAATACCCATGGAGGCAACAATATGCTGTCTAGAGGCCTTCTTGAGGCATGGAATCTAAAATATATTGGGAATCATCATACCCATGTGAAGCTCCCATCTCCAAGCTATCATCCATACAAAATGAGTCACCCTCCAAAATGGTAACTCATAGAAATACTCCTCCACCTTAGGCTCCTGCAAAGTAGGTGGGTTGCATTGCTAAACTTGATAGACCAAATTGTCTATCCCACGCTGTCTCTCTCTCCACTTATGATAAGTGTAGAGTGGCTGCTGATTTTGGGCTGCAATAATGTTGCCTTCAAGAGGCAAGAAGAAAACTGGATCTTCAAATATCATTTCTCTAGAGTCATGAATCATGCTGGCCCAAACCACCCCATATATGATGAATAATACATAATCACCATATGGCATCCAAATGAGAAAGATATTGAAGGTTTCATATAGTGCCGGAAGGTACCAACAGTTTCCCAAGTGGTCACAACGTAGTTTTTCTAACTGTTGTTTCAAAACATAACATGGCAAGTTGTCTCCCAACAAGTTTCTAGTTGTGCATGTCATCTCATCTACTAGAAAATAGTAAATGGCATTGTTTATCAACTGAGCATACAAAGAATAGTACAACACTTGCCCCAAGCCATTCAAGAGATGGCTTTTCCCATCACTAATGTTGGCCCCAAAATTACCATGAAGGCCAAATAAAGGCTTTCCCTCTTGTAGAGAAATGAACTGTATAGATATGGTAAGAGAATGCAAATACTGTGTTAGATAATCAATAAGTGAAAAAACACAATTATTACCATGTACTGAGAGTAGGTTGATAATAATATCCATGAATGAGCCCTCCATAGTGGTATGGCATATCTCCATGAAAAGGAACGAACCATGTGCTGCATGCAAAGTGTTAGCATGAATCTTCAACATTTGTAAAAGATCACTTTAGCTATGCATAACAAATAGCCCTAACATCGATTATGGCTACAAAATATCTTTAAGTCTGCTCCAAAAATCCAGATCTAAGCACAAAATACATTAAGCATATAAAATACAATATGGCTCCATGCATCCAATAGACAAGACAAGAACAATGTATTTAAAAGAATTATATATTATATTAAATAATGGGAGCACCTAAGAGGAAAACAAGAAAGGTTTTTTCCGGTTCTTCTCAATGGGATGGGTTCTTGAAAGTCCTCAATGTTTCAGATCTAAAATTTCTCTCTCTTATTGGTGTAGAAAACCCAGACAAACATAGAACTCAATGGGAGCTCACAAAGCAAAAATGAAAAATGGTGACCAAGAGTAGATCCAGAGTGATCTAATGCAATGGAGGTGACTAATGAATGGGGAAACCCTCCTATTTATAACAAAATATTAGGTTTATCTAGAACTTGGTGCATGAATAACATATTATTAATCAAATTCTAGAACCACCCTTTAGGAATATTTTATTATATTTGTTGGAGGGAAAAGGTATTTTGACTTGGGTCAATTCCTTTATTTATAAACAATAAATAAATAAATGATTGGCTGTTTGTATCATTTTAGGAGATGGTGGGAATATAATTAAATAAATAATGATTTATTTAATTATTTAAAAATGATTTAGTCAAATTTAACTAGGAATATTATTAAATAATGGTTTAAATAATTTATTCCTGGGAAATAATTAAATAAATAATGATTTATTTAATTAATTTCCTTGTCTTGGGTTAAATATGACCAGGAAATATGGACAAATGTTATCTGACATGGTGAAAGCAATTTTACTTAGGGTAAAATTGGTCTTACATGGTGTACTTGGGTTCATCTAATGATAATGAGTTAGATGACCAAAAATGGTGTAATAGATTGGCCCCCCAACGTACGAGTGTTAGGATAAATCGTACGACCTAAGTACGTTGTAAGAACTTAATCACTAGGCATCAAGAGGAGTGAGAGAGTTTTACCTGTGGTAATCTAATGTGCTAAAGGACTAGACCCTGAGGAGACGAGACTTACAAGTGCAACAAGTCTCTAGTTGATGAAGTGGTACTTGTGTTAAAGGCGGCAGGGAAGGCATAACTATGCCCGCCGAGACAATAGTACAAAGAATAAGGCGCCCGGAAAACCACGGAACGCAATAATGAAGCATGTGTTGGCCTAAACATGAGCCAGATAAATAAAATGATGAATCCCACATACATGTGATGCCTGGAATAACCATCAGGACTTATACAATAATATTTTAGTACATGAGATACAAATACACCCAAATTCCCCCTACACACGGGGAAGGGCTCGCAAAATCTGACTAATACATGCAAATCGAAGAGGTGCTACAAGCGGCGGAGGCCGATATCATCAAATGAGAGGAGTTGCATCAAGGGCTGAAATGAAGAAGTCATCCGGGCATATGGGGGGCTACCTGTAGGGCCACCCCCTCATGAGGGTTGGGACATCTCACACACGCCCGGGAATCACCAATAGTTGCTTCTGCATCACTGGACCATCAAGTGTATAGATCACGATCATGCTAAAAAGAGATCGAACCAAGGTACACTGCCCCCTAGACTTGGCTTCTGGAGTAAATGAGCTGATGTCAACAGAATTAGGTCCGCCATAGCTGAGGAAATAAGGGAACCCCAATTAAGGCATGGGAGAAAATATAGAGCGACGAACAGACAGACACTAATGATGATAATGAAATGAGGGATACTGAGTAGCGAATGGACGACTTCCCTTGTTAGAGCATAAAGGGCATGAATGGCTTGGCAGCAACTGACACAATATCATGAGGGATAGGGGACAATGGTACTGAGCAATGAAGGATGTAGGACTATAGTGGGATACAAAGGGACTCGAGATAGACTCCATGAATGCGATGATGACTCAACTCGAATGCTCTAAACAAGGGTGACTCGATGGTGCTGCCACACAGTAAAGGTCCAATGGGGGACCATAACAACATGAGTACAATAGGGTATCTCATGACGAAAATCAACACGAACAAGGACAAGTAAGGAGGCAAAGTGGTGCCCCAAGTACGAGTGTTGTAAGTGAGGAAATTCGATTTGGAGGAGGGTTATGGTTGAGGGGCATAGGTGCCCCCAAGCATGTTGTGGTCATGCCAAAATGTATAAAGGGGAATCTAAACACATTTTAATGATGTGGTGCGCCATTTGTTTTCGTTATGGTTATGCAGTGTGAGAAAGGAAATGGAGGATTACGAAACTCTTTTAGTACTGCATATATAAATCTAATGGACTTTAAGTTTTCGGGTTGGCATACCAGGTGTCACTATCCCAAAGAGAGGATTTGGAGATAATGAACTGATGCTCTCCTAGAAAACGCATAGGTTGGTCAACAACAATGTCTAAGAGACTGGGTTGCGGATGTAAAATGAAGGAACGATAAGGGGTATCATCCCGAGAATGATTTGAAGTGGTATGGGACTCTAAAGGTTCTTCTAAATGTGAAAGAATAATGGTATTAGAGTCGACATGACTAGAAACACTAGGAGAGTTGTGGAGAATTACTTCTCCGAGTCTATCAAATATGGGTGCCCCCTTACCCAAACATTGTGTTGCAATGTAATGGTCACAAGGTGTATGTGGTTTGAACGCATGGTTTCGATGTAAGGGGGGATAAAGAAAGTCAAGGGAGATTATTCCTTCCATAATTTCGTCATCGGGATAGAAGATGGGGTGACTTATGGAAGAAATACCACCTGACCTGGCGAGGCTATTTGACTCATCATCATGAGAAGAGAGGTTCACATGCGCAACGTCACAAGGGGTGACAGAAGAGTAAGTAGATAAAGGATCTACCGATCTTGAGCCTAAGGTGATTGCTGAAGGAAGGTCAAGCAAAACAATAGGGGATGATTCAGAGGGAATGTTCCCCAAGGGTCTCATGGATGATGATAGGTAGAAAATGGTGGAAGAAGGCTTCGTCAGCTTGACATCAGGAGGGGGAATGTCAATGGGAGCAATCATGTCGGGTAGTTCTGCCGAAGCAAAATGCGCAAATAGGGGAGAGGTGGACTCATTGTGCTTGGCCGTGAATTTGTGGATTGTGGCGAGAGAGGTGCGGAAGTCCTCAAGGCGGGGACAAAGGTGGGTGTAATGGCCATGGAGATCACACAAATCACAGGGGTGGTTGGTGTGAAGAGTCTTGGGGTTCTTGGCCATGGTCATGGAAGAAACAAAGGCTTCTAGGACTGCGGACTTAGGGAACGCAACATTAACCATGGGCTTGAGATGAGGCAGTTCAGGACAGGTATGGGTGGCATGACCGACAACATCACACAAAGAACACTGGATGGTATGCTTTGGAGGCCGAGGAGGGGCAGTCTTGTCGGTTATTGCCCCCCTGTGAGCTTTTCCAGTCTTACCCGGAGCGGTCGCAATGGGAGGTGGTTCCTATTGAGGTGGCTGAGGCACTGTTGCATCGGGAGAAGTCATGGGGACCGGTTGAAACGGGGTCAAAGCAAGATAAGGTTTGGGTTGACCAGGCAGGGTAGTGGTTGGAGGGTCAAGGTACCGGACGGGTAGACCCAAGGTCAAGTTAGGGAGGGAGAGGGTGGCCAAGATAGGGACCGAATAAACTCTGGGAGGGGGAGCAAGGAAAGGTATCTGACCAGAGGGGTAATGGCCAGGTGGGACAACTCCTAAATGGATAAGGCTTGGGGGAACCATTCCAGGAGGTTAAAGAGGCTCATGAGTACTAGATGGATGGGAAGGTCCAGGCGGAAGAAGTTCGGGCATCTGAGGTGAAGGGCTAGGAGCGGATTGCTGCAGGCAAGGTTGAGGTTGCTGACTAGCCGAAGCAATTTGTTTAAGGTCAGCCTGAGACGATTGCATCATGCAAACATTCACTAAGCTGGGATCAGAGACAGGAGGAGGAGGAAGACCAAGGAAGGTTCCAAGCAAGGAGGAGTCTTTGTAAACACTGGGGGAAACATTGGTTAAAGAATCAACGGTTTGTTTATTGGTTACAGAAGAGAGGGTTGGCTTAGGGGAGGTATGCGATTTTGGCTCATGATACGTCAATTGGTTGATGGTGACTATCTTTCCATTGTGAGGGAAAAACATCTTGCGGTGGACCGCGGATGGGACAACAGACATGGCATAGGTGTAGCTATGCCCCAAAAGAATGTTATAATCAAGAGGGGCGTCGATGACTTCAATGTCAATGCAAACAGTCTTGCCCGCAAGAGTGATGGGACAATTACGGAAAAGGCCAATGGGTTGGGAGGCGTGGCCATCCCATGCTCGAAGAGTGATCATGGAAGGGGCCAACTCAGGAGATCCGAGTTGTTTCCAAACTGAAGCAGACATCACACAGGTGGATGCCCCCTTGTCAATGATGCACCAGGAAATGTTAGCGTTACGGATTTTGATTGAGATTTGGAAAGCTACAGAAGCAGGAAGAGGAGGAGACTCCGACTGATGGGCATCGAAAACAATCAATTGGTCATCTGCTGGATCTACAGCGCCCAGGGCAGATAGTAGAGCTTTTCTTTGGGAGGGGCACGACTGGAGGAGTTCCAGCGTTGAAATGGAAACAAAATATTGGGCCAGCTCATCTACTATGCTAAACGAATGGGTAGCTTGGCCAGAAGCAGCATTTCGACATAATTATCCCTTAGGAATCTTGGTATGAACCTCAGCTTTGGGCAGACGGATATGCAAGGGACCATAAGTTGTCAAAAGAGGCTCTGTAGAACCTGAAGAAGGTAACTCTGGGACAGATGGAGCAGGAGGTTGGGGGTACAGATGGGACTGAGTGTGAAGGTTAAGGTCGGTGGTTAGAGGTTGGTCAGAGTTCATCATGAGGATTTGGTAATCAGAGGTACCAGATGTAGGAGGTTGAGTGGTTACTGGTCTGTGAGGTGGTTGGGTAGCCACAAATCTTTTTTGTGGGAAAGGATTGGTCGCGCTCTATTGTGCATACACCTGCCCCTGAGGGGGTGGTGGCTGCTGTTGTGGGGGTTGAGAAGACAAGGGAGGTGGGGGTGCTAATGCTATGGGAGTTGGAGCACTAGGCTGTGAATATGGATGATAATGAGGTTGGGTAAAAATGTGGTAAACAAGGGGTTGGGCAGAAAGAGGAGGCATGCCGGATCCTGGATGCGCGCTACCGGGAGGGGGAGGAGTGCAGGAAGTGGTGCCCCCTCCCTCGGGAAAACCATAGCTCATGGGAGGTTGAGCGGATGGATTGGAGATAGCTCCAACGATACTGTCGGCGGCAGGAGGTGCCCCCGGTGCATGGACATTACCGGGTCTGGGGAGATCAGGTAGAACAGTATAAAAATAACCTGTCTGAGCATAGATCAGGTCATATTTTAACGCCATTTAAAGGGCAGCTTCTTCAGTTTGAGGAAAATACAATGCGACATCTTTCCCATTAGGTGGAAAGAGAGATATTAGGAGCCATTCCATGTAGACACGGTCTTCGAAGGTAGGAGATTGACATAGGCTCTTTCTTCTCCGCCATTCCTGGACATGATCAGATAGGCGGGTTGCAGAAGATTGACGGAAATAAGTCAAAAGTTCGATACCAGTGTCATAATGAAGGGGAAGCTAGAAGTAAGATAAAAATGCCCTGGCAAGAGTCACAAAGGTGGTATGAGAGGAAGTGGGCTGATCAACATACCACTTAGAAGCTTTGCCTGTAAGCGTGCCTTGGAACAATCTAAGATGGATGGAATCATCAATAATGGAATGGGATGAACACCACATGTGGAAAGATCGGATATGGTTGGAGGGATATTCTCCAGCAAGGCCTTCAAACTTGGGAATTTCGAAGGGGAGCTTGGTTGGCATAGTAGGCCAACTAACATCGTGGCAGATAGGATCATTGATCAACTGATTGAAATCGAGGAGACTGAGGCCTGCCATGAAGGGGAGCAAGGGAGCAGTCGAGGTAGTTCCTGTGGTGGTTCCGCTAGTAACAATCCCAGCATTAGGGCCGGGGTTGCCACTAGCGTTAGGCCCTGGACTAGACATGGTGAAGGTAACAGGGGGAGAAACCAAAGAATCAGAAGATGAGTGAGAGTGCGGACTCGGGGAATGTCTAACTCGACGACGACGGGAAGGAGCAAGTCGACCAACCGGAAACTGAGGGTGAAGGCTAAGAAGTCTTAGGGATAAACGCCTTGGAGGCACAATGATGACGGGAAGAAGAAAAGCCGACAAAGGCAGGGCGGTGCAAGATCAAGTGAGGTCAATGTCGAAACAAAAGCAGAGAGGTGCAGTGTCAATTGATTTTAAAGTCTTTGCCAGGCGGTGTTAACTAGGCTCTTCTTCTCTTAGGGTGAGGGTGTGGCGTGCGTTAATTTTAATTTTTTAAACCCAGACGTTTTGAGAGTAAAAGAAAAAGTGTGTTGCGTAACTGAAAAATAAATCTGCAGTAAATAAGACTAAAAGAACAGAAAATTAACAGCTAACAATGCATCAATCTAACCCAAGAAGGCGGGTCTCTCAAAACTAGTCTATAAGAGGGAAAAATCTAATCAAAGCACGCTAAAAATAGGCCAATAGATCTAAGGTCAGGAGGGACGGGATCTAAAGGAGAAATCTGCTGAAAAGAGGTGCAGATAACAGCAAAGAGGCAGAGGCAAGGTTGCTGCTAGAAAGGAGGGGATAAGCTAAAGGTAGAAGGGACAAGGAGGTGGCCCTAAACATGAACCCAAACAAAACTATATGAGGTGTTTTGAAAGGGAGAAGAGCTGATTTGTAGGGATTTGAAAAGGAGGTATCAGATCGGAAAGAAAAAAGGTTGAAACTCTGGAAATTCAGACTTCTGAAACAGAGAAAACTCTCCCACAAAAATGGAGGGTATTGAAGCCCTAGGGGGCTAGATTCCCACTTATTTGAGTGAAACGGAGCAAGAATAGGTCTAAACAGGCGAAGATGGAGGTCAGACAACCCTGACAGAGGTTCAGACAAAACCCAGAAAAAAGTCCAGGTCGCAGTTTTTGACCTGTTTTTCGCTCAGGTCACAGTTTTTGGGTTGTTTTCTGTGACCTGAAGCTCCAGGACACATTTTTTGGGCCAAAAAGTGTGACCTACACTTCTGGCACTCTCAGCGGTAGATTTCAGAAAAAATTGTCGTCTCAGAGGCGGCTGATGTCTGTCACCTGCGCAATAGGGCCAGAAACACACGGAAGTTAAAAATTTTAATGTTTGAGGGTTTTAGAGGTGAAAGGCACCATAAAAGTAGGAAAAACAGAAAACTGGAGAGAAACCATAGGGTCTGAAACAGCTGGATATGCAGGAATATATAAAACAACAGCGGTCGCAAAAGAAAACCCGTGTGGAGTCGCCAATTGTTAGTATGCTTCTTTCGTCGTAAAAGATCACTTTAGCTACGCATAAAAAATAGCCCTAACATCGATTATGGCTGCCAAACATCTTTAAATCTGCAATTAGATGATCCAATTAATGCTGCACAAATCCAGATCTAAGCATAAAAGACATTAAGTAGATAAAATACAATATGGGGAATATTTTATTATATTTTTTGGAGGGAAAAGGTCTTTTGACTTGGGTCAATTCCTTTATTTATAAACAATAAATAAATAAATGATTTATTTATTATTTTAGGGATATGGTGGGAATATAATTAAATAAATAATTATTTATTTAATTATTTAAAAATGATTTAGTCAAATTTAACTAGGAATATTATTAAATAATTATTTAAATAACTCATTCCTAGGAAATAATTAAATAAATAATGATTTATTTAATTAATTTCCTTGTTTTGGGTTAAATATGACCAGGAAATATAGACAAATGTTATTTTACATGGTGAAAGCAATTTTACTTAGGGTAAAATTGGTCTTACATGGTGTACTTAGGTTCATCTAATGATAATGGGTTATATGATCAAAAAAATGGTGTAACAAAAAGCATTCTTCTTATGCTTGGAGGTCCAAGTCAAGAAGATCATATCATAGTAATAGATGTCTCCATCCACTACTCCATCACTCGCATCTCCTAATTTTTCATCAAGTGTATCATATGTGAAGTGATCTTGGGAACACTCCATTAACAAACCAAAGCTCCCAAGTGACAGTGCTGTTGGCCTTTGTAATAAGGATCCTATCATCTCATAGCTCCATTCTTCGACATGCCAAATGCCAAAGTCATCTACCATGATGTTGCTATATATGGGAGATTTATTCCAAGGTGGAAGTACCTCCTGATACTCCAAAGCTAAGGAGTAGCCCCTTTTCATCATGATTGTGCCACCACCATCTACTCCTACAACATCATGCAAATTATGGGAGAAAATCAGCCCATAATCTCCTTAAAGTTCCCAAAGCAACATTAACTCTTGTTGCCTCCTCACACCATCATCATACAAGTCATGGAGTAGCATCATGATGATTGACTTGTAGAATGCTCCATACAACCAAATCTTCTGTTTCCATAACATATGGGTGCCATGTAATGACTCAAACCATAAAATAACTTTTGACAAAGGATATATCACATGATGGCCAAAATCTTTCAAGAGTAGCCAACGCAGCCTTGCCTCCTGCTGCCCTGTGTCATAGATCTTCAAGTGGCTTTCCAGCCTCTTGCTCATCAACATCACCCATCCACCCAATGGTGAGTGTCTAACATCATGCTCAAAATAGGTATCCCTCCAATGGAGAATGCCATCCTCCCAAATTAGATTTATATCTTTGCATTTCATGGGATGTTGAAATGCAATCTCCCAAAGATCTCCAAATGAACACCACTCATCAATGACCATGTTGAATCCATAAGGATCCAAGTATGCTAAAGGACAAATCTTGTAATTGAGTTGTGAAATACTCATCAAGAAATATCTATTACAACAATGAAAGATAAGATGTATCTCATCAATCATCTGCCTATCCACTACTAGACAAGTGTGTTGGTCATCAGAATGTCTCAATATCCGTTGGGCCCCCAACTCATCACTGCTGCTCATTAACGGCACTGCTGATCTCCATGATGGTGCATTTTCTGTCTCAATATCATGTTCAAGGCTAAACACATGGTTTTGCATTGGATTGTTTAGGATAATACTCAGCCTATCCTCCAAAAATATACACTCCAAACCCAAGAGTTGTGTGCAGCTCAACAATGAATAACCAGGATGACTGCATATCTCCTCCTTAAATAAATCAAGGGTCCTCAGTGCAGTGATAGTCTGCTGCTCCAAATCAGCAATGTTCTTTGACCCTAGGTCATGCATTTTCCCTGATAGCATGTTTCCATAATCCTCCATATGATGTGCTTAAATAATAGGAAATGGAAATATGTGCAAACCTTGGCAAAGCTTGGGAACATCTTGTACTACTACAAGGGTTCCTTCCTCCGGTGTGATGACCTCCCCAACTACTGATAATGATGGCTTATCCTCTATGGCTGCATTAGTGTTGGTATAAGTCTCCTCCTCCTCATGCATCTCCATAATAGTGCATGGGACTCTAAAATTCAAGAGATCAAGACCACTTGGCAAAGGTGCAAGTGTTCTTCCTCCTGATGCAAGTTCTCCTGCAGCAAGTGGTGGTGGAAATTTCTCTTCCTATGGTTTTCTTTTATCAAACTTCTTGATCAAACTTTGAGTAAAATATGCATATGCAGTCACTCTTGCATGACTCAAATGGCTGAACCACCAAATGTTTTCTTTACCCTCAAGGTGCAGCGCTGCAATCTCAACAACTTCTTTCTCTACTACTGGATGTAGTAGGAAAAAATCATCCAAATTCATTCCCCAAGTCCTTGTTGTGCATGTGGATGACCCATAAAATGTAGACAATAGAAATATATTGTTGCAAAGTCTTCTTTCTTCCTTGAGCTGGATGAATTGGGGGAGATTTAGATTCTCCTTGAAAGCCCTTGTTTTAGATTTATATTATGCAAGATACTCAATTAGAATATCATGATATAAGTGTCCTCCATCTCCATGCCTCTTGTCTTCTTCTTCAAAAGGAAAGGGCATAGCATGTTTCTTTGGAGCTATATGCAATACCATATCTTTCTTTTGCTGATAAGAAGTACATGGAACTTCCTTATCTTGAAACCCCAGTGTGGTTTCATTGCTTTTCTCCACTTTTCTTTGCTTGACCTCCTTGGTGAGGTCCCTCTTAGATCTGAAAAGAGATGTGATAAAACTCATTATTTCCATCATTCTAATCTCTTTCTCCTTCTTCTTATTCTCCTGATAGCATAATGGTTGAGATCCACAGGCTGAGCCAAGATTATGCTCTGATACCACTGTAATATTCCCAAATG
The DNA here is from genome assembly GCA_034641835.2 of Pinus albicaulis. NCBI lineage: Eukaryota > Viridiplantae > Streptophyta > Pinopsida > Pinales > Pinaceae > Pinus > Pinus albicaulis. The sequence goes on from CM076583.1 coordinate 932,002,382, forward strand.
GGGAAGCAGCAATATCTGAACACAATAATGGAAATAGCAGTGAAAAAATCAATACACCATGATATGAGACAAATTTAGAACCATCTTATTAAACATATCAACAAATAATAGGCACAATATCTTGAGGATCAAGTCACTCAAGCAATACAAAACAAGCCTCCTCTAAGAAAATATGTCAATACATGAGAAAAACACTGCTATACAAATGCCATGAGCTATGACAGCACATTTTTATGGCATAAAATGCTACAGAAAGATATAACAAGATAATTCTGCTGTTATATAGCTCAAAAAATGCCGAGAGTGAAGATATAGGCTACCAAACACATTTCCAAGACAACCCAGGAAGGGTTTATGGAAATACCAAAAAGTACAAAATTCTGGAATGCAGCCCTAGGGCTGAATAGTAGCTACAACTGAATAAATGAATGAATATTGCTGAAAATTATATATAAATGAATATATCTTTTCCAATATATCCTTCAAGTGAAAGGTTGATCCCAACACTGAAGATCTCACCCTCCAAAACAAGCACTGAAACCTCCACTGCAAATGCTCACTAAAATAACACAGTCAAAGAGGGAATCTACACTATAGATGATGGGAATAGGTTTACGTGGTGCCAAGATGTGAAAGAAAGCTCAAGAACCTCCCTTTCTAATCTCCCAATGGGAATAATGCTTCCTCCCCTAAAAAATTAGCTCAGAAAGTGGGTTTCTCAACCCTCCACTGCAACACCATGCAACACAACACAATTTTGAATAGATACTGCGCTGTAACTGAAGACTAAAGCTTGGATATAATGCTAGAGTGTGGAAATGATAGTAAAATACTCTTCCTAGAGGCTACCTCAAGGGAAGAGGTGGGATCCCCACTCGGGAACACCCAGTGCTAAACAACACAACAATCTCAGCTAAACAACTAGAGAGTGCAAGAAGTCATACAGATCACAAAATCAATAATCAATAACATAACCATATATGGCTACCTTGCCCTTCTTATAAAAAATGTGAGCCTTCTCACCTTGGGTACCACTAATTAGGGTTACTACTATCATGGAGACTTTCTCCCATTAACACTGCGTTGTTTGTGATTAATGATCCACTCCCTCCATACTAGCGCTGTTGATTTGGTCAAACTTGAACTTGTCCACATGCATTAGCCCCTGTTCACAAATGAAGGTGCTTTATCCAGCTATGAAGATGATCCCTTTTCACATTAAGAGGGATTTTATTCCTACTAAAGAGATTTATGGGTCTCCCTACCCATTTATTCATATAACTGCATGACAAGAGCAAAAATTAATATTCCAATTAGCTGCATGCTAATTTAGGAATATTACAGCTGACAATATTACCAATTGGAGAGTATTTAATAATGATTCAGATATCATATATTTCTTAACATCTGAAGGATCTTATGATAGTCAAATTTTGGATGAAAATGAACATGACATTCAGATAAAGGAAGAGCAAGATGAAAATCCAATTCCTAAGTCAGTTGTCAAATTAGAAGACCTCTATGATCTAAAAGATAGGTTTAAAAGAGTCACTAACTCCAAAACTCAAAGTTCTACCTTAAGATTTGAGTTAGTGAATCTTGGAACTGATGATAAACCTAAAAATGTCAATTTAGGTCTTGGTCTATATTCTAACTAAATATTATCATTTGTCAAATTATTAAGAATGTACAAAAGTGTTTTTGCTTGGGATTACACTGATCTTAAAACATATGACACTTCTGTTATTCAACACACAATTCCTACGATTTCAGATGAGAAACCTCTACAACAAAAATTGAGGAAAATTCACCTGAATCTTGAAAAAAAAATCAAAATAGAATTGAATAAACTCCTCAAAGAAAAGATCATATTTCCAGTTAGACATTCTAAATGAGTTTCAAATTTGGTTCCTGCCAAGAAGAAAAATGGTGATATTAGGATTTGAATTGATTTTAGGAATTTAAACAAAGCATGTCAAAAGGAAAATTTTCCATTACCAACCATGGAACAAGTACTGAAAACAGTAGATGGTTTTAAACTTATGTCTTTTATAGATGGATTTTTGGGATATAACCAAATTCTCATACATCCAGATGACATATTAAAGACCATATTCAGAAATAAGTGGGGAACTTATGCCTCTCAAAAGATGCCATTTGGATTAATTAATGTAGGTGCCACTTTTCAGAGAGCTATGGACACAGATTTTAGGGGGCTCATTAATAAATCAATGGTTATTTATTTAGATGAAATTACAGTCTTTTCTAAACAAGCAACCAATCATGTGAAAGACCTAAAGCAAGTCTTTGAGCAATGTAAAAGGTATGGGATTTCATTAAACCCAAAGAAGTCATTTTTTGCTTTAGATGAAGGAAATTTTTTAGGATTCATTGTGTCAAAGAAATGTATCTATAATGACCCTGAAAGAATTGAATAGATTAAAATAATTCCTTTCCCTCATAACAAGAAAGCTATGCAGTCATTTCTTGGACAAATAAACTTTGTAAAAAGGTTTTTCCCTGAATTTTCGCAAATAGTTTTACCATTACAAAACATGATTAAGAAAAATTCAGTCTTTAAATGGGGACATAATGAAATAGACGCATTTTATTTTATCAAACAATCCATTATCAATGATCCATTCCTGACTACCCCCAATTTTCTTAATCCTTTTACTTTATATACTTTTTCGTCAGATACATCATACACTGTTGTTTTAACACAACTTAATTACCAACAAATTGAAGCACCAATATCATTTTTCAATTCCAATTTGCAAGGTGCATCATTAAATTATTCATCTGTTGAGAAGCAAGCATTTGCTGTCTTTAAAGCTATAAAGCATTTCAGACCATTTCTCCTAAAAACTCACACCAAAATAATAGTTCCATTCTCTGCAGTGAGACAACTATTGATGTAAAGAGAATTAGGAGAGAAAAGGGCTAACTTGGATACCGCTTTACAAGAATATGATGTAGAAATTAGACCCTCTAAAATTGTTAGAGGTCAAGGTTTTTGAATAATGCTAACAGGAGTATCCCATTTATCATCAGAGGCAGATTTAGGTAATAATGTGAAAATATCAGAGGTAAGACTCAACGATGTGCAATCTCAATACACTGATCTCATATTTTATTTGAAAAATGAATATGCCCCAACCCAACTCAGTTATAAAACGAAACATTCTTTGAGATTAAGGGCCAAGAAATATGAATTAATCAATGATGTATTGTTTAGAAGAAACTTTGATTATGTGCTATTAAGATGCTTAGAGAAAACTAAAGCAGAAAAAGTCTTGCAGGAACTCCATGATGGACCAGCTGGAGGACATTTTGGAGGAAATAAAACAACACACAAAATCCTACATGCAGGTTACTATTGGCCTACACTCTTCAAAGATGCTCATGAATATGCAAGAAAATGCAAAGTGTGTCAAAGTGCATCTGGAAGACAAAGGAAATCAACCTTCCCATTACAACCAGTTAATATCGAATAACCATTTGAACAATGGGGATTAGATATAATCGGTGACATCGTTCCTAACTCTTCCAAACAACATAAATATATTATCACAACTACATATTATTTTACTAAATGGGTGGAAGCAATTCCATTAAAGGTAGCCAACTCTGAGAATATTATTGATTTCATTGAATAATTTATCATAACTAGGTTTGGTTTACCTACTACTTTAATGTTCGATAATGCATCTTATTTCTCAGGAACTATCATGATAGAGTTTGAAATCAAAAGAGGCTTTAAACTAAAGTATTATAAAAATTATTATCCGCAAGGGAATGCTTTAGCAGAATCCACAAATAAAAACCTTATTAGAATCATCAAACAAACTGTTGAACAAAACCAACGAAATTGGCATAATTCATTAATCTTTAATCTCTGGGTAGATCGAATAACTAAGAAAGCTTCTATTGGCACTTCTCCATTCAATATTGTTTATGGAAAAGAAGTTGTTCTTCATACCAATGTAGTTATTCCTTCTCTTGCCTTATTTCAATCTATTGATGTCCTTCTTCCTCCTTACAAGTAAGACAATTTCAAATTCTTAAGTTGGAAGAAGAAAGAGAAAAAGCTAAAGATACTCATGCACATCATGAGAAGATAGTAAAAGGTTCATTTGATTCAACTTCCGTTACTTCAAAAAAATTTCAAATTGGTGATCTGGTATTGAAATGGGACAAAGTGCATGAGGAAAAAGGTAAACACACCAAATTTCAAAAACTCTGGCTAGGTCCATTTCAAATCATTGAAGAAATAGGCCCATCAACATTCTTATTGCAAGATATATTAGGCAAGAGAGATTCTTTGCCTGTTAATGGGCATATTTTAAAGAAATACTTTTCATAGGGGGTAAACCCTTCTATTCCCTGTATACTATTGTCTTTTTCTTTTTGTTAGGAAAATAAAAGTTGCATAGTATTGATTTCTGGCTTTTCAAATTAACATCTTAGATAATCTTTTTGATTTATTACTTATAGAAATAAGAAATTTTAAGGAAACAATCGAAATATTTGAAAGAAAAATAGATTCTATTTTCACTGAAAGATGCAATTTCGCTGAAGTTATTTATTCTCTGATGAACTCTCATATTTATAAAGGATGGTTATTTTGTTATCAGTCAATAAAAGAATATTTAACATAGTAAATACAATTTTATAGAGAAGCAATCTAAAACTCAGAAAAGAATTATCATCTAGAATCCTCAAAAGGACCAATAATTCACCCCATCTGGGAAAAAATATTAATTTTTGGAAAGAAATTCAAAAAAAATTATACTAGAAAAAGATTAAAAGATAATAAGTCTCATCACGAGCTTGTTTACCATGTTCATAGGGAAATAATTGAACTGACATTACCAATACTGCCTACCAAAACAGGGTAATGACTCGATATTATATAAAGAGGACAAGGGGTCTCATCAAGAGACAACTTGATCAGTTTAATTACAACCAGTGAATGGAATTGTCAATATTTGGTTACCAAGCCAAGACAATGGCTTTTAAGTAAATAAAATACAATACAAAAAAGAAAAACAAGTTTAAAAAAAGATCAAGTGTATAAGTTTGGAGTTTATTTTTGAAAATTATAAGAAAGACTGGATGGGACAATGAATCATTGCTGGGAAAAAGGTAACCCTGCCAAGAGTTTAAATTTCCTATTGGATCACAGGCTCTACTCGTGATAAAATAGTAAATATTTATAAAGCTAATATGAAAGAGCCACCTGCTTTATTTTTTTGAACTGAGTAAAGACTGATATAGATACTCATACTTTTATTTTTAAAAGAGGAATTCTTATGAATTATAATTAAGAGAGATTTTGTTGCTTAGTGAGATATGATTTATTGAAATTCATTCCTACAACTATTTTTATTCCAAAAAGTTAATTAGGGATAGGTGGTTCTCCCAAGTGAATCACTAATTGTTGTGCTATACAAAAAACCCCATTTATTTTTACTAAATGGGGACCCTTTAAAAATAAATAGTAAATTTATTTTGTTTAATTTTTAGCCTAAGTAATTTTTTTTTAGGAAATAAAGTTTCTTTTGCTTTCCGCTTTCATTCCTTAGCGTGTACCACAATTAGCATGACTTATCAGCTTAAACAACTTAAAACATATTAATCCTTGCGGGCTGCGATATGTACTAAACCGTTTTCGAATTTGTATAAAACTCGTATTGCAAATGCTTTAAAACATCGTTATAAATGAAAATCGCATTGTGCCTTGTAAAATGATCAAACTTATAAACAATTCGGTAAGAGTTGCAATTAAATGGACCCGACGAACCAATAAAGTAATAAACATAAAGCTCCAAGTGTCTAATAAAGTGCAGCGGCATGATTTCTGAAAGTGCATTTCGAATTTCGCAGGGCATAACTAAAATTAAGTTTATTACCACATAAAAATTGCGATGTGCGATTTGCGCAGATCACATTTCGCGAGATTTATGGGTAACATAAGAAATGGAAATATTTATAAGTTGTGATATGCGATAAATGGTAGTTAATTTCTCAAACACGCGAAATGATTCATGTCAAATCAAACTAAATTTAAAATCTAACGTCTTAAATTGATCGATAGACATTTCACGTGAAGATGTGTAAGAGATTTGATTAAAATATTATCGGCTATTAACAGTATTTAATAGGAGTAAAGTTTGATAGATTCATATATGCTTCGACCATGTTTGAAATGATTAAATTCCAGATTTTAATTCCATATGCCTCTCTAGTCTCTATATTTTTAAAGTTTTCTCTGTTCGCTTGAATTTCGGAAACCACTTAACGGAGAAAGGATTACAGAAATGAGCAAGAAAGGCAAAGAAATTGCCCAACCATCATCTACTGAAGGCTCAGATATGTCTCCCCTATTCTCAGATACCACCTGCAACAAGGATTGCAGAAGTTCTTCGTGGGAGGCAATGTATCAGTTTTTCAAGGATGAAAAGCCAAGGGTAATATGCAGAGTTTCTACAACAGGCGCGTCAGTTTCTTTAGACCCGACCTATTTCGACGTTGCATGCTCATTCATCCATAAGGTAGCAGCAAGGCCAAATATTCTCTCCTATACATATATGGTTAAGTGGGTAATTGACCACTTGAACATAGAGGATAGAAAATTTAAGGATTCAAAGGGTGATAATATCAGTTCATTTAGTGCAGAAGATTTGAGGACAATGTACCACTTACCCGTCTTGCAACAAAAATATGACAGAGATTTTCTTCAAAGCTTTAAAACAAAAAATATAGACCTGATGAATGTCATAAAGGAATGGAAGGATGACCGAGGCAAGCTTAAACGAGATAAACTCGGTACGTACCCAATAGCACAAATTCCTTCCCTTTTTTGTTATGCTGCCGGTATGTTGTGTAGATTATTTGAAAAACCTGATACTACTAGGTTTTCTATAGATTGGGTCCCATTAATTGACGCAATCATCAATTTATTAATTTTGAATTGGCCAAATATCCTATATGATAATTTATCCAGAAATATCATGGAGTATAGGAGTAAAATGAGTGTTTCATCTAGAGAAATACCCCCTTTTACATGAGTGCCTATGTCATGGATGTAATTTTCTTTTCTTCTAGTTTTCCTACCATGGGATGGAAATGGACGACCCAAGACTCTACTCCAATCCACATTTACCATAGAGCCCTTTGGGAATTAGATTTTCATCTACATTTTTACAAAATTTTCCATAGAATCATGTTACCTATGCACCAAATTATATTCAATGAGAAAGCCCCTAGGATTTCCAAAGAAGCTAGTACAAACATTCTGCCTATTGCTAGATGGTTTGCTAAGGAAATTTTCACTTATGTCAGAGTGTTTGGGAGTTATGCTTCTCCTCACGTCCTACCCTATTATGTTCTTGACAAGTTACTTGCTAGAGAGATTGCCTACCAGCTTGTTGTAAATGGTATCTCAAAACATCTTGAAGATGATAAGAAAGTCATTTGGCCTAATTTTCCTTTATAGTATGGTACTTTTGAAATTTTTGATATTGGTCATGCCTACAAGGAAGTTTCAAATGTTAATTTGTTGAATTTGGCTGTAATGCCAAAGTGGCCATATGACCTTAATGATGTGATTAAGAACTTTATCACAGAGCTCAAAATGAAGCATTTTGTGAAAGAGATAGATATATTTGATGATTTCATTCAAGGTATTGAAAAGTTTTCATATGTACTAAAGTTTTCATCCAATCAACTCAATCAAGATGAATTGGAAGCCTTCCAAGCATACATAAGCAAGAGACTAGAAAGGATTCATATGGATTTATTGACTATTGAAGATGTCAACAGACCAAGTCCAAGTATTAGCTTGGATAATGAAAATAGAGACATGTTTGAAAATGAGTCAAGGCAATCAGAACATCAATCTCAGAATTCAGATCATTCTAAAAATGAATTCGAAAACAGAAATGAGAACCCAAAAAAGGTAATTAATAAACTAATCAAAGAGATTGAGATGCAGGAGAAAGTAAGAAATAATGAAACAAAATCATCTTCCTAAGAAGTTCAGCACATACAAGATACACCTGATCAGTCAGAAAAATATCAGCTAAAGGATTTGAAGAGTAAATGGGATAAGTTTTCTAAGGCAATAAAAACACCTCAAAAAAATTCTAATACTGATCAATCTACCAGTTTTTAGACACCAGAACATTCTCAGAAATTAGTGAAAACTGTTACTCCACTACAAAAAGTTCCTGAAACTCATGATCGAGAGATCATTCCGGCTTATCCTATAGAGCATATAGTGTTACAAGTTGAGGAAATCCCTTCGATGGATGTATTCTACAGTCCTAGTCATAAGCCTGTAGTAAAGATAAGAAAAAGGAGAAGAATTTATGATACAATCTCAAGTCTTACAAATGAATCTGTAGATGTTTTATGGAAGGATCCTCTAGCTGATCCTACTGAACATTTAACCAAGCTATCACAACTTGCAGTGGCATATGCTATTGCCACTATTGATAAGGACACAAAAGTTCAAATGTTACTGAAGCAGAAAGAGGATAAAATACAATATTTAGAGAGATTGTTAAAGCAAGAAAAGTCTAACTCCAACGAGAAAATGGAATTTAAGATGTCCCAATTTCAAAAGGATTTTGAAAGTTAAAAATTACAACATCAGGTACAACTCACTGAGAAGCAAACACAACTAGAAGTAGCAATAAACAAACTACAAATCCAACCACAACTTGAGAAATTCATAAAGGAAGCATTGGATGTGAATGCTAAGCTAAAGGAGAAACAAGAAGTATTTTTCCAACAAGCTTCTATCACTGGCTCTTATTGTGACTAAAGTGAAATATTGATCCAGCAAGTGGCTATCTAGAAACTTGAGTGTGAGAATATTGAGAAGAAAATCAATGAACACATTCAATGGAAAGCATCAGACTTAGGCAAGGAAGCTGATCTACCCCAGGTAGATAAATTCCACAAAGAGATCTTATTTAAGGATTGGGAAGCACAAATAAAGCAACCAGAGAAATCAACAGTGAACAAAGTAAATTACTGAATTTGAATGTGAACAAATTTTGAAATAAGAACTTATCAAAGAGTGCACGTCTGAAGTGCTCTCAGAAATCAAGAAGCTGGAAACACAATGGAAACAAAAGGCGGAAATGCAAGAAGAAACAATTAAAAAATTAAATAATTTTGATCAAGAAAAATTAAATAAACCAAAACCTGCAGTCTTTAACGGATTCAACAAAAAGATCACAACCAACACTGTCAAATGAAAGATTCAAGGGACAGGTCAGATCGAGGATTTCACAGCCAGTTCAACTCAAACCCATGCTAGATATTTTTCAACTTCGGGATCAAATCCAAATGAAAGATCAGAATTCATAGTTATATCGTTACTTTATTTTCCTAGATTGTAGTTAAAGTTTGTCTTACGGGGATGGTTGTTTGAAGCCTACTCTATTTTGATGTAATAATCTATTTTTAAACATATTTAGTTTAGTATTTAAACCCCTCTCATGCATTTAGAGAAGGGTCCATAATTTTGTCAAAAACATTTGCAAAGAATGCACTTTTGTAAGTTTGTGAATGCGTTGATGAATTAATGGTACACAGTCTGTTATATTTTGACATTTGAAGTTGTTTAACTGATGTTGCACTATTGTACTCTTTAAATTGCTTGAAAGTGAAGAGGAGAAGAAATCTATTGTCAGTTTACATTAGTAGAATTTCATACATATGGTACTTCTATTCACTTGTATTAAGTTTTTCTTTGTATGACAGTCATCTTTTTATTGCATTATATATTTGAAACATGGAAAATTGGATGCACTCGTGAAGAAGTAGGAAGCTCCAATTTGTATGCCATAGTACCAATATTTTGCAACACCTTGTAAGGACCATAGTACTTTGGTGATAATTTATTATCGTTCTTAGCTTGCTTGAGGAATTTTTTTTTGTATGGTTGTAGCCATAAAAATACCCAATCTCCTGCATCAAAACTTCTCTCGTTGCGATGTTGATTTTCCTGTTGTTTCATTCGATTTTGTGCCAAATTCAGGTTATCCTTTAAGAGTTGGAGAACTTCTTGCGGATGCTCGATGTGATCTTCCATTGCTTGAACCTTCGAATTTTCCCTTAAATATGATGTGATGGATGGTGGATGATAACCATAAAGTGCCATAAATGGGGTCATTTTTGCTGTAGTATGGAAGGAAGTGTTATACCACCATTCAGCGAGAGGTAACCACTTGACCCATTGTGTTTGTTTATCAGATACAAAACAACAAAGATATCCTTCCAAACATTTGTTTACTATCTCAGTTTGACCATCAGATTGAGGATGATAAGATGAGCTATGAGCTAATTGAGTACCCAAACAAGAAAATAACTCCGTCCAAAAATTTCCAGTAAAAATGGGATCTCTGTCGCTCACAATAACCCTTGGGCTTCCATGTAGCTTTTGAATTCTATCCATAAATGTAGTAGCAACTACACTTGTTTTAAATGGATGAGATAATGCACAAAAGTGTGCATACTTGGTAAGTCTATCAACTACCACCATGATGACATTCTTTCCTTCGGACTTAGGTAAACCTGTGATAAAATCCATTGAAATCTCCTCCCAACGTTGACTTGGAGTGGATAAAGGTTGTAGAAGTCCCGGGGTCTTAATTGTCTCCACTTTATTCTGCTGGCAAACCAAACATTCCGCCACAAACTTTTGAATATCAGATTTAAGGCCATCCCAAAAAAATTCTTTCTTCACCATGTGGTAAGTTTTTAAAAATCCTGAGTGTCCTCCTAAAGGAGAAGTGTACAATTCCAAAAGAATCTTTTGTTTTAGTTGGGAATTCTTACAAAGATATAAGCGATCTTTGTACCATAAGGAATCATTTTTCCAACTAAATGTATCAGATGTACTAGGATCTTGCTGCAACTTTTGAATAAGTGTCCACACTTTTTCGTCCTTCTTCCATTCATCTCTTACTTCGGCTATCCAATTTGCTTGGATAATAGAAATGGCACAAAGCAATGCTTCCACCTCTTCATTCTTTCTTGAGAGTGCATCTGCAACAACATTTAGCTTCCTTTTTTTGTAGATTATTTCAAAGTCATAACCCAACATCTTTGTGACCCATTTTTGCTGCTCTTCTGAAGATAGTCTTTGTTCCAAAAAGTGTTTAAGACTATCATGATCAGTTTTTACCTTGAAGTGTCTTCCCATTAGGTAAGTTCGCCATTTCTTTAGTGCATGTAGTATTGCTAACGTTTCCTTCTCATAAATAGGTTTCTGTAAATACTTTCCTTTGATTGGACGACTTTCAAAAGCAATGGGTCTTCCTTCCTGCATTAAAACTGCACCAATTTCATTTCCTGAGGCATCACATTCCACAATAAAGGTTTTTGTGAAGTCTGGTGTAGCTAAGACCGGTGCTAGGCACATTGCCTCTTTAAGACGTTCAAAGGCCTTAGTTGCTTCGGGAGTCCATGAAAATGCATCTTTCTTCAATAATGTTGTTAGAGGTGCTGCTATTCTCCCATAATTCTTAACAAACTTGCGATAATACCCTATTAACCCGAGAAATCCTCGCAACTGCTTTATGGTTGTGGGGACTTTCCATTCCTTAATGGCTTTAATTTTGTTAGGTCTACTTTAACACCCTCGTGAGATACAATATGACCCAGATATTCCACCTCTTGTACTCCAAAGAAACATTTGGATTTTTTTGCATATAATTGTTTCTCCTGCAATAGTTTGAGCACCCTGTCAACATGTTTAACATGATCCTTCCAAGACCTGTTGTAGATTAGTATATCATCAAAAAATACTAGCACAAATTTTCTAAGGAAGGGTTTGAAAATGGAATTCATCAACCCTTGAAATTTAGAAGGTGCATTGGTAAGGCCAAAAGGCATGACCAAAAATTCATAATGACACTCATGAGTTCGAAATGTTGTTTTTGGAATATCTTCAGTCTTCATTCTAATTTGATGATATCCTGAACGAAGATCCAACTTGGTAAAATAAATTGCTCCATGTAATTCATCCAATAATTCATCAATCACAGGAATGGGAAATTTGTCTTTAATGGTGAGCTTATTGAGATCCCTATAATCTGGACACATTCGCCATGATCCATCCTTCTTGTGTACCAATACTACAGGAGCAGAGAAAGAACTTTGACTAGGTTGAATTATACCGGCCTCTAACATTTCTGCAATCATACGTTCAATTTCGCTCTTTTGGAAGTAAGGATATCTATAAGGCCTGATGTTTGGAGGAACACTTCCTGGAATCAAATGAATAGCATGATCATGATCACGAATAGGTGGGAGTCCTTTTGGAGTTTCAAAAACCTTGGAATGATTGTCCAAGACTTTTTGGAGATCTGCAGAAATAGATGATTTTGGTGTTGGAACTTCTAGTGAGCATAATTGTGCAATTATGCCTCGTTGTTATTTCTTTAGAATATTTTCATGACATTAGAGATTATTATCTTTCCCGGCTTCCCTTCAATACCCCGTAATTCGACTTCCTTTCCTTCTGAAAAAAATTTCAAGAAAAGTTCTTGAAAATTAAAAGCTACCATCCCCAAAGATTGTAACCATTGTACTCCTAGTACAACATCAGCACCTCCCATTGGGATGGAAAGCATTGGACTATTCAATACATATTCCCCATGGCTAGCTTGATATTATGGCATTTTCCAGAGCAATTTATAGTTCCTCCATTTGCAACCATCACTTGACATTCTGGTGCTGGGTATAGGAAACAATTCAATTCCTTGGCTACCTTACAATGAATAAAATTATGGGTGCTACCTGAATCAATCAACACTATTACTTTTTTCTTCTTGATATGTCCTTCTATCTTGAGAGTTTGAGGAGTGGTAATTCCTGCCAGTGCATTACACGATATGGTCAGATTCATTTCTTCCTCTTCTAGGGTTGGTTCCTTGTGTATATCCTCTTCTTGTTCATTTTCTTCTTCCTCTTCACAATCTATGTAAAATAATTTCTTCTCAGCACATGTATGACCTTTAGTGTATTTGCTATCACAACTGTAGCAAAGCCCTTTTGCTCTTTTTTCTTCCAATTGTTGTGGTGTCAACCTTGTAGGTTGTGGAAATCTAGGAGTGGCAACACTTCCCTCTTTATAGAAGTGAGTGGTAGGCTTCCTTGTCGCCATAATTTTAAATTCAATTTTTCTTGCCAACCTGAATGCCTTCTCCAATGAATCAGGTTCCAAAATGCGAACTTCATGTTGGATGTTATCCTTTAAAGTACCTATGAAGAGATCAATCCTGTGTTCCTCTGGAATATCAGTTACCCTTATATTCAAATTTTGGAAGTCCTCAATGTGCTCCCCCACTAAACCCTTTTGTTTGAGATTTATCAATTGGCTAAAGAAGGTGTTGCTCTTTGTATCCTCATAATGTGCTATCATTTCCTCCATAAAAACTGACCAAGTGACAATTTTGTTACGGGAGCAAAGCCATCGATACCATACAAATGTATTTTGTTCTAGATGTAAAGTTGCAATGCGTACCTTTTGTGTGTTTTGCACATTATTGAGATCAAAATATTGCTCCATCTGTAGTATCCATGTTACGGGATCCTTGCCATCAAACTTCCTCATATCCATCTTTGGAATATGGTGGTTCTTCCTACCAACATTATAGTTTATGAAATCACGATTATCATTTATTTTATTATCATCATGAGTTTCCTCTACTATCTTTTCACCATTAGGAAACATTTTTTGTATCAAATTTGTCAAACCTTCCATGTCTGCTTTTAGATCATTCTTCATGTTTTCCATTTTTTCATCGATCTTAGCTTCCATGTCATCCATCTTAGCTTCCATGCCAACTTCCATGCCATCCATCTTAGCTTCCAAACTATTCATCTTAGCTTACATGGCTTTCTTCAAACCATCTATCTTAGTTTCCATGCCTTTCTTCACAATTTGCATTTCATTTTTTGTTGCTCTTTGCGATAGCGAAATTTGGTGCACTTGCTCATGGACTTTTGATATCTCATGTTGCATTTGTTCATATTCATGAGTCATAGTAGAGCCTTATAAAGTATTAATGGGTGTTGAATTCTTTATAGGAGGAATTTTAGAACCCAATACTGATAGCTATGCTCAATAGGCCTTTGGAATCAACTAGAACTGATTTTTCAAACAAGACTTATGCAATTTGAAAAAAAATACACACCTTTTTCTTGATTTTGAGGAGCTCGATATTGAAACTGAATTATCTCTGTGATTTCGGATCTTCAATATATGTAATTTGGCCCTGAATTTACCCTCTGAATATTCTTTCGAATTCCACAGGTGTGACTTGATTTGGATTCTTCAAGGCAAAGTTATGTCCAATCTCCCACAATGACCCAATTATGGACTAGTTCAATATAGCAAACTTGTATGACTTGCCACATGTAACTGTTTTCCTCCTTTGGCCCTGAAATTGATAGAAAAGAAAATACAGTCCGTGTAATTGTGGCTAATTTTTACAAAATTCTAATCCGACGCTCAGAGAGAGAGTTATGAAGGTTTTCCCACGATAACTTCTTTGAGATGAAATTCGGGAGCCTGAAAAAGACCTAACTTCCACAGATCATATCTCTAAAAATATTGCGAACCAAGCTCTAAAATTTTGCGATGATTTTCCTCAGGATTTGGGCTTCTCTCTCTAAAAATTTCAGCTTCTGAAACTTTGTAGAAAAATTTTTATAGAGAAAATGTCGCGATTACCTGTTTAGGTTAAATTCAGGAGCCTGCGAAAAGCCCTAACTTCCATAGATCATATCTTCAAAAATATTGCGAACCAAGCTCTGAAATTTTGCGAAAATGTTCCTCAGGATTGCAGCTTCGTACTCTAAAAATTTCAGCTTCTGAACCTTCGTAGAAAAAAAGTTATAGGGAAAATTCCACGATGACTTGTTTGGGGTAGCGAAACCCTAGAATCCAAAGCTCTGTTACCAAATGTTGTGAAACCAGCTCTAGAAATAGAAGAAAAGAGATATCAACACCTTATAAATAAGCCACTTTGAGGGGGAAACCTCCAATTCATTACATGAATGAACAATTCTTGGATGATACAAATTACAAAACCTCCTTTCTATATTAGGAGTCCATAGGGCCACAATATAATCCTAGCCGACCTAATAATAATAATTTAAGGGCACAATAATAACAATATGGGGGTTACAAGGGTACAATAATAATAATAAGGGGGTTACACTAACAATGATAAGGGACTATACTTGTAATATAGGGACCTAACAGAGACTCATCTCAGGTTTCTCCTCAACTCCTGGGCTCCTCTTCGAATCACCAGGAACAAGAAATACTTTGATATATGGAAATGGGTGCTTCTTGATGTTTTGCTATGCAAATATTTTTTATTACATTGACATCTCTCTGTTTCCCTTATGTTTTTCTGCTTTTTTAAATACACAAGACATCTGAAGACGATCTTGAAATGACCTTTGTCCCTGAATTCTAACCAAGATAGGCATGTCATGTTGGATATCTTTACTTTCTTAATTTACCTTAATGAATTTGTTTTATCTGTTGAAAAAAAGACTAAAATACTCTGTTGCTAGTGTCACTTCAATTCAAATTTAAAAGATGATGTTGTCAGAGGAAACATTGGAGATATTGAACATCATCAACTGCACTACACTAGAGTTTCCCATCAAAGTTGCATATTTTACACCAAAAGTTATCAATAATTGGGAGTTGATGTATAGCTCATTTTCATCTAAACATGATGATGTCTAAAACTTGTGAGGTTGTGATGCAAATTTAGATTTGGGAAGACACCCATCATATTGTTCATGAATTAATATTATTTTATTTAGTTTATCTCGTCTACTACTTGTATTTTTTCAAAATCTATCAAATATTTTCTATTGGAACCCGAAAGACCAACTTTGAAGATTAAGATGAAATTTATATTGGAAATGTTATAGAATCTGTCAATTTGACATAACGTAAGTGATTTCTCTTTATCTTCTAGCTTTGAATAGCATTTTGTTTACTAATTTTTATCTTCAATGAATTTTTATATGTCAAGATTATTCTCAAATTTATACCTTACGACGTTTCCTTTGCAACATGTGGTGTAATTGCTAATTATGTCATATTTTAAAGTAGTCTAACTAATGGATGAGATGATATTTTTTTGGGAAGTTTTTCTCGTTAATTTTGCTCAAAATTATGTATAGATTTTTAAAATTCACAAGTTTAAGTTGTTTATTTTGTAAAAATTGAGTGTGTCACGGATCCATTTATGCATGCAAAATCATTTATAAAAAACAAGAAATTATAATGTGGTTAAAAATTGTATTTCTAGATTACAGCCAAAAATAGTTATTTTATTTATTAGTTAGACTACACCTATTTTAAATAAATATTGAGTGTTCTAATGGTTAAGAACATACACAAAGACATTTCATTCATATTTAAGTATATAACTTCCTAATAATTGAGATAGAATAGTAAAATTCAATTAAATATAGGTAGTTTTTCTATGTTCAATTGTAAATAGTGCTTTTTCATTCAATTGTAAATGATGGAGAGTTCATTCATGTAATGGGAAGAATTGAAATTTTTGCATATTTATGGAAGATTTAACATCTTTGCATATTTATCCAAATTTTTATTTTCAACTTGAAGCAAGAATTGTCTCCACATTTTTTTTCAACATAAAACAATAATTGTCTCTACATTAAATTATAATTTTTCATTTTAATAATATATATATATATATATATATATATATATATTATTAAAAGACATATTTTTTGTTTTTGTTTTTATTTCAAGAGTAAAACGGATTGTAGAATCTATCTGCTCCTTCACAAATGAATATGGTTCTTCTTGTATAAGACTCAACATAGTTTTAGTCTTGTTATATAGGTCCGCGAGATAAATGCAATATTTATAAACAATAGCAATATAACTGAAGTAAAAAATTATGAAATCTAGAGGAATAGTTTTCTAAGCCGGCAATGAATCAATAATAAGAAATTCCCATGTTGTGAATTAAGAAGGAAATCAATAATTACTAGAGCTTCCCCTGTATCAGAATCTCTCCTGTTCAAACAAAAATTAGAATAGAATAGAAACGAAATTCCTTTTAACGAACCTTCTAGAGTAGTTTGAAGCCATACAAATTTCCTGGATTTGTTGTTTTCTGTGGTATGAGATTTCAATTTTTATGCTCAGATTATCCATAGTGAAAAACATTTAGTCAACATCTTGAATCCAATAACGAGATTCAGACATCAACTGAAAAAATTTTCCACTGTTCAAAGCATAAATTCTGAAATAAAATGCCTTGTAGTTAGGTAGTACTTGAGATTGTGCTTATTGTCAAGTTTTGGGACAATATTCTCCCAAGGGGTGAATTTATTTTCTTGAGCTTTGATGCAATTATTACATATCAATCTCCCTATACCTAAAATGTAGTGCTCAAGTTGAAATTAATATGCATTGCAATTTCATAATTAATATGAGATAGAAGAAATAAATAATCCTATAATACCCCTTGAGTTTGGTGATAGAATATGGATATTAACAATTTTCCCATGCAACTAAAAATGGCATTGCAAACACCACTTTGATGTTCATCACTTGCTCACATGTAATCGAAATTTGATGGTTTCAGCTCATTATTCCATGCTTCAACTAACTTACCATATATACACTCACTCAAATAATGTAAGATGGTCCATGAAGGGAATAAATCTATTATGAATCATTAGAATCTCCACAGTACATTAACATAAGAAGATCAAATAGAAAAAAAATTCCATCATTTATCATAATGTTCTCCTTATAACCTATCAATATGCAATTCTATAAAAATGGGAAAAGAACCTCAAAATACAAATGAACCTTGAAGGAAATGAACTTAACAAAAAAAATACAAGCTCAACATTTAATCACGACTTTTAGTGGTCAAGAACTAATTCTTATGACATGCACACATCAATCTTAATTTCAAATAGCTATATTATGTAGGAATTTACAGGGTAAGTTCCCTAGATCAAACACTAAAGGTCACTGCTCACAAACATATCACAGATTAGTACACCAGTATTTGACGTGGTTAAAACCCTGAAAGAGGGAAATATTCCACGGTTTGAGCCAACGCGACCACTTCAGGAAATTTATTAATGTAAAGAAAGAAAATTTACATAAGCTTCTCTCATAAACGGTCACTGGACAAATGGCCCTCCATGCTCTTTAAATAGAGATCATGGATCATGTTAGTGTCTATGAGTCACCAGTGATCAAATGTACTCTTTCCATATGATTGATAAGGTCATCAGGTAAAATTTTTATATTTTCAAATAAAAGCTGGCATGTCTTTTTATTGTCAAATGAGTCTTGAGTCATGTCCCAGGTGTCATTACTACTGCCTACATTTTCAAGGTCATAAAATGTCATCATTCCTTGTGATAGGTCATAAAATGAGTGTCTTGGTCATCATTTTGGTCATTAAGTCATTCACATGCATACTTAAAGGGTTCGAAGTTCCAAATCATGGTTAAGATATGCATTAGGTGTCATCATTCTCTCATGTCATCAAAATCTACATGGGAGTCATGTCATCACCATTGTCACCATCATGGGAGTTAGTGATTAGGGATAAGTTTTTTAAAAAGGTATCGAAGTTACATTTAAACCACATGGAGATGTAACCTTTCTAAAAAGTAATAAAGATGTAGTACACTACATCATCAAGTCACTTTTCAAAGTACACGATAATGTCACACCATCACCAAAGCAAAAAATCGAGTTTTAAACTATTAAAATACCATCCAAGCATTCAAAAAATTCATTTAATCCTCCAAGAGATCTTATCCTCCATTGTGCCTCATATCACCCATCAGAGCATCGATTTTCATCACCAAACTTTTTCCCATTAGCTCGCTACGTTTCTACATCACCACGCTGCGCTTCTAGAGAATTAGTTGCGTTTTTGGGTTTGGAGATCAAAGAAAGCAAAAAAAGGTTAATTTCTTACCCTACAAGCTTTAGAGACTCTTGAGGAAGTAAGTAAATCCCTTCATCAACTCTTTGACGTAGTCATTTCTCACAAAAAGTGAATATAATCCCTCTCCTAGGGTTTCGCCGCGCTTTTAGTTTTCATGGTTTTTGCTTCATCTCAGAGAGAATTTCCCTAGTTTTTCTACCCAAATACCCTTGTATACACTTACCAAATCTTCCCCAACCATTTATGACACTAATTTCCTTCATCCCACTATTTTTCCCCAAAAACCCAAGCCCACACTGCACTTCTAGTGTGTTTTTGGGTTTTGACTGTGTTTTTCACCTTTTTCCCTTCTTCCCTCATCCATTTAGTGAAATTTCACTACCCATGTGTCCCTAACATCTACCCATAACCCCTGAATTTTTCCTAGAATTTTTTCTAATCCCTATACCCTCCATTCCCCTCTCTAAATTAGCTGCTCTTTTTCCCCTGATTTCAAATCCTAAAACCAACCCCTCCCTCTTATCAAACTAGGGTTTTCTGTCAAGAAAAACCAATAGCATGACCAGTGAAAATAAAAAATACAACAAGGGGGGGAAAATGTCAAGATACGAGCCAATTCATATGCAGGATATCAATGCATCAGATTTTGTAAAGAAGTCATTTGAACAAGTAGGTTGCCTAAGGTTTTGTAAGAAAGTGCAGGAGGTGGGTTATAACAGTGACTTAACAAGTTTATTTGAAATCAATTTTAGAGGAGATCATGTCACAAATTGCAGGGGTAAAATTCATGGTGTCAGAAAATATCATATCTTCAGCCACTACAATCCCTAATGAAGGAAATATTTGGTTCAAGGGGATAGATTTAGATATTGAGCACTATAAGTCTTTCTTGAAACCACAGTACAAAGACTCCCCTTCCCATATCTTTCTTAGCAGACAATTGTTGGACAAGTATACTTCCTTGATGAGGAATATAATGAAATAATTATCTGTGAGGGTAGATTTAGTAGGTTGTATCAGTATCACATAATATTTTTGATGCACTTCACTTCCATCAAACCACTAAACCCACCTAATTACTTGTTCAAAAGCTTGGTTAAGATGACTGAGAAAGTTCAGACTAAAGGGAGAGACCATCAAGCAATTTTGTTTCATCATGCTTTGATTAAAGCCACAATCCTCCTCCAATTGGCACAAATAAACATGCCATGGGATACCTTCTTGGAGGCAGTTTCTCTTCTGCCTGCCTCAAGTCAACCAAAGAGCCCAAGTATTCCTTCATTAGCTAGACCACAGGAGGTTGGGTCATCAAGCAATCTATCAGTGTAAAAAACACAACCAAGAACAGAGATTGAAAAGAGATATAGTAGAGGTAAGAGGTCAATTTTTTCTCCTGAAATAGAAGAAATGCCCACACCTAGACCAAGAACTAGGTATCATGCTAATAAACTACATAAGGAGTTTGTGAGAAATATAGAAGTGCGTATTGAAGCCATGATGGAATCACCTAGAGATAGAGATAATTCACCTTTCCAACATCATTAAGAAGTTCTTCCTACAATAGATATGGCTGACCTACTAGAACACCATGAAGGCAAGGCAGCTGAAGACACACTCAAAGAAAAAGAGACACATATAAGAGAGCTCAAAGATGATATTTCTAGGGCAAATTTCATGGTGTCTTTTTTTTCAACAGGAAAACATGAAACTCAAATTAAACCTACTGTTGCAAATAAAAACACAAGGGGACCATCCATCATCCATCAAGGAAAATGCTGTGGTAGAAAAAGACAAGGACAAATCTATAATTTATGTGGAGAAAATAGAAGATAAAGACATTCTGGTGCAGCTAAGAAGGCCTAAAGCTATAGGGCCTCGAGCCCACCAAGATATCAATGACATAATAGCATTTGAAGTTGAAGAATATAGGGAATTCTAGATTTGGATAGTAAATGAACACCTAGAAAATCTACTGAATAGAGAAAAAAAAGACACGTCCATACAGAGGCACATGGCAAGGAACTATTACACAAGAAATCTGTTTGCAAGATTAGGGTTAAGAACATGAAGAAAAAGATCAAGAAGACCATAAGAAAGCTCAAGAAGAAGGATAGCCTTAAAATCTTGGCTGATGCTTCCTCAGTTTCCTGAAGGCATGTTAGAAAAATGGAAAAGGAGAGATTTTTTTGCAAATTTTGTGTTTTTTGTCACACAAGCAAAACTAGTGCACATAAATGCAACTTGTGCTCGTCGCGATTTTTCCTAGAGTCTCAAAATTAAAAATAGAAAACATGTGCATGTGTCTTATGGTTAGTAAATCTCATAAATATAATTTTGGTATCTTTTTAGTTCATGTATTTTCAAGAAAAGGTCAAAAACCACTAACATTTCACCTTTCTGCCACTATTTTTGATCACATGCTGTGCTTCTGGAGTAGTTGTGGAAAATTGTGTTTTAAGTATTCTTGGAGAAGTGTTTGTGCTGATATCAAGTTTCAGTGATATAGAGGACATCCTAAGCTACCTATACCAGCCTTCATAAAATTTCAAATATCCCTCAAAGTCATCCAAATCATCCTCCAAATCTTGTCGCGCTTCTGCTAAATTTCGCTGTGTTTCTGAGAGATTTCATTACGCTTTTGGGTTTGAGGATGTTTTTAGACATGTGGAGGTCAAAGGTCGAATTTGGTTGATGTAAAATCTATCTCATGAGTTTTTTCATGGTTAATGAGCCTATTTATGGTCATCTTTGTTAATGTATCTTATGTTTAATGACTTGAGACAAAACTCAACTTGTTAGCTAAAAAAGGGGAAGTTGTTTCTAACTCCCCTAGAGTTATGCTATAATTAATTAGATGCATTAATTAGTTTCTTTGGATGAGGTTTTGACCCCTAGAGGTGGAATCTTGTTTATTTTTCTATATGTACTCAAACTTGAGTCATTGTGAGGGTGGGATACTTGGTAATCATAGTGTGGAGCTAGTGTACACCATTTTACAATGATATTAAAGACAATTGCAACAATAATCTTGAGATTCTTGTGGTATGGTTATTGGAAGTGTTCCTTATTATTTTTATCATCAATTTGAATGTTTATTTCTCCTTACAACCATATGTATGCTTTCATGTGATAATCTCATTAGTTTTTAAGCAGAATTCATAAGTTTTATGCTCTGTTTTCATGAGATCTTCATGCTTGTGTTCCATTTCTTATGATGAATAAATTCATAGTCATATGCTCATTTTTCTCCTTAATTTTTCAACCCTATACCACAATGACAACCCAAATATGTCACTAAACATACTTAATTTGTCTCATTTTCATCCCTGCAATTGATCATTCGAAACCCTGAGCTAGTTCCTAGATCTATGATCTTGATCCAAAAAAATTGAATAAAAAAACCTAATCAAATTTTACTGAGCTTATAACTAGCCTTAAATCCCCATTCTCCAGTCATTTCCATTGGCTGTGAGACTGATTTTGAGAGAGCTCTCTCTGACTTGGTAGGGATAGATACTGAGTCTAAAGCTGGTCCGTGGTTACCCCTTTAGCTTCCTTTATCATCCGAGGGAAACTGAAGGGTGATAACATTTCGGCGCTGTTGCCGGGGAACGAGTGTCAAATCTATCCTGGGGATATTTCTTATAGTTCATTGAAGGCTATACTTGTGGGTGATAGGTGCTAGAATTCAGAGAAGGCTGATTTAGTCATTTCGAGTGAAAGTGAAAATTCAGAAGAACAATGGCTCCTAAAAGGAATACGAGGTCCAATCCTGATCCTAATCCTTCAACAATAGTTCATGACCCTGAGAGGATTTTGAGGAAGCATAAATCATAGTCTCGAGAAGTTAAAAAAGGTACACCTTCACTTGTAAGATCTACATCTTTTCCTGCAAGGTTGGTTGCTTCTAAAGATTTATCTTTTGAATTCAAATTTGAGTCATCTTTGTTCAAGTCTAAGTCAAATATTTTCTCTCAAAAGTAGTTTTTGATCCCATTAAAGTTGAAACATATTTTCCATTTTTTGAGTCTTCATCTTTTGAGGGTGATAGTAAGGTCTGGTCATATTTTTACATACTTCAGAGCTTGGTTGATCAGTTCCAAATAACCTCTGAAAAGGCCTATATCTAGGACCAACAAGAGATAGAATGAATAAAATATTTCTACGAGGCGGGTATGCCCCATGCTTGTGATGTTTTGACTAGTTAAGTTTATTTGACAAATAGTGGTTTTGTTTCTGTTACTTTTTGGCAGTGACCTGTTGTTTTTTGATAACAATGGTTGTTGACGCCCTCAAGGGAATTTTTCTTTGAAATAAGGTTGAATGTGGTGCCCACATGCATAATATTGGTATGGAATGTTTGTTTAGAACAAGTGCTCATTGTATGAATGGGTCTTTGACTGTTGGGGACCTTCCCTTGTAAGCATTGTTGAAAGAGATGCTTATTAAGTCACGAGTCTTCGATGAATTCTGACAGAGTGAAACACTTATGAAGTACGATACCATCTTGACATGAAAAATTATCTTGAATTTGAATTTCAAGAGGATCGAAGACATCAATGGCAAATGATGATTCCCATTGTGCCATCCGAGGATGCCCTTATTGAGGTGAGGATACATCCAAGGTACTACTTCCTTATTGGAAAATGTTTGCTGTAGCTGACAAGAAGGAAGAATCAACCAATTCAGATGAGTACTGATGCAAGGGACCATGGTTTCTGATGTCACAGGGCGTGGTGTGATAGGTTAACTAGGTGTTAGTCATCAATATTTTTGCATGTTTTGATGACTAGATTCCTTGGCTAAGTTTTCTAGAAGCTAATCTCAATCTATCGATTTTTCATTTAGAAAACACCTCAAACAAATTTTGTCTCCCTACATTTCCTTTTCAGCATATGATGAGAAAATTATTTAGTTTTAAAATCATATCACAATTCAACAAAGCCTCCCTGTCTATTAGCTATTATAAGTTTGTCTCTCCACCATCAAAATCCTTTGTTTTCCATACAACCCACTACCCAACATTTGACAAAGTAACTACCCCTCAATCCCCAATCATCTTTTCATGTGATAACCTACTCATGCCTAAGAAACCATTCAAGAGCTGTGACAAAATCTGTAGGTCTAGGTGGTGGTGTTTTAGGGAAAACTCTTTGTCAAGACTGTTTTAAGCCAAAACCCTGTTTGTCATCATCATGTCAACCATCATTCTCTTCTCACCCAACAAACAAAACCCTGGTCTACCCTTAGGTCACACACCACTAAATCTTGCTTTGTCTCTTTTAGGCAGAGCTAACAAATGTTCAAATCAGGAAAGAGAAAGAGTCTCAAGTGAACTTTCAAAGCACTATCATCATGTTATATCAGCAAAGGTTTTTAGTGATCAAAGTCATTTCATCAATACATATCTGTAGGGGTGCTAAGGATCAATGGCACAAATCAGTTTGGGGCAAGGGAACATTTCAAGGAATAGCTCCAAGTAAAAATAATAGTAGACTATTATAAATACTAAGGGAAATACAAAATTTAGAGAGAAGAAGACATACAAGATTCATCCCTGCAAGCCAAAACACCAAGAATGTCAAAAAACCTCCATCAGGAAAAAAAGGAGTACAAAAGTTAGAAAAATACTGCCTCCAGTGCTTCAGGTCAATTACAATGGAATTTGTTCCCAAAATTATGGGCCAGTTCTCAAAATCAGTCTCATAAAACCAAGAGTGACAGTACTTTGGCAAAGGGCCTCTAGCAGACTAGGCATCAGAATGAAAGGTGTAAAAGGAACAATTGCCTTTTTATCCTACTTTAGCCTAGCTTCTAAAAAAATTCAAGGAAAACTTCATCATCGAAAGAGATAAAAGCCAATACCAATAAGATGCTATTTCCAAGATAGGCACAGTAAACATTTATCAGTTGGAAATGCATTACCTGCTTTTGGTTTTCACAGTGATTTTTGCAAGAATTCATGTCTTAAAAGCAGAACAGGCACAGGGTGCAGAATTTGGTTTTCAAAAAAGAGCCTCCTTCATGAAAAGTAGAGGGCCCATAGACAACTTGTTCAAAAATAGTCTTCAAATGATAAATAGAGATGAAAGAAACTTTTTGTTTACAAGGCCTCCTTCAATTATGAGCAGATGGCATAAACACAGTGTTTACAAGGCCTCCTTCACAAATAAGCAGAGGGCCCACTTACCACAAGTGCATAAGACCTCCTTCATAACAAGAAGAGGGTAAAATCCTCAAGTGTTAACTCTGTCTTTAAGAAAAATCACCGGGGCAAATACTGAGCTGAAGAGGTCTTGTTGTGAAGACACCGTGCAGAAAGAGAGAAATCAGTTAGTAAACAGACTCAGTTTGTTTGAATATATTCAAGAGTGATAAGAAAAGATCACAGTTTACTAATTATGCCCTTTTCAAATAAGCAAAGGAAGACACTGTACTTGTTAAAGATGAGTTTTTTATAAATGTAAGATGACCTCCTTCAAAATGAGCAGAAGGTCAGGTTTCCCAATGTTAACACTGTGGTTGAGGAAAGTTGTCAGAAATGGGTAGGGTCGAGAAATAGTGTGTTTGAAAGAGTGCATTCACTAACAAACCAAGGCTAGAATTTTAATTAAATCAATCTCATCTAAATGGTACAGGAGGTAGACAAAGCTCTGTTTAAAAGTGACTTCTGCAAACTGATAAAAAGAGAAATTCACACAGGTGATTTATGTAAAAGAGGCATCTCTCATTTAGATAGGCCTATTTAGTTGATCAAAATACTCCCTCCAAGTGATGAGTAAAGGGTAAACAAGGATAACAAGGAATTTTGCAACTTTGAGATGCTTTCATCAAATGATAGACAAAGCCTTGAATTTATTAAAAGATTGAAACCTGAAGTGGAAAACAAGCACCCAGAAAGTATTTTGAAAGCACCCCCTTCACAAATAAGCAGACGGTCAATAGTGGTTTCAAGTGACCTAAGTGGTTACATTAGCCAGAATGCCTCCTGCTAGAGATGAGCAGAGGGAAAATCACCAAAAGTTAAAGTTTGTTTGAAAAGAGAGAGACACTGTGTTTTAAGAAAACCTTCAGTTTGATGAAAAATACAAAGGAAAAAATGTCAAAATCACCACAAGGAGGGAAAAAGTGTTCAAAAGTGTTTTAAAAAGAGCTATAAAAGCTCTCAAAATTGAAGTTCACTTTCCATTCTGCAAATGAGCAGAAGAAAAACATTCCTTCCAAACCCTGGGCAAGTAGTTGGTAAAGGTTTTTAGGATGCGACGCACCTGTAGCCAGACGCGACGTGCATGTAGCTTCTCACCAAAGCTTTTTGCACACGACGCGACCTGCCTGTAGCGTCATGCAACGTGCCTATGCGTTTCAACCAACCGGCCCCGCTCGACGTTCAGAGGGTGCCTAGTGCCCGACTTGACAACACCACAGTGGCGTGCAGGTGCTACGCCCCTGTGCATAGGAGCATAGCACTGCTCAAAAGACCTCCAACTCACCACAAAACATATTTTTTGCACAGTAAAATTATCTCCAAAATCACACAACACATTTTCAAGAGGTATTTACTGTTTTCCTCGCCTAAGTTTTGATTTTGTGAGGTTTTAGGATCAATTTTATTAAGAAAAAGACATAGTCTAAATGAAGGGGAAAAAACAGTTGGTTCTTAAAACCACCATGTTTACTAAAGAGACAAAAAGACAATGATTGAGGAAAAGCGCCTATTATCAGTTTACAAAGTTTGTTTTGTGTAAAAGGTTAAAAGACAAAACTTAGTGATTTCAAAGTAGAAATGGCACAGTTCTTAGGAAGGAAACCTATTTTCATTAAAAAGAACCCGTTTTCTAGTTAAGAAAGAGATACAGTGCTGAAAGAAGAGTTCTATTTTTTTAGTTCATTTCAAAGACCTGTGTTGGTAAGAGAGTGAAGGAAAGCCTAAAAAAAGCTATGCCTCCAAAGAAAGTCAGCAAGGGTGGATTTCCCAAAAGGATTGAGCCTATTACAACTCAGGAAATAAATGACTCCCCTTCGGTTATTTTCAACTTCCATGAGGTAGGTTTCCTTGATTTTTTCCAAAAAGTCTAGGAGGTCACCAATCACCCTCCCTTGACACAATTTTTTGTTCTGAGGCTGCAAGGAAAACATGTCCACCTAGCAGGCCTTGATTTTGTTCTCACTCCTAGGTCAGTGTCAAGGGCCACCAAGATTCCCTATCTCGGTGAGAAATAGTTCAAACAAGCCTACTTGAACCTAGACCACTACAAACCCTTCCTAAAACCAGAACATTAGGATGCTTGCCAAGCTATATTTCCTTTTTCTCACTTATTGAGCAGCTATGCCCCCCTCATGAGAGTTATCATGATGTATTTCGCATGTGAAGGGAGATATTCCCGAGTTTATTCCTATCACATTAGGATTCTCATGCATTTCAAAAGAACTCAGTTACTAAATATCCCTTTATTCCTCTGCAAAAGCATAGACAAGATGTCCTCCCTTGTTCAAAAGAGACCTCCTGCTCAGCAAAAATCTAGTCTTTTCCATCATTCCCTCATCAAAATCACCATCCTTCACCAGCTTGAAAAGAAAGGAGTGTCTTGGGAGACTTTCATTTCTCATCCAGATTTTGCTACCACCTCTTCATCTCATGACCCATCTCGTATATCCTCCTCACCTTCTACTCACTATGTCTCTCCTTCATCAAGTCAAAAATACTCCTCGAAAGCAAGAATCTCCTATGATTGATAGTGAAAAAGAGTAGTCTTATGAAAGCAGGCATGAATTTAGTGATGATGAGGAACATAGGGACACTAAGAAAAATAGTGAGCATGAACCAAGTGACAAACCACAGGGAAGTGACCATGAGTATACTATTGATGGTGAAGAAAGCTCACCAAAGGATAAGGAAGTCAGTGGCACTCAACAAATTAGTGAGGATGAAGAGAAAAACAACCCTAAACAGAGCAGTGAAAATGAGCAAGGGAATAGTGATGATGAAGAGCAGCAGGGTAGTGATGATGAAAAGCAAAGGGAAGATGTTCAAAGCAGTGATGAGGAACACCACAGTCCTCAAAAAAGTCATGAAACCAATCAAAGGGATAGTGGAAAAAGCGCCTCCCAAAAAAGTAGTGACCATGGTGGCAGCCCACACACAGAGTCTAAGGGAGATAGTGAACATGATGGCAGCATGAAAAATGACAAAGAAGACAGTAACAATGAAGGCAACCCTCAAAAAATTCAAAACAATGATAAAGGTGAAGATGGAAACCCTAAACAAACTCAAAACAATGAGGAAAACAGTGAACCGGGAAGCAAAGCAAGTGATGATGGTGGCAGGAGTGTAAAGGATCAATTTGAACAAGTGCTAGTGATAAAAAATCATCTCTCTTCTCCTTAACATAGCCAAGAACATGTGCTTACTACCTCTCCTAGGCAAGGGGCCATGATTCATTCTCCAGAAGCACCAAACGCTAAAAACACCAAATCTGCAAAGAAGAAAATCACTCCAGCAGTGACTAGTAATGTCACTAGGGTGCTAAGAAGTAGAGGCAAAATTCCTAAGAAGAGTATTGTTGAATTTCCAAAGAGAAAAAGAGCAAAGAAGTCTATCCAAATCAAGGGCAAAGAAAAATTTGAACAACAAGAGAGTAGTCATGAAAAGAAAAGAGAGTTTGACATCATACAAATAGACAGTGATGCTGGAGATGATGAAGCTAGAATTATTGAGTCACTTTTACATAACAGAGAAGCCCAAATCCATGACTTAGAAACTGATCTAGAAAGGTCAAAGGACCTCATACATTTTCTACAAATGAAAAATAAACAAATGAGTGGGCAAATGGAAATTTATGAGGCCCAAGAATTCAAATACCAAAGGGAAGCATACAAAGCACAAGTCAAGCTTGAAGAGTATATGGGTGAATTCGATGATATTGAGGAAGAAGAACAACCATGAAGAAAAAGGCCTAAGACTATGGGTCTTAGGAAAGCTTTGGAGAAACAGAAGGAAGAAGAAGCAGCCCTTGTTCGATCTTATCCTCTCACACAATTGCTTGCCCAAGAAATAGAAAACGATAAAGAATCATGGCTTGAAAGAGTGAACAATAATTGAGAGGATAAATTAGACAAAGCAAATAGTGACTTGGGTTTGCAAAGGAAGATGGCTGGGCACTACAAGTAATTGAACCAATTTGCCCGAAGAAAACTCAAACTTGCTCAAGAAAGGCTCAAAACTGCCCAAAGGAGGCGCCCGATGGAAAAATACATATCTAGGCTTGAAATATTGGCTTCAGCTTCCTTGCATGCTTCTAAGAACCCATAAGGGACTTGCTCGCCAAAATTGAGAAAATTTTGACATGATCTTGTTTTTTGTGTTTTTTGGCCCTAGTTGCACATTTTTCTAGGCGTTTCCATATGTGATAGGAGCATTTTCAGCTCATGAAAGTTATTTTTTTGGATTTATTAAATTTGGGGGCAGCTACTCACAAATTTTCAGATCAAAAGGAGGTGTTTTGGTCCCCAAAGAGGCAAAAATCAGTCAAAATTCACTTTTCTGCCTCACATATCAGCAGATGAGACCCTCCTGGGTTTTTTCACTTAGTCAACCTTTTGACAGACTTACAGGGATCAGTTTGGGAAAAATCAAGTAATTTCAGAAACTAGACATCTAGGGCTTTCCAACGAGCTATCACATGCCCTTTTTTGACATTAGGAAGTCCCTCAAAATTTATCTGCAAAACATGATTCTTTTTGCTGCTACGCTCCTGTAGCATTTTGGCTAAAAAAGCAGTTTTATGAATATGATCATCCAAATGTGCGTTTAGATATTTTTAACTCCATGTCAGAGATTAAAAGTGAATTTTCTTTCTATTATTAGCTTAAATAGATATTTTTGAAGATATTTTGTGCCTTGGGCTTTGCAAAGCCTCAAGGACAAAATTGGATATTTGTATTAGGCCAATGGCCTTCTAGATGCTTAAGGAGGGTTTCTTTCTCTTTGGCCTATATAATCCAAGATAATTCATTGTAACTAGATGCTGAAATTGATATTATAGAGCAATACATAGCATTACAAGCTTTGAAGAAATATTTTGTCTCATGAAGTAGATGATTTCTTGCCTGACTTGGATGGTGGAGGAGGATTGTTTGTAGGATTCCATGGCTTGGTGAATGGTATTGTGTTCCTTATCTGTTATGTTTCCTTAGTTTATCATACATGTTTTCATGCTTCTTGCTTTCTGTAGGTCAGTAAAGAATAGATTTGAGACATGCCCATGGAGGCACCTCAATTTTCCTGATTCATTGCAGCTTCTATGTTTTCATCTTTCTTGGTTATGTCAAAGAATTATTAATTGCTCTTTGGTACCCTAAGAATTTGTTATCAGTTTCATTAATGGTTATTATGTATGCTGTCTAGTATGATTCATGGTACACCCTGCTTACTCATAGCTAATCAAAACTCCATCTCTGAAATCTCTCTTTGAAGTATTGATTGTCTTAGTTAAGTCAAAGAGGTCTTGTTTCGATCTTGCCCTTTGTCCATGCTCTGCAGTCTTATTTAAAAGTTCCCGATAACTCAAGATATGATGTTTATGAGTTCCCTCTTCATAGATTGAGTTGTTTGTTTGTCTTATTTTTTTTCCCCAAAAGTCTGAAGGTGATTTTCCCAAAGTTAGAGGGTATTATACTTCTATGCATCACTTTATTGTTTATTTTCTACATCTATCAGTTTGAGTTTCATTTATAGTGATTAATGGTTAGGCCCACCACATGAATGTTTGTTGTAAAACTATTTATGCTTAAAACCTCTTTGTCTCTCACAAACTTAGTGTCCATCTCATTTCACTTTCACCTAAAGAATCCATTTATCTCGACCAAATCGGCCCTGCAGTAATACCTTGTCCACCATTTGAATCAATCTCGACCTTTTCAACACCATAGCCCAGTTGATCTGACAAAATTTTTATCTATTTATCCTTTGATCAGTTCTCCCTCAAAAAACCTAAAACAAAGTAAAACATACTTAACAAATAGCCTAAAATCTAACATACATAAGAAAACAAATTTACATCCTTTGCATAATAGAGAGAGCCCTCTCTGAGTCCAAGAACGCTAGGTCTCAGGGCTCCAAAGCTTGGTCTGATGTTACCCTGTCATTTTGCTTGCCAATATACCAAATCACTGGACCCTAACATAATGGCGATCACGGTGGGACTCTGAGTAATAAACAAAATTAGACTACCCAAATATTTCAACATCTCCTAAGAAGACTATCTTGTCAATTTATCCCACCACTCACTAACATAATGGCGATCACGGTGGGACTTTGAGTCAAAAAATCCTAGGTATCCCTTAGGACCTCTCAAGATCTCAGTCAAACTTAGAAAACTTAAGTGTTGTCTAAAGAGTAGAAACTATCTTTTTCACCATCTTAGCAAAATGATGATTTAGCTATAGAACACTCTTACAAAGCTTAGGGCTACATAAAGAAACTTAGAAAAACCCCAAAACATCCTTAGATTGGTTTTTCGTCAGTATTGGTGGTGGACCATACACATATACCCACAAAACAACTAAAAACATCCACCTGGAAACTCCACTAGCCTCCAGTGGGCCTATTACTCCACTAATCCTTAACAAATCTCCTAGGAATGCATTAAACAATTCCAATCATGCTGATGGTGGACAACAAAGTCCAAATCCTCCACCTGGCGACTCCACAACCCTCATTAGACCAAAAGACTCCACTGGTAGAGAACTTTAGACTGGTTGAAAAGACACAGTGATCCTTTCTGATTAACAAAGATGGATCCAAGGATACAAAAGAGATATGCTCCGATGAGTAGAGAACATATCCCTGGATTCCCACAAAAAATGCCTCAAATAAATTGGATTAAAAACTTGCCTGTATTTCAAAATAAAAAATTTGATGACCCCTTGTTACATCTCATCAAATTTCATATACATGTATGGAGGTTAAAGGTTGAATGGCATGAGGACTGCCTCATGAAAATGTTCATGGGGACATTAGAAGGAAAGGCAAGAGAATGGTATGAAGGCCTAGAACCTGGCATCTTGTTTTCTTTGAAGGATTTCCACAAAGTATTTTATAAACACTATATAGGGCATTTTCCATCTCTATCATTGGCTGAAAATTGTTGTGATAAATCTGAAGACCTCATACAACACCTTGTAAACATTGATGAAGACTTAGGAAATTTGCATCCTGAGGATCTTTTAGAGGAGGTTCATACTTTTCATACCCAAGATAAATATCTTGACAGCCAAGAAGTATTGGTTGAGGATGAAATCAAATCTGAAATGGAAGAAGAATCAAAACCTTTAGGATCTCTACCTTTGTGCTTTGATTCATTTCAGATTATACAAGCAAACTGACCTCCTGAAAATCTATCAGAGGCGACTCATGAATCCCATGCTTATTGTCCCAAACATCAAGAAAAATTGGTTGAGGAGGAAACCAATCAAGAAATGAAAGAGAACCCACAAGATCTCTCTAAAGGCACAAGTGATGATTCATCATCTCTCGTAGGTGAGGACCAAAAAGACATTTATCCTTTTTATTGTAGTTATATCCAAAGAGAGATGAAAATTCCTCCCTTTTTAACTGAAGAGGAGATAGATCAACTTATAAACCTACAGACAGCCTCTAAAACTTCATATGACCAAAAATTTTCTGATCATTCTCCTGTTAATCTTACATACCATGAGTCAAAAAATAGATTTGTAAATCAATTTGAAGAGAAACAATCTGATAGTCCAATATGTATGGCTGGTGACATTACTTATATTAATTATTCTCCAAGGTTTGATCAATATGTTGATGATTATGATATCCAAATAGAAACTAACCTTGCAGAGCAATCAATAGTTGATTTATGGGATGAATTTCATTATCATCAAGTTGAAAAAAGTAAGCAGCCAATACATGTCACCTATGACACTGATAAGGAAAGCCTTGAGAGTTTGGAAGTAAGAGAAGAGTCTCTAACTCTTTGCTCCACTTCGCTTCAGTCCATCATAAATAACTTTCACATAATTAGAAATCATAAGTCTTTCAACTTTGATGATGAGGTTGAGGAGGATGATGAAATTCTTGAGCAAGTTGTCAATGAGAAGCCTTCTCCTGAAATGGTTGAGGAAATCATTTCGGACATGGAATCCTCCTTAACTCCATATTTTTAGCCACCAAGTTCCATTGAGTTACAAATTACAGATGAGGAAATAGAGGTTGATAATTACATGAGATTTGTCACACTATCCTCTCAAGAGGATTTACTGCCAAAGTGTATCCCTGCTCATCAAAATGATGACCTTCACACAGTTTTCAGTCCACTTAATCAGAACACATCAGCTTGGAAAGAAGACTACACTGCAATATATGATGAGTCTGACTGTTCAGGTGATCATGAGGAAGAGGAGGAGTTTCTTTCCCAAGAGAGTCCCAAACATAGCCAAGTGGAAGAAAGAGTAGTCCTGAATTAAGCTTATATATCAAATCCTCTAGATCAGGTATTATTCCAAGATCCATTTGTTGTTTTCCTTGAGAAATCTGAAGGAGTAGTGTGTTCCGCCCAGAACGGTCTGTTTCAAAGTGTGAGAAAAATTTTAGGCACTACTGTTCGAAAACAAGTGAGGTGGAAGTGGCCTTTTTATTGCTTCAATACTCTCAAAAAGCTGAAACAAAATCCCTCATGGAATCATCTGCTTGATTGGCTTTGTTGGAAGAGAGATTTCACTAAATGAATGTATATTGTGTATAGGTTATATTAGGATAGATAGATAGGTGTGAAAAATAAGCTCAGCCTTGAGAGAATCTTTTTAATCCTAGATTGTTTGAAGAAAAAGTAAAAAATAGAAAATACAACAACAATAGGAAAAGTAGAAAAAGAGGCCAGTTTCTAAAGCAACGGTACAGCCCCATACCCAAAAAATATTCATGCTGAAAGTGCGCAAGTCTAAATGCCACTACTAGTGCTCAAAAGATATCTTGTTTAGTTATCTAGTCTAATCATAACTAAGCATGTTTTAAATTGATTTCTGATAAGTTAGTGAAAAAGAATGATAGTCAAAATATGTAAGCTTGAATTATCAATGAAAGTAGATTAGGAAAAGATGTTGGTTCCACACGCTCAAAACAGAACCAAAGAGGAAAACAAGGATCAAAAACAAACTATGTATCCTAGCCCTGATTTTTCTAAATCTCATCTTGTGTGAAAATAATGTTTGTGTGCAGCCTGTCTTTTATGCCACAAACACATGACAAATCAGACCGTCTAATCCTGATTTGGTCATTTTTCAATTTCATGTTTTAGTTTAGTGAATGAAATCCTATCAAACAACTTAAGCTTGACAGTCGATCTAGCATAGGTATAGAATCAAAAGAGTTCATTAGTTTAATATGAACTCCCGGAAGATATAAGTGTAGAAGTAGATAGTGTTTTTCACTTTCAAAAAATGTTGTGTCAAAGGGTTGGTGGTCCAAGTGCACCTAAAGAAGGAAAAAATGTTAGGAAATATAGCTGGGTAGGTAGAGATGACTTTGATGCTAATCATGCTATAAATTTTCAGAAATAGCATTAAGAAAGAGAGAAATTTGCGCCAATGGATAAGGCACTGATCTTCACAAGCAAGAGATCTGCAATTTTGGACACCTCCTGAAAAGGAGCTACCCTCCCCAAATGGAGCCACTGTTAGTCATCAGTATTTTTTGCATGTTTTGATGACTAGATTCCTTGACTGAGTTTTCTAGAAGCTAATCTCAGCACAATAGGTTGTCATCGAAAACACCTCAGAAAACGATTTTGTCACCTACCTTTCCTTTTCGATATGATGAGAAAATTGTCGGTTTTCAAATCATATCACAATTAAACAAAGAAACCTCCCATCTATTAGATGTTATAAGTTTGTCCTCTCCACCATCAAAATCCTTTGTTTTGTGTACAACCCACTGTCTAACATTTAATAAAGTGACTACCCCTCAATCCTTGATCATATTGTCATGTGATAATCCACTCATGCCTAAGAAGCCATTCAAGAGCTGTGACAAAATCTTTAGGTCTAGGTGGTCGTGTTTTAGGGAAAACTCCTTGTCAAGATTGTTTTAAGCCAAAACCCTGTTTGTCATCATCATGTCAGCCATCATTCTCTTCACACCCAACAAAAAAAACCCTGGTCTACCCTTAGGTCACACACCACTAAATCTTGCTTTGTCTCTTTTAGGCAGAGCTAACAAGTGTTCAAATCAAGAAAGAGAAAGAGTTTCCTTGAAGAAATATGATCAAGTGAACTTTCAAGCATTATCATCATGTTATATCAGCAAAGGTTTTCAGTGATCAAAGTCATTTCATCAATACATCTCTGCAGGGGTGTTAAATATCAATGGCACAAATCGGTTTGGGGCAAGGGAACATTTCAAGGAACAACTCCAAGTAAAAAGAATAGTTGACTATTATAAAGACTAAGGGAAATACAGAGTTTAGAGAGAAGAAGACATATAGGATTCATCCCTGCAAGCCAAAACACCAAGAATGTAAAAAAACCTCCATTAGGACAAAAAAGGAGTACAAAAGTTAGAAAAATACTGCTTCCAGTGCTTCAGGTCAATTAAAATGGAAATTGTTCCCAAAATTATGGGCCAGCTCTCAAAATCAGTCTCATAAAACCAAGAGTGACAGTATTTTGGCAAAAGGCCTCTAGCAGACTAGGAATCAGAATGAAAGGTGTAAAAGGAACAACTGCCTTTTTATCCTACTTTAGCCTAGCTTCTAAAAAAATTCAAGGACAACTTCATCATCAAAAGAGCTAAAATCCAATACCAAGAAGATGTTATTTCCAAGATAGGCATAGTAAACATTTATCAGTTGGAAATACATTACCTGCTCTTGGTTTTCACAGTGAGTTTTGCAAGAAGTCATGTCTTAAAATCAGAACAGGCATAGGGCACAAAATTTGGTTTTTAAAAAGAGCCTCCTTCATGACAAGTACAGGGCCCACAGATAACTTGTTCAAAAATAGTTCTCAAATGATAAACAGAGATGAAAGAAGGCTTTGTTTACAGGCCTCCTTCAATTATGAAGCGAGATGGCAAAAACACGGTGCTTACAAGGCCTCCTTCAAAAATAAGTAGAGGGCCCACTTACCACAGTTTCATAAGACCTCCTTCATAACAAGCAGAGGGTCAAATCATCAAGTGTGAACTCTATCTTTAAGAAAAACCATCAAGGAAAACACTGAGCTGAAGAGATTTTGTTGTGAAGACACCATGAAAAAAGAAAGAAATCAGTTAGTAAACAGACTCAGTTTGTTTGAAGATATTAAAGAGTGATAAGAAAATATCACAATTTACTAAATATGCCCTTTTCAAATAAGAAAAGGAAGACATTATACCTGTTAAAGATGAGTTTTTTATAATGTAAGATGACCTCCTTCAAAATGAGTAGAAGGTCAGGTTTCCCAGTGTTAACAATGTGGTTGAGGAAAGTTGTCAGTAATGGGAAAGGTCGAGAAATAGTGTGTTTGAAAGAGTGCATTCAATGAAAAACCAAGGCTCGAATTTTGATTAAAGCAACCTCATCTGAATGGTAAGGGAGGTAGACAAAGCTCTGTTTAATAGTGACTTCTGCAAACTGATAAAAAGAGAAATTCACACAGGTGATCTATGTAAAAGAGGCATCTCTCATTTAGACAGGCCTATTTAGTTTATCAAAATACTCCCTCCAAATGATGAGTAAAGGGTAAACAAGGATAACAAGGAGTTTGAAACTTTAAGATGCTTTCAATGAAATGATAGATAGAGCCTTGAATTTATAAAAATATTGAAACCTAAAGTGGAAAACAAGCGCCCAGAAAGTATTTTGAAATCACCCCCTTCACAAACTAGCATAGGTTCAACAGTGGTTTCAAGTGACCTAAGTGGTTACATTAGCCAGAATGCCTCCTCCTAGAGTTGAGCAGAGGGAAAATCACCAAAAGTTAAATTTTGTTTGAAAAAAGAGAGATATTGTGTTTTAAGAAAACCTTCAATTTTATGAAAAATAAAAAGGCCAAATGTAAAAATCACCACAAGGAGGGAAAAGTGTAAAGCGTTTTAAAAAGAACTATAAAAGCTCTCAAGATTAAAGTTCACTTTCCATTGTGCGAAAACTGACGGAAGAAAAATGTTCCAACGAACCACAGACTAGCGGTTGGTAAAGGTTTTTTAGGATGCGACGTGCCTATAGCCAGGATGCGACGTGCTGGCAGCTTTCTCGCAGAAGAATTTTGCACCGTGCAGCCGCGCACGTGCGTTTCGACCAACTAGCCCCACTCGACGTTCGGAGGGCGCCGGTGCCGGGCACGAGAGAAGCAACCCTTGTTTGATCTTATCCTCTCACACAATTGCTTGCCCAAGAAATAGAAAATGATAAAGAACCATGGCTTGAAAGAGTCAACAAGCATTTGGAGGATAAATTAGAGAAGGAAAACAAAGACCTGGTTTACAAAGGAAGATGACCGGGCATTACAAGAAATTGAACCAATTTTCTCGAAGAAAACTCAAACTTGCCCAAGAAAGGCTCAAAACTGCCCGAAGGAGGTGCCTAGTGAAAAAAGTGGAAAAAGATATATATAGGCTTGAAATATTGGCTTTAGCTTACTTGCATGCTTCTAAGAACCCATAAGGGGTTTTCTCGCCAAAATTGAGCAAATTTTGACATGATCTTGTTTTTTGTGTTTTTTGGCCCTAATTGCACATTTTTCAAGGCGCTGCCATGTGTGCTAGGAGCATCCTCAACTCATGAAAGTAATTTTTTTGGATGTATTAAATTTGGGGGCATCTACTCACAAATTTTTAGATCAAAAGGAGGTTTTTTGGTCCCCCAAAGAGGCAAAAATCAGTCAAAATTCATCTTTCGGCCTTACATATCAACAGATGAGACCCTCCTAGGTTTTTTCACTTAGTCCACCTTTTGACAGATTTTTAGGGATCATCTTGGAAAAAATAAAGTAGTTATAGAAACTAGACATCCAAGGCTTTCCAACGAGCTATCACGGGCCTCATTTTGACATCAGGAAGTCCTTCAAAAGTTATTTTCAAAACAAGCTTCTTTCTGCTGCTACGCTTCTGTAACATTTTGGCTTAAAAAGCAGTTTTTTGAAGGTGGCCCTCCAAATGTGCGTTTAACTAGTTTTAACTCTATGTCAGAGATTAGAAGTCAATTTTCTTGCTATTTTTGGCTTAAATAGATATTTTTTAAGATATTTTGTGCCTTGGGCTTTGCAAAGCCTCAAGGAAAAAATCAGATATTTGTATTAGGCCAATGGCCTTCTAGATGCTCTACGAGGGTTTCTTTCTCTTTGGCCTATATAATCCAAGAGAATTAATTGTAACCAGAGGCTGAACTTGATGTTATAGAGAAATACATAGCATTACAAGCTTTGAAGAAATACTTTGTCTCATTAAGTGGATGATCTCTTGCTTGACTTGGATGGTGAAGGAGGATTGTTTGTAGGATTCCATGGCTTGGTGAATGGTATTGTGTTCCTTATCTGTTATGTTTCCTTATTTTATCATACATTTTTTCATGCTTCTTGCTTGCTGTAGGTTAGTAAATAATAGATTTGAGACATGCGCATGGAGGCACCTCAAGTTTCCTGATTCATTGCAGCTTCTATGTTTTCATCTTTCTTGGTTATGTCAAAGAATTCTTAATTGCTCTTTGGTACCCTAAGAATTTGTTATCAGTTTCATTAATGGTTATTATGTATGCTGTCTAGTATGATTCACGGTACACCCTGCTTACTCATAGCTAATCAAAACTCCATCTCTGAAGTATTTATTGTCTTAGTTAAGTCAAAGAGGTCTTGTTTCGATCTTGCCCTTTGTCCATGCTCTGCAGTCTTATTTCAAAGTTCCCGATAGCTCAAGATATGATGTTTAGGAGTTCCCTCTTCATAGATTGAGTTGTTTTTTTGTCTTATTTATTTTCCCCAAAAGTCTGAAGGTGATTTTCCCAAAGTTAGAGGGTCTTATACTTCTATGCATCACCTGATTTTTTATTTTCTGCATCTATCAGTTTGAGTTTCATTTATAGTGATTAATGGTTAGCCCTACCACATGAATGTTTGCTGTAAAAATATTTATGCTTAAAACCTCTTTGTCTCTCACAAACTTAGTGTCCATCTCATTTCATTTTCAACTTAAGAATCCATTTATCTCGACCAAATCGACCCTGCTGTAATACCTTGTCCACCATTTGAGACAGTCTCGACCTTTTCAACCCCATAGCCCAGTTGATCTGACAAATTTTTTATCTATTTATCCTTTGATCAGTTCTCCCTCAAAAAACCAAAAACAAACCAAAACATAATTAAAAAATAGTCTAAAATCTAACATAAATAATCAAACAAGTTTACATCCTTTGCATAATAGAGAGAGCCCTCTCTGAGTCCAAGAGGGATAGGTCCTAGGGCTCCAAAGCTTGGTCTGATGTTACCCTGTCATTTGGCTTGCCAATCTGCCAAATAAATGGACCCTAACACTAGGGATGATGACAAGACATGGATGTAACTGATGATGGTAGTTAAGTGGCCCAAGGTTGGAGCTGTAAATCAGAGTGGCGGCAGTCATAAAAAGTTTTGGTGAGGAAATCCCTGGAGTCAGTAGGACATCCAGGGTGGGTGTATGGTTGTTACGAGTGTCATGGTGGGGTGTGGTAAAGAATGCGTATCTCCAACCAACGGTGATTAGGGACTGCTGCTAGGTGAGAAATATGAATGGATGGGTGGGAGTGCTCTCCTAAAAAACCTTTGTAATTTTTCCAAAAGAATATAAAATGGGTTTGGATGTACAAGGACGGAGACGGGTGCCCCTATAAACATGAAAATAATCCTTCACAATGGTGTGAGAAGTGTGTTTTGCTTAGGGTGGGGGCTCCATTGGTTGGTCTCGGTGCGGGGGTGATGAAGCGAATGAAAAGTGTTGCAGATGGGCTATGCTGATGGGGGTATGATAGGCCAAGTGCAATACGTGATGGCGCATTTTTGATCCGCTTATGAGAATGGTAGCCCAAGAAAGGGGTTTTAACATGATATGGGTAAAAATTGAATTGATGTATGATGGATGAATGAACATGAAGTACTTCTCGGGCTTGGATTTTATCACCATGGCTCCAAAATTTTGGTGTATTGTCTACATGAGTGATGGATGCCATGGAGGGCAAGACTCTACTGACCTGTGAGGATGTTTATCATGTAAAAGGTGGGGTAATGATAAACATGGTCGGGTGAATGAAACCTATAATTTATTTCTTTGGAGAAATGATGTCAGGATATGAAAAGCTTCTTTGGGGAGCCTATTATGCTAGGGATAGAATGATACCTGCCCTTGTACCTTTGTTGGTTGGGGCATATGGTGATTCGACATGTTTGTAATACCTGAAACAAATACCCCAAGTTAAAGCATCTTTTTTCATATAAAAATATTTGAAATAAATTTGAATGTAAAGAAATAAGAGAGGGCATACCTGGTGTGGCTAAAAAAAATACTTTTTTTGAGGCATGGACTTATGGAGACTAGCTTGAACATGATGAAGTGCTGATCATTGTGTTTCTCACGATTTTGCAATTGGGCCTTTTGAGCTCCAGTTAGGGTTTTTTGAAAAATGAGAAAAGGGAGATATATGGGCCAATATGGCTCATTTCAACTCATTTGGGTCTTTTGAGAGTCTGAGGTTAGAGTTGAGCCCCTGCTCTCGAGCCTTTCTTGTTGTTGTGGTCAGCCTGAGTACTCAGGATTCTCACCGTTAGTATCATGTAGGGCCCTAAATGTTCAGATTTTCAATTTTGTTATTTATTTTCCTGGGGGGTCTGTAAAAATGTGGATTTGTATAGACTTTATATCTCTTTTTTGCCTCGACTGTGCGGTAGATCAAGGCTGACCCACGTGGTCCTCTCGCAGAAAATAATTTTCGCATGAGGCCTTCACGCTTGGTGAAGAATGTGCGTGATGATCCATGCGTCTGTATCTGAGACATATGCATGATCATCATGCCTGAGATCTGCACACGTGTGGCAGGGTTAAATTTTTTTAAATTGGTTACAATTATTGGGTTTTAGTCACTGATTTTTTGGTTTTTCTCTAGTGACAGGATGTTGTTGTGTGAGAGAGACTGGTCTGTTCTTCAAGCAGCTATGGCCAAAGACCCTGGTGCTCGGGGGGTTTTGGCACAATATGGGTTGCTCAAATTCCTAGAGAACAACCTGCTGAGGTCACAGGATGGCTTGCTTCGATACCTGGTCTGTTTATGGAACAAGAGACAACATGTTATGGTGTTGCATCGTAGAGACGTCGTAATCTAGCCAGAGACTGAAGTTTACTTCGTGACTAGTTTACTGCCTCAGGGGGAGGCTCTTCCACACCCACTCCCGGCTGGGGGAGTGAATATATGCCGTTGGGCTTGGGTTCACTGTGGTCTCGATGCGATTACAAAGGGATGTGTCTATATCAGCTCTATGATAGATTTAGCTAAGACAGGTACCTTGGAAATAATAGTTCGCCTGACAGTGTCATCATCACCTAATAGGGCATCAGGTCCACATATTGCAGTCTTGCGCCGGCTTCGTGCCAGTCACTTCTATGACTGGGCTCGCCATGTCTACTAGGGCATGGTGACAGAGCTAAGAAAGGCCCAAAGGGCGACCTTTAAGGTATTCACCTATGTGAGCATCCTCTGCAATATCATGTATGAGAGGGTGGTGATGCTTAGACCTTTTTTGGCAGTTCCCTTGGGTCCACCTAGGGATCCTCTGATGCGGAAGTGGGCACCCGTGATGCCCCGAGGTTGAGGAGGAGAGGCTAGTCGCTATTGGTATGCTACATTTGAGGCGTGGTTCGAGTCAAACCCGCATATGTTTTTTGACTGCCCATACTCACCGATGGACTTCCGGGGGGACCCAAATATGGGTCATCTAGTCAGTTACGCATGGGGCCCAGTAGGTATGACCTTTGATGTTTTTATGTGTTTTTAAGGATTTTATCACATATAGGTCTATATGTATTTTATGGTGACACTAATACTATTTTTTTCTCTCTTGTAGATGTGGGTTCAACAGGGCATCCTACTACCCTCATGGTGGGACATCAGCCTGTGAGGAGGGTCCTAGTTGGGGCTATTCAAGCATATTGCGAGGCAGGGAGGTGTTGGGGGCCCTTTAGGGGAGGGTAGTAGTGTTGTAGTTTCCAGCGGGGATGCTGCCCTCCTTGCCCGTATTGAGGCAGTTGAGGCATGGGCGATGACAGTCGAGGCTCATGTTGTGGTGGTCGAGGAGCAGTTGGTTGTTGCTGCCCTTAGGGTGTTGGCGGCAGAGGCTACTAATGCTCACGCAATAGGTCTAGCTGACTCATGGAGTCAGTGAGAGAGGTTGACCCAAGGTATGCTGACCCGGGGATTTTTTGATGATTTGGATGATGTATGGCTCGAGACAGTCAAGGCTCATGTTGTGGTGGTTAAGGAGCGGTTGGTTGCTGTTGACCTTAGGGTGCTGGCGGTAGAGGCTACTGATGCTTGTGCAACAGGTCTAGATGAATCATGGATTCAGTTAGAGAGATTGACCTGAGGTTTTCTGACCCGGGGATTTTTTGATGATTTGGATGATACAGTATGGCTCAAGACAGTGATGGCTCGAGAGAGGGTGCATCGCCCGACTTTGCGTAGTGCGACACTTGCAGTTTTGGATGTTGCACCTTTACTGGCACCGGGTTCAGCCATGGGTCCAAAGGACCCACCAAGCAGGGCTCAACCCTAGAGATATTTGTATGTTTAGGAATAACACTCATTATGATGATTCTTGCCTATTTTGATGACATGTAGATATATTTTTTGACTGACATGATGGTTAGGGACATGATTTTTATACTAGGACTCATATATTTTTTGATGTATATATGCGAGATGTATATTTTTTGTAGCTCTTATGATGTGTATATGGTTATTATTTGTGCTTATGATGGATGTTATGTACCTATGATGGATCATTTATGTTTTATGCTTTGATTTTTATGGATGATGGTTTATAAGCTATGCATTCCAGTCTAGGATGTGGTTAGCTATGCAATCAACTGTCTGGTTTTGATTTCTTGGTATATGTGTAAATGTAATGTGATCAAAGTGACGACTCAACCTTCGTGCATGCAAGTAATTCCTAAATAGATGTGAATCTCGTATTTCAAAAACTTGGTTTAACTACGATACCACTAGCTGGGAATCAAGATAGACATGTAGATGGCGAATGCCCTGGTTGGAGGCATCGGTCAACAACCCGATGACTACATCATATTCTTCTTGATTATTGGTAGCTTATCCAATAAATACTCCGTTGGTGAGGAACGGTGACCAGTCAGGATAGAATATGGCCCAGGCGGATGCTACTATATTTTGCGACCATCGCGAGGCTTGATCAACGAATCCAAAATAGTGGATGGGGGGAAAATCCATCTATGACACAAGAGAAT
The DNA here is from genome assembly GCA_034641835.2 of Pinus albicaulis. Classification (NCBI taxonomy): domain Eukaryota; kingdom Viridiplantae; phylum Streptophyta; class Pinopsida; order Pinales; family Pinaceae; genus Pinus; species Pinus albicaulis. Next base: position 932,045,897 of record CM076583.1, read on the forward strand.
TTTTTAGAACAAGTCCTTGATGATTGTGATTATCTCAAAAATTTATGTTACATGCTTGCTATCTCTAAGGCTGAGACTTCCTACCCTATGGATGAAATATTCTGAGGTAGAGCCCATTGATGGGGTTAGATAGGCATGTACCGTCGGGCTCTGACATGATGTTTTCTCCTTTGAGGAGGAAATGTTTTATGATGTAGGTACATTTCCATAATGTTTCGAACTTCCTGGGTCCTAAGGCCTCTTGTCCAACATCATAGTGGAGGACTAGTTCCCTGTCTAAACACAAGCGAGGGGTGATGTTGCGGTCGAATGAAGCTTTTAACCTTTTCTTATGCACTTCATTATGTTGGAGAGACTCTCGTCGATTTTTGTCGACGAGTTCTAACTGTACCAACCGTTTCTCTAAAGGTTGGGTATCATCGAGGACTTTCATAGCTGCGTGTAAGTTGGGGATTTCACGTTCAATGGGAATCACGGCCTCCAATCCGTATACCAATTGGAAAGGTGTGAACCTTGTAGAGGTTTTAAATGCTGTGTGATATGCCCACAACGCTGAAAAAACCATATGGTGCCAGCGTGTTTTATGGTTATTGACCATACACTCTAACATTGTTTTGAGTAATTTGTTAACAACTTCTACCTGACCATTGGATTGGGGGTAGTATGGTGACGCAGATTCATGTGTGAATTCTAGATGGTGGGACAAATCTTGGAATATTTCATTTTCGAAATTCTTTTCATGGTTGGAGACTAATTCCTTAGGCACACCGAATCGTGCAATGATGTGGTTGAAGAGAAATCATGTTGTGGTTTCTACCCGTGTTTTCACATGAAGGCATGTCTTCTGCCCACTTGGTGAAATAATCGATGACTACAATAATGTATTTGTGGTTGCTAGATGACGGAGGGTTGCAAGTCATAAAGTTGATTCCCCATTTACAAAAGGAGCCTACCACGATGACTGGGTGCAGAGTAGAGGGAGGTACTCTTTCCTTGTGGGCGAAGCATTAGCATCGCTCACACTGTTTGACTGCTTGAATGCATTCGTGGAATAGGGTGGGCCAAAAATAACCCGCTCGTAGGAATTTTTGGGTAGTATCCATCCCTGAAAGGTGGCCATCGCAAGCCCCACTATGGCAGTCATTTAGGGCTTGCTCAACTTGGTTGTTCATGAGGCATCGACGTAAAACAATATCATCACCTCTTCAATAAAGGATGTCCCCCATGATGAGGTATCGAGGGGCCTGGTGGCGTATGTGCCTTTGGTCGTCATGGGTGAGCCATGGCTTTAACTTATGGGTTCGTAAGAATAGGAGGATGTCATCGTACCAAGGATCCTCAGTCGTCACTATAAATAGATGTTAATTTGGTAGTGAGTCATTAACTGGGGATCCTTTCGTCAGAGTTGGGAGGTCAGTGATGAACTCAACTAAGATTAAAGGTTTTTTTCTCTTTGGAAAGATAAAATGTAGGTCAAATTCCTGCAGTATGACTACCCATCGAGCATACTTATGGTTCATCAGAGGATGAGTTAGCAGATATCTCATGGGTTTGATAGCTGCTATGACTATTATAGTTCACAGGATGATGTAATGCCGAAGTTTTTGTATTGCGTGTACAAGGGCTAGGGCAGTTTTTTCTTCTAGTTTGTATTTTAAAGCGAGGCCAGATAGGAACCTGGTGTAATATATTATGTGTTCTTTACCATCTGGTCCATCTTGGACTAACACACCAGCTATGGTTGTGTCTGATCTTGATAGGTATAGGGTGCAGTCTTTGTCATAATTAGGTGGGCTAATCAAAGGGGTTGAAGACAATGTGTCTTTTAGTGCCTCAAATTATTTTTTAGCCTGATCATCCCATTTTAATGGAATTTCTTGACAGAATAGGCATAGGAATCCTTGCGCGCAAGTGGCATATTCGGGGACAAAGCGTCGTAAGAAGTTCACTTTCCCCTGCAAGATTTGTTGTTGTTTGAGAGTTTTGGGTGGTGGCACCTCTTTGATTTCCTGGACCCTGAGGGGGTCCACTTTGATCCCTTGTTGGGAGATGATGAATCCGAATAGTCTACCTACATTAATGTAGAAGGTGCACTTGAGAGGGTTCAAGTGTAGGTTGTAGTGTCGGCACCATTGGAATACCAACTATAAATCCTCTAGATGGTCACTTCTTTTCTTGGATCATACGGTGAGGTCATCCAAGTAAGATAAGATGAGGTGGGCCAAGTCATGGAACATATAAGTCATGGCCCGCTGGAAGGTGGCTACAACATTTTTAAGACCAAAGGGCATAACTTGGTATGCGAACGTGCCCCAAGGGGTAGTGAATGCCATCTTGTACCGATCCGCGTGCCAAATTTGAATTTGATTGTACATTGAGAATCCGTCCATGAAGGACAAGGCCTCATGACCGACACAAGCATCAATGACTTGGTTGATAAACTATGTAGGGTAGTTGGAAATCGGTGAAGACTCGGATGGTGCCCTATTTTTCATGATGGGTACAGGGTTGGAAACCCATGACACGTAAGGGATTGGGTAGATGAACCTGACTTTGTGAAGCTTGTCAATTTATTTATTGATTTCTTTTGCCTTAGATGGATGTAATTGACATTGTTTTTTGCAGATTGGTGGTATGTCAGGCCATGTGTCAATGTGGTGTTCTACAATAGTGGGGCTAAGCCCTGACATTTCCGAATAATCCCATGTGAAGATGTCCATGTACTCTTGTAATAAGTTTGTGTGAGCGAATATGCTTCCCCTAGTGAGATTTCTTCGATTTTGCTTGGTTTCCTTGAGATATTCACCTTAATGGTTGGAGAAATATTTGAAATATTCCTTTCTTCGAATGTGTCAAGCACCAGGATGGGGTTTTTGAACCAATCTACCTTCCTAGATGGAAGGAAGTATTTAGATTCAATGGCATATATATCTTGGGTTTCTAGGTTGTTAGGTCCGAACGTTTTTTTGGGAAGAAAAAATGAGCGGTGATGCATTATGTCCCACGGACAATCTGTTTCCGTCATGGCCTCTAACATATCCTTGTCTGAATGAAACAAGATGTCTAAGGGGGAATTTGTTTGTGCGAGGCCGTGAGGAATTGGTTCGAGCCTAACATTGATGGTTGATATACATGAATATGATTTCGTGGTTGATGCCATGGAACCAGATGAAGTTGACAGGGTGCAGACAGGTTGGGTTTGCATCGTCAACGATACTACTACTGTTGTGGTAGTTGTAGCAGTCTCAACACCAACGAAAGATGAGTAGAAATAACGAGTCATGATTCCCATGCATGATGAGATGAATCATATATGGTGTTGTTTTTCGTCAGTGTTAAATGGTGGAAGAATTTACATTGTGGTGGTTTTTTTGAGAGCAAACTTGTGCTCTACTGGCAACGTATTGAGGGTATGCACAATTTCCTGGATTTGGAAGTTGCGTTAACGCAAAGGTGCCGAAATTTTTCCATTAAGGGGAACAACTCTATTTCATGATTGCGACATGTGAAAATGGTGCATGGCATCAATGTGCCAATTGAGTAGATGGTGTGAGAACCATCGCTACTCTTTGTGTCTGAAGTGGATGCTTGGAGATGATTGGGCATTAAGGCATGTTTGCGCTTCTTCCATATCTGAGTCTTTGGTTTTAGTCGATCTATCTCTTTCAGGGAGTTCAAACTCAATGCTGCCCTTGTCGCTCGTAGCCTTGGGAGGTATTCATAATTCATAATATGGTGGAGTTATGAGAAAATATTGCAATAACAACATTTGATATTATCTTGATTAGAGATATGGATATGTGGCATGGTGGTGACCATGCGAAGACTATTTGTGAGTTTCTTGAGTTCCTGACATTGATTGACCATGTGATCATTTCTATCACATAGAACACATGTCGTTCTTGGTTGGTTTTGGGCCCTGCTAGAATGATGGGTCGCCTTAGTCTTCCTAGGGTTTTGGTAATGATGGGGGGAAGGCTGCCTTCTACCAGGTTTCCTTGGTTATAAACTAGTTACATCCGGGTATTTAGTAACCAATGAGCGTATGGTGTCTAACAAAGGTCGAAATTGGTGGATGTAAGTACAATGTCGAGCGTGATGGTTATCGTGACAAATCAGACAAGACTATTGCTCTTTGGTTCTCCACTCCCTCTGGGCTGCTGGAGTAATTGGGTACCATTTGAAAAATGATCTTAAATCTGAGCATTGAGTGACCAAATGGTTGTAGGCATCGCACAATGCATAGGCTGGGTTTATTCATGGAGGACAGTTGGGGGGCGACGATCTGCCCCCTTATTGGTAGTTTTTATGTTGATATGGAGAGAATGGACCTGGTTGCCTCATTCTCTTGAGTTGTCTAACTTTCCATTGATTCTAAATCTGATCCGTCTGTTGCGGAGAGACGTGTTATGGCCTGGCGTAAAAAATTTAATGCCAAATGGAATTGGGGAATGTAGGGACAATGACAAATCAAGTGGTTGTCAGAACACACTCAACATGAATAATAGACTACTCGTAGGCTGTCGTAGTACACTGGGTTGACTAGGTACCATATTTGAAATAAATCTAGTGCTGCACAGTCAACGATGAAATGATCTCGTTCATCACAGAGCACACAGAGCTAGACTGGAGCTTGAGGACGATTATAGGGAGGAGGTGGTCGTTCATGTGACAGTCTTTCCTATGGCACATATAATATCTTCCTTGTTGCATCTATCCTTTGAGTTGTAGTACTTTTTTCTGATTCTGTGTCCAAGCCAGTTAAGTTGGGGTTTTCAACGATGAAGCGTTCCATGAAATCCAACATAGACTGGAATCAGTGGATATGGGGACAACGTTGCACGTGATGGTTGCTCCGAAAAATCTGAAACGTATGTCATTGATGCTGAATTGAGTTGCTTTGGGAAACACACGGGACTTGATACCAATAGTTAAATTCTCTTAACTCGAGACACTATCTGACTAAGTGATCAGGCTCATCAGACAATGCACAAATTGGGGCCTGTAGTGTGGGCTTCATTTGATATCTTTGGTTCATTGGGGTGACTGTATACAAGCAAGATGTAGGCTCCTCTCGTATGTATAGTATGGTTTTAGGTTCTCCCTTGTCCATTTGCATGGGTGGAGTTGAGGGGTCATGTTGGTAAGATTTCTCTAGGGCTTGCAAGGAATCCCTATATTGTGGCATCTTTGGGAAATGATGTGTATAATTCCCATAATGGTCACATGTGGCACATGCATGGTTGGTGCGCATTTCTTTCCCTTTGTTGTTCATGGCCTGTTCCTTTTTATGGGAACTTGAGGTTGCAACATTTCTTTCGGTGTGTAAAAGAGGTTTTAATTCACCTAACTCTAGGAAAATATTAGTAGGATGGCCTACGATATCACATAATACGAAAGGTTATAATTCCCTAGGTAACTTGGGGGTTTCAAATTTCTTCTCTTTTTTGTTATTTTTCTTGGTCGCATTAGCTCATGCTGCTACAGGTGTTTTGTTAACCATTGTGCCCTCTTGAGGGGCGATAGGGGTTATTCTTGTAGAGGTGATGCCTGGACTTCCTAGCATGGCTGGTGGGACCAAATACCACATGGGTATTGTGAAAGCCATATTCAGCAATGTTATAGTTTCCAAGACTTGTTTTGACACAAAGCTAGGTGGGGGGTATAAAAATGGGGTTTGCGAAATGGTGTAGGGTAGGAATGTCGTGTCAGTGGCTTCGGCCTTCGTACTATTGGTTCCTATGTCTGTGCTAGTTTTGGTTTTTGATGAGAGCATCATGCACACCGATGCCCCCGTGCTTTCTGGGACCTCCTCTAGTATGACAGGGGGATCTCCTAGGAATGACCCTAGGATGTATGATGGTTTAAACTAGACGGGGCCAAATTTTGTATACAGTGTAAGTAGTTCTGTAGATGTGTCTATGTACGGTAACACGACATCGAGAGTCATCATGGGTTTCTTATCATAGTATGTGAGCTAGTCGATGGTGATGATACGACCGTCATGGGGAAACATCATTACCCTAAATCCAGAGGATGCGATTTTAGTCATGGTGTACATATAACTCTGCCCGAGGAGTATATTATAGTTGAACTGTGTGTCTAATACTTCAATGTATATAAGTATTGTCTTTCTAACCAGGTTTATAGGGACTTTTGATAAAGACCAATTGGGGCTAAAGGGTGACCATCGTATGCTCTAAGCATGATGTGAGATGGTTTTAGTTCAGGTGATCCTAAATTTTTCCAAACGGATTTGTTTATGATGTATGTGGAAGCTCCTTCATCGACGATGCATCAATGTATGGTGATGTTCTGAACTAAAACTGGTAGTTGGAAAGAGACTAAAGAAGGAATACCAGGGCTTGCTTTATCTAGGTCGAAAAACATTAGGCATGAATTGGAAGGGTCAATTGCGCCTAATGTGAAAAGTAAGGCCTTTTGTTGTCTTGGGCACGATTTTAGGACTTCCAACGCTGACATGGCAGCTGGTGATTTTGCTAAATCATCAAATATGCTATAGCTATAAGCAGATTTAGAGTGCTGTCTTACGCACCTGGTTGGTCCCTTGACCGTTTTTGGAAGGGGCTCTATAAGTACTTTGGATATGGTTAACAGTGCAATAGGTGCACTCGTACTCATACCTGATGGGTTGGTGTCCGGGGGGGGGGGGTATCATAGTTCCTATTCATGGTTTGGAAGAACAATTCTTCGCCAGTCATGTAAATTTCATGACTTCCACCTCCGATATCATTTTTTGGTGGTTTTTGTTGTTGGGTGTTAACCACTCCTTGGTGGGGGAAGGGCTCCTACATTACAATAGGTTGTTAGGTAGGCCCCCCTTGTCCACGGTTAGCCTGAAGTTTTTTCATTTCGGGGAGCTCGGGACAATGGTGAGTGTAATGGCCGTATTCACCACATATGGCGCAAGAATGATTTGTCCTTAGACTGGATCTCTTTTTTTTCCTTTGGGAGTTATTATTTGGCTCTTGGTTTTTATTTCGGTTGGGGTTTCCCCCAGACTAAGATCGCAGGGGGAATTTTTGATTACTTCTACACTATCCAAAGTCTCCCTATTTTTTATTCCTAGGCTCCCTTTCACATCGTTTAGAGGGTTATTACGGTTCTCCTAGTTGTAATACTAACATTGTTGAGCCTGGGATGGTTGCACTAGGTTCACTTTTGTGGTGGTGGATTTTGTTCGGGGAAAGGGGGTTATAGGTTCCCCTATCCCTGATTTGTGTAAAATTGTTGGGGGGGTTCTCTTCCATCAACATTCCTGGCTAAGTATTGGTTCCCCTGTGAGGGAGGGTATGAACCTCCCTGCTGTTGATGGTATGGTATCACCCTATTCATCATATTTTGCAAAGGTGTAGATTGACTTTGGTGGTAGCCAAGCTGTGACACATTCTGGGTAGAATAGTATGATTGTGGTACTGGATACTGCTATCTAGGTGACCTTTATTTAAGGAATCGATCAAAAAGTCTGCAGTATTCGACGCACCTGGTAAATATATATAAGTTTTCAGGTGTGGGGCGTTTGGAAAGACATTGTAAATATATCATGACTGGGTGTAGATGAGTTCAAGCTACCGGGATTTTCTAATGGCGTCCTCCTCAGAGGTAGGTTTTGCTTCGCCATGTCTTTTAAGATCTCTACTGTGAGATTTTTCAAAAATAAGTCGAACAACACTCTGTCGTCGAGTTTGGATTTACACAAACTGTGAAATTTCCACCATTCGTGGAGATGGTCCGATATATGGATGATTGGCATTTGCCTAAAATGAGTCAGAAATTCCATTCCTGAATCATGGTGAATGGGTAGCTAAAAATAAGTGAGGAATGTGGTAGTGAGGGCGCTAAAGGTTCCATGCGAAGCAAAAGGCTGCTCGACATACCATTTCGCCGCAAGCCCTATTAGGGTGCATTGAAAAAGTCTTAGTCGAATAGTATCATCAATGCTACTATTGGATGAATACCCAATTTCCTGGGTCTTCCACTTTCTTCCCTTAAAATTTTGGTATATTCGAAGGGAGCTTCATGGGCATGGGAGGCCAATTAAGTCTATGAAAAACAGGGTCATTAGTTAACTTCGTTAGATCTGGAATATTAAGTGATGCTAAGAAGGGTAACTGAGTATTGATTGCTATTGTGTACTGTGGAAAAACAAGTGTATGAATGTGATGGTTTATGGGGGGTGACTAGGGAATATTACCTTGTGGCATGCCCTGATGAATATTCTACTGACTCCCCAAAGGGGTAGCGCTCCTCTGCCCTCTAGGGGTTGTGGGAGGAGTTAAGTGTGGTGACCCTCCTAGGGTTTCCACTAGTTTGGTGTTGGGTGACCCTCGGGGATTTCCAATCATAGATGCCCTGATAAAGGATGAACCGATAATGGTGGCATTATTTCATCTTCGATGCCTAAATGGAAAAAGACCTGGCACTCTTCCCTCTAATGGGAGGAGGTCCAAGAAACACCTATATCAACGAGGTCCCATTGGGTCCGTTATGGTGTCGAATAGATTAATATTGGTGATACTTTTGGTTTGCTGGAGGAAGGAATTTTTTTATCGAAAAAAATACGATCACATGCATAAAACAAAGCGAAAAAATAAGAGGTAAATTTTCCTTTAAATTAACGCTATGTGATCAATCAAGAAAAAAATATGATTTTGTTTATTTTGTGTATGATACTCAAAATCCTATATAGAAATATTCATCCTTACACTTTCAATGTAACTGGGCCTTGCAGAGATGTATTTTTATGGGTACTGGGGCTAACGTCTCGAAAGAAATGGTGATGCCTTCGAGCAGCCCATGAATCAACCAAGGTAATGGTAAATGATCAAGTGTTGTTTGCACCATTACCTGTAGGGAAGGATGCCCTAGTTTTGGTCACTAAAGTACCGTCATCCCACGTGAGCGTTCGAATCTTGAGCTTCTTGGTATTCAACAAATAGTACCGAGCACTAGATGGGTCAGGTAGCCTAAAAAATTACCGCACGCACTGGGCCTAAGCTTAACCCCCTATGAAACAGGTCTCTGGTAACGCTCAAGTATTTGTTCCATGGGCGGATAGACAGATTTGAAGCTCCCTAAAAATTCAACATCTATGTTTCAAAATGTATAATGACCATGGAAACTTATTGGATGCCTACTATCGATGGTCCTAACCTGAACTATAATTTATTTTGTGGCCCCTGTGGGAATAATTTAGTGAGTTTGATTAGTGATTATTTTTAGATAGTCTCAATTTTCTTAGGATGTGCCTTGGTGAATTAACTGTATGAAGAGGATAAAGGTCCCAACACACTGGGTGCATTTTGGTCCAATGCTTACTGATTATTTGTGTGTGATTTGGAGTGTAAAATCACAAGTGTTATGAGATGTGGATATGCGCTGATCCTTTACAATCCTTTTCAAATTACCCTATGTGTGATTGTTCCTTGCAAAAATAAACGATGTGCAGGTTATGGGTCGCTTACACCTTGCCTCGTTAGATTAAGTTTGCAATATAGGGAGATGGAAAATTTTATTAAGAAAGCGTTCATGTGCATACCCAGGCTCACCATGACGTGCAAGGGTGGCATAGATTACTTGCTTTTGTTTCAACATTTTGGTCTCGGTCTCAATTGTTAATGCAAAATTGAACTAATCTAATGAAAAAAATGAAAAAACTTGAATTAGCTAAAGATGTGTGGAAAAATGGGCCACTTAATTTTATGCTAATTACGCTATGTGTTATGTATATTTTATCAACAAATCATTTTTTCGGACAACATATGTGGATTGAAGGCCACTTACTTTTTCCTACTTAAACTATGTGTGATTTTCAAAAATAAAAAAACTAAAATTAATGTTGGAGCCTTTGTTTTGAAAAAAAAGGAACAGTTTTGAGTTGCGGAGAACAGGTGGAAGAGCGCAATCACGGTAGACAAGGAGCTGTCATGGTTGTAGATAGCAGGAAGATAGGTGGCACGACAATTGCGGAGAACAGCGCAGATGGCAGGTATGGGAGACAAAGACAATCAGTGGAACTCCCAGTAATAAATAAGAAGCAGCAAACAACAGATCAAGAAAAGAGGAAAGACTGACAGTCACATTGGCGAAAACAAAGTAGGCAATCAACCAGCGTAGACGAGAGAGTTAGTCTGACAGAGGGCTGAGTGAGAGAGCTATAGTAGAGATCTGTTAGATCTCTATTGTATTGAACCACCCTGTAATAGACTCTATAGAGTGATGTATGCCATTTGATAATGATAATGGAATATGGTTTTTGCTGTGTTTAAAGTTATGAGTTAAGTGTTAATCAGTTTCTTGTTGTGAATTTATGCCCTATTTTAAATTTTAATTCAGCATCCTGAACATGCTTAATGATTAATATCTTATACAAAGTAGTGAGATCTGTTTAATGTTTCAAGTTCCTTTAGTTACTCTTCATGGTTATAATCGTTTGATACTTTATCTATCTCCTAAACTTACTAAGTTCATGGCACGCGTCGGGTGAGACGCTCTGCTCTTTGGAGTAGGGTGAAAATGTCGGTGTTGTGCTAGATACTATGGAAACCTTGTTGGCCTCTATCCTGAACCTGGGTCTTGCTCAAAGACCTCCTTTTCTACCAACAAATGGTTCCATTACCGAGACCTAAAAATTCATTTAGGGGCTAGATCATGGTATCGTGGATTTACGAGAGAGAACTACGAAGCTGGTGGGATAACCACTTAAACTAGTTCATATCACAACAAGCGGAGTTGTGACAACAGAGGGAGAAAACTGTCAAGGGTCGGGTCCTACTTTTTGAATATGCAAGTGACCTATATGAAATTTTCTGGGGAAAGTTTCCGGAATAACTTTATAATTGGTTGTAGAGACTACAAGTCAACTCACTTCAAGGAGGGTCACGTAGGGTCTGTCGCAAGTGGATGCACACGAACCTAGTAGCACTCCATCGGTTAGACACCAATTTGACCGAGCTGTATATTTCTAGGTACAATCTACCTTGGAAGGATACATTATGGAATTCAAAGCTGAGTGTTACCAATCCTTTTCAAAAGTGGAAGACGTATTCAGATTCGGATTGTGGGGATAACTGTTGAAGGAAATTCCATTGTGGATCAAAGCTTTAATGGTGGACAAGGGTTTGAAATAATTTCAAAAGTCTGAGATGGAGACTTAAACCTCCAGTACTGGGGGAAGGAGCTGAGGGAGAGATGCTACAAGTAAGTTAGAAGGGGGAATAGGGATATGGATGCAGAACCTCCAATAGATTGAGAGAGCGAAGAGCACATCGGAGGGTGTAGATTGCTGAGAAGTGGTGGGAAAGAGTGATGAAGGAGTTTGAGAAGTAGGAAAGTAGTCGATAGGACAAGGATAAGGCATCGCAGATGACAAAGGAAATGGAAGGTCAGTCGGGATCCAAAGGAATATGAGGGATCATCAAAGAAGTTAGGCAAGTATATAGGAGCCCAGCCCAAAGAGAAAAGGGAGAAAATTCCAATGTGGAGGACGCGTGCCCCGAGGAGATATCCGATGTGGAGTTGCATGTTACGATGGAGCAACTATTCTGAGAGAGGCCAACACCCGTAATTCAAGGTAAATCTATTCCCCAAAGTTCAAGTAGCTCTAGTCCCAACCTTCCCTTGGTACTCTATCAACCACCAGCTAAAATTTTTGTTAAGTTACGGGAGTTTAGCAAGTTTAATAGTGTTAAGTCTACATTACAGATATTTACTAGCTATAGTGCTAGTAATACAATTTCACAACCAGGAAGTAGAGGTTTTATTTTAGTACCACCCATACAAGGAAATATGGCGAGATCGTTTACCCGATACCCAGAATTCTCTGGGAGGGGCAACGATGATGTGGAGCAACATTGGTATCTCTGCGAAGCAATATGGAGGGCTCGACAGACATGAGAGGCAGTTAAGTTGATCGAGTTCCATACTACTCTAAGAGAGAGAGATCTTCACTGGTTCATTAAATTTTCCGAAGCTCATCCAAACCTAGTGATAGATGATGTAAAGAAATAATTTTTCAAAGAACTTAAGTTACCTCAGACAGATCAACAAGGGTTATCTGAGATGTGGGAGATTAAATAGTGAGAAGGTGAAACGACATGGGACCTTATGAGGAGGTTCAAGGATGCGATTGTGAAACTGATTTACCTGATTGATCCAAATCATTAGCGATATTGGTTTATTAAAGCACTTCTTCCATTGACAAGAACTCCACTGACATAGCAGAAGATTGATACCTTACAAGATGCCCTTGAGCAAGCTATGAAGATAGAGGCTATGGCAGGGTATCCACAAAAGTTTAGAGGAGGAGTAGTAGCTCAAGACCCTTCCATATTGGGGATAAAACATCAGATAGCCAATTTAACGGAGAATTTGAAGGACATTCAGCCGATACAACCTCCAAGGCCCAATGTTTGGTGCACCCATTGTCTGATGGAGGGGACACGTGGCCATAGAATGCCCGAGGTTGCGGGGGCAGAATGTGGGAGCTGCAGTAGTAGGGACACAAGGGAATCCAGTTGGGGGAGTTGTGCAGATAAACACTTAGGGATTATACCAGCCGCAACCCCACTTTCCAGGGTTCCCCGCTCAACAAAATCAGATTGCAACCGAATACTGTGAAATATGCAAAGGCATTGGTCATCCTCCACGATTATGCCCAATTTTACAGAAGTACTCCAATGTTCCAAACAATACATATTGTGAGTTCTGTGCTTCCACAACGCATAAGACAGAGTAGTTTATAGCCCTTGATGCACTGGCATAATGATTGGACGGACCATATTATAGAGTGAATGAGGCTCCAAGGGGACAACGAGGAGGAATGAGAGGAGGCATATCTGGAGGAAGAGGACCAATAGGAAGAGAATGTCTGCTACCTAGAAGACCATCATGCTCTCAGTGCAGATTCAATACACACACAACTGAAGACTGTCTAGAATTAATCAAGAGGTGGGAGGAAAGAGCCAGACAGAGAGGAGCGAATCTGGTGAATGCATAACCAAGAATAGTAGAGGCTCAGGCTATGAAAAATGTAGCCATAGTAACCCGGGAAGGAAAGAGAACAGGGGAGGATACACATAATATAGACCCGATAAATCCGATCAAGCCAGCATCTCCAAATCCCATTTTCAGACCAAATAGGAAGAAACAATATGTTAAGGAGTCTGTGGAAACACTTTCCAAAATTGTGGGGGGGGAGAAAATGCATTGAGCTTCCACAACCGACCATAGAAAAAGAGAAGCAGGCACACACAAGTACAATGATTGAGGAATGGTTCTGACTATTTTTGAAAATTGTAACCAATGCACCAATGCTAGAACAACTAAACTATAATCTAGAGATGGTGGTGCAAGAAAACGCAGAACCAAAAGAGTCAAGAGATTCAACCCAGAAATACATAAGGAGGATAAAAAGAAATAAGAGAAGAACAGGAAAGCAATTCCACGTGAATACTCAATTCGCGAGATTTCAAATCAAAGACACCATGCTCGACCTAGGATCAAATTTCAACATTCTACCAAGAAAGATGTGGGAAGCACTAGGGAGGCCAAAGTTTAAATACTCACCAATAAAGTTCCACATGGAAAATTAGTACTGCATATTGCCCATAGGAAGGCTGGAAGAGGTTGAGGTTGATGTTGCGGGAGTGAAAACATAAACATATTTTGAGGTGATAGATATCATGGGGGATAAGGATCCCTATCCTGCATTATTGGGGATAGATTAGGCTTTTGAGAACTATGCAGTGATCGAATTGAAAAAGGAACTGATGATATTTGAAGATGGGGAAGTCAGGGTCACTCAACCACTTGACCTATATCAGGGACCTCGATATACATAAAATATTGACAACAAAGAGGATGCTCAAATTCTCGATCATCTTTATCAAATGACGACAGGGAAGAGAGAAGACTATATCAATCCAACAGCTGGAGGGACCGTAAGCTGGAGAAGCATTCAGAGTTTAGACTTGGGCTCGAAAATATCTTGGGATGATTGGCAGAAGGGAGGATACGAGACTAATATAAGAATATGTGCTAATATCCGAGGAGTCAACTGGATTGGAGCTAAGGTAAGAGGATATCCGACTCTATCAAATATAAATGCTGTAAATACCTTTATTGCAAAATTAGAAGAAAAAGTATCAATAGAACATAGAGTCCCCCTTATGGATGTAGCACTACAATCCACACTGGCGAGATGGTGGATCAACCATCGCAACTCACTTTCAAGATGGGAAGATGTTGCAATAGAACTAAGAGCCAGATTCAAAGAAGATGTAGGACCACAATTCATTGAGAATTACCAAGGGGATTCTGACCCACGAAGCATTTAGAAAATTGTGAGTACAACTGGAAGAAATCAAGGTATCCAGAATATCTGTGTATGCACAATTTTATACATTCACTAGGCACAATTCCACAGGCCTGGTACTTAACCAAAGAAAAGAAGAGAGGAACTGGCACCTGGCAAGTAGTTGCAGAAAATTTTACACAATTTTTTTATTTTGAAGGAGAAACAAAACTGCTCACGCAGGTACTAAAAGCCATCAAAAGAGTACTATTTTTTCTAGAAATTCAAGAAGACATAGAGCAACCACTCTCGGAGCAGATTATCAAACGATCAGTAGCATGAAAATGAATAGACAGTGAGATAGATGACGATGATCTAGAGAATCTCTAACACTTATACTTTGAAAAGAAAGAAGGGGAGCGGCATATACAAGAAGAACCTACAACAGAGGGACTACATCTGCTACCTTGAGGACCAAGAAGATGAACATTTGAACCCCAAAGAAACCCAAAATAACATCCATTAACGATTACTGGGATACAGAAATGACCAAGGAGATATTTGACATTTTATAGGAATATGAAGACTTATTCCCATCCTTAGTAGCGGAGCCAAAGGGGATAAAAGAGGACATAGGGGAAATGCGCATAGTCTTGAAGCCCGACGCAAGACCAGTGAAGCATAGAACTTATCTTCTAAATCCAAGGGTAAAGGAGAAAGTCAAAGCAGAAATAGATAAAATGTTAAAAGCAGGGCTAATTTTTCCAGTAGAGGAAGTAGAGTGGGTCAGTCCCATTGTCATACAAAGAAAAAATGAAAAATCCGAGATTAGAGTATGTGTTGATTACAGAAGCCTCAACAACAAATGCATACATGATCCATTTCCCACTCTGTTTAGTGATGAGGTGCTCGATAATGTGGCAGGAAATGAAACCTATTCATTCACAGATAGTTTCTCAGGGTATCATCAAGTGAGAATAGCCGAAGAAGACAAGAAGAAGACCACTTTTACAACTGAATGGGGATATTTCACATACCATGTCATGCCCTTTGGACTGAAGAATGCGCCAACGGTGTTTTCACGAATAGTGATAGCAACATTTCGGGAATATATCCACAAGTTCCTTGAGGTATACATGGATGATTGGACAGTTTACATTTTACTGAAAAATCATACAACCTTGCTGAGAATAATGTTTGATAGATGCATACAACTCCAAATTTCCCTAAATCTCAAGAAATGCATCTTTTCAATACCGTTTGGGACGCTGCTAGGACATGTTGTTTGTAAATAGGGTGCCTGTGTGGATCCAACAAAAGTAGCAGTCATTATTAACATATAAGTGCCAGGGACTGTGAAACAGTTAATATCACTACTCGGGTATACCGGGTAATACAAAAGATTCATCCGAAACTACGCAAAGATAACAACACCATTGGAAAAGCTATTGCAGAAGTCAGCGAAATTCAGTTGGACTGATGAACGCACTAGTGTCCTCAATACATTGAAAGAAAAAATAGCAAGTGCACCCATCTTGTTTCATCCTAACTAGGAAAAACAGTTCCACATCCATATTGACGCCTCCAACATCGCATTAGGAGCAATGTTATCTCAGCCAAGAGAAACTTCTGTTGATCATCCAGTTTATTTTGCAGGCAGTAAGTTGTCGACTACTGAAAGGAACTACACAACAAAAAAATGAGAAGCTCTTGCGATGGTGTATTCCCTTCAGAAGTTTCGCCATTACCTACAAGGAGGTATGTTCAAATTCTTCACGGACCACTCAGCATTGAAGTACCTAGTTAACAAGCCTGTGCTTGAAGGAAGGATCTGTATATGGCTCCTACTATTCCAGGAGTTCACCTTCGAAGTGATAGTGAAACTAGGAAGGTTAAACGCGGGTCTTGACCATTTATCAAGGCTGGAAAATGGAGAGAATGGGGGATCCTTGGATGATCAGTTATCAGATGCTGACCTCTTCAGAGTAGAAGCCATCCTAGACTATTTGGAGCAGATAGTAGTATATTTGGCAATAGGACAGTGCCCAATTGAATACACGACGACTCAAAGAAGACATTTGGTAGTGAAATCGGCTAAGTATCAATCGATAGTAGGAAAAATGTATAAAATGGGGTTGGACCAGGTCTTGCGGAGATGTATCATGGATAATGAAAGAGAGGATGTATTGTGGGAGTGTCATTGCGGAGTTGCGGGGGGCCATGTCAGCGCAAAACCCACCGCAAGAAAAATATTACAAGAAGGGTTATGGTGGCCCATAATACATAAATATAGTAAAGCAAATGTAAAGAAATATGATGTCTGCCAAAGAACGAGACGTCCATCACACTGAGATGAGTTGCTACTTCAACCTGTAAGAGCACTACAACCATTTGAAAAATGGGCCGTTGATTTCATAGAGCCAATTTCTCCTGTGGCAAGACATTCACATGAAAGGTACATAATTACCTCAATAGATTATCTCACAAGATGGGCAGAGGCAACACCAGTGAAAGATTGCACAAAAAACACAATAGCTAGGTTCATTTTTGAAAATATCATTAGTAGATTTGGCTGCGCTAGAAGCCTAACTAGTGATCAAGGTACACACTTCATCAATACAAAAATCAAGTCTCTGTTAGATAATTTTATGGTGCAACATCATAAGAGCAGTCTGTACCACCCTCAAGAAAATGGAACCGTTGAAGCATTTAATAAGATCTTAGAAAAATGACTAACCAAGATATGTAATGGCAATCAGGATGACTAGGATGAATGGATACCAACAACATTATGGGCATACAGGAAAACTGTAAAAAGGTTACACAATTAGACTCCTTTCCAGCTGGTGTACAGGAGAGAATAAATTTTACGTACTGAATTTATCATACCGAGTATATTAATCGCTTCAACAGTACATCCGACAGAGGAAGAATCAATCAATGAATGCCTCCATGAGCTACAAGAGCTTGAAGAAGACTAATTCCTGGCGGAATTTCATCATATGGTCCAAAAAGAAATACAGAAGACTTGGCATGACCATCATATCAAACATAATACGTTCACAATCGGAGGGAAAGTTCTGTTGTACGACAAAAAATTTCAAAATTCCCCGGGAAAACTCAGAATGCACTTGATGGGACCATACCATATCATTGAAATTAAAGATTCAGGAGCAGTTCGATTGGCACAAATAGATGGCCAAGTATTACAAGGATGAGTGAATGGCACATGCCTGAAGCCTTATCACGAGTAAGTTTCATCATTTATTTTTCAAATAACTCTCGCAACCAAGAGGAGTCAGTAGGTTAGAATAGAAATATATTGAGTCAATAACTCTCTCGCACCTGAGATGATAAATAGAATAGGAATCCTGATAAAAATAAATTACAGTAACACAGAGAGTAAATCTACCTGTTGCGATGCAGAGACCACATCACAACTGATTGTGGTCGGGTGGGGGGTAGTATCTAACACGTCATCCATGTCAGAAAGCCAAGTGTGTCAAACATCATTCCGTCATAATAACCCATCATACCAATGTCATTCGGTAGGATCACCCATATTTGATAATTAATTTCCATAATTAGTAACAACCATACTGTAATAAATTTTCCATGTTAAGCCATAATCATTACCCATCACATCTACTGAAATCCCGAAGACACAATCAGTAATGTGATAATACACCTCACCGTGGTCAGTAATTGCACGATTATAGTTGCGGGAGAGACACAATAATTAATTAGTTATGGGGTCTTATCAACCTCATTTGTGCCGGTTACATCACTTAACCCGCATGAAAGAAGAAAGCACGAGAATGCTGGAAAATTATGAGTTAGAACAAGAAATGACCGTAGCAGCAAGTGAAATTTCATCAGAGGAAGTTCAAAGATATAGTCTAGTAGCAGGAATTCACAGAAAGAGATCACGAATAGCACTCCAAGTATACAAAATAAGGACGAATATGACAAAGGTATCAACAACAGTCGTCGAGCCGTAGCTCGATGAGAGAATTCAGAGGATGGAATCGTTAGTGTGAAAGTATGACAATGCATCGCTAATTGATATAGATTTCACGGATTCATACCAATTTCTGACTATGAAGAGACATGTATACATAGATAATTATGCTACAGAAGGAGGAGGGGAAGCAACAAGAATGAATCCAAAGTTTAGAGGTATCCAAAAATCGACAATACTGAACCTCAGGAACCTCCCAGTGTTTGGAACAACAAGAGAACCAATGCAGTGTATGAAATTCCTGCTGAGCAGACTGCAGAATGGATCATTGTGGCTAGGGAGAGAAATACCGATACATGTAGAGGATATCAATAGGCTTACAGGATTATCAGCAGAAGGGAAGGATGTCTCAACGACATTCCAGAACGTGTCCAAGAGAGCCAAGAAGGCGGGAGACTGTGATTACTATAATAATATGAGACCAAAAGAGGAGGGAAGGGGGCGAAGATAGACCTCATAAAAAATACAGCAATAAAATTTTCCTACTACCTAATAGCAGGTAAGATGATGAGGCACTACACCAAAGGTGAATGCACCCTCGACACCATTTAAGTTTCATAACACTGTCTCCAGGGAACCCAACTGAACTGGTGTACATTCCTGCTAAATGAGTTGTTTGAGGCCTGTGAAGATAACTACAAAAGGTCCAAAGGATTCATTTACGACTATATCATAATGACATTTGCGATGGGGAAATGGACTCACCCAGGAGTAAGATAGCTCATGGAAACCACACACGGCCAGCCAATGGTGATAAATTTTACGCCCTTGAGAATCTCAGGAGATCCTAGCACCAAGGAGGTAAATGAGGAGGCTTTCTCATTCTGGTACATGCAGATGGTGGACATGGTGGTGAGATAGAAAAGAGTTCCGAGGAACGTGTTGGATAGATATTCCTCACAGATATGGTTTGGGGTCACCCACAAGAAGACATATATCATACCTAGTTGCGTGGATAAAACCACGTTCAAAATGAGACCGTTAAAATTTCAGGTTGACGAAAAGGAATTCCACAGCAAAGTCTATTCATGGCCGGGAGTTGGAATGGAGATCAGAAGTGGAATACATCACTATTCATTCGAGGGCATGCTGCAAAAAGCACTACCAGGGGAGACACCAGAGGAAACAATGAGTAGGATTTCTCGACTGTAGCTAACACCTTTACTGGAACAACTGGATACGAGGGTAAAGGACTTCAATCAGGTAATACAAAATCTCACAAGTGCTTCTCTTGTGTTTCCTTCTTTTACATATTTTCAATCTTTAAATTCTACATCACCATCCATGATTACATCTCTCGTCACTGCCCTACCTTCTACCATGTTCAATTCACCCCCAACAACCACAGTAACTTGAATCCGTAAGATTAAGGCACCTAAACCACCAGTAGTTACCCCTAAGGCCAAGAAAGCAAGAATTATGGTGCCTAGGAAAATAGTTGACCTCACCGAGGAAGATCAAACCCAACCCATGGATATGGGAGTGCCAATTCGAGGAGAGCCAGAGGTTGCCACCCAAGTCACCTCTGCGTTACCTGCGTTTGATCCATTCTCAGTTTTGAATATTCAAACATGATCTCCACCCCACACTCACACCTCTTCACCTCGCACTCACCATTCATCACCCCATACTTCATTTACTTCCAAAGACTAATCCACCCACACTCCATCCACCTTAGAAACTATCTCAGATCTAGTAAAGTTAAGAAACAAGACAAATAGGGACACCGACGCAGAAGTTAACTCGAGTATGGATATGGTACCCAAGGTTAACCAACCTTTTGTGGGGGAGGGCACTTTCCTGGAACTCTTAGTTAACGGATGATCTTTTACTGCGGACACAACGCCCTCGCCAAAAGAGCTGAACACATTTCAGCAAGCCAACTTAATATTACAACAGATTCAACCGACCATGAGTATGAATAACCCAGAAAGTCAACTGCCACAACAGAACCAACCCGTATCATCGCATGAGCTGATCCGGATTTATGCAGGAACGTAACAGAATACAGATATAACCATAGATATAGAGATGCAGCGGAAATAATGCTTCATTTTATTAATAAAATAATGATACATGACAGACATTAGCATAAACCTGACAAAAACAAGCACGGGCGTGGTGGCGTGTCTAGAGAAGATATTATTTCATAGCAGCGTGTGATACATACGCTAACGTTTACCGTTGAAATTATAGAATTTCTTCTGATTTTAAACAGAGCTACAAAACAGAAACAGTGCGGTAGGCATCGCTCATGAAGAAGGAGATGAAAGCTATATTACGAGCGTGTTACAGTGCATACATGATGGAGATGTGGTGAGCTAGGGCGCTGGTCACGCTTATCTCTGAGAAGAGATGTGGCGGCTACAGGCCTCTGAACTGTGTTACAATGAGGCTCAAGGGGCTATTTATTGTTGAGAAACAATGTAGAATATGAAACGTCCAAAAACCTAACCGTAGGAGATGAGGCGCCAAGCGCTTGTTGGCCCTAATGGAGTGATGGTGGTTCAACTTCCCGGGGACGTAACACGGCATCCGATCTTGCGTTTGACGCGCTCAATAGCTCGTTAGAAAGATGCTGTCAAAGTACAACTTTGAGCAGTGACAGTGATCTCACTGGGCCATCTGACATCTAAGATCTCCCAAACGTCATTTGGGGCCTCAAAACGGCTCCGGAAGTTTAAGACCTGAAAAACTGCTAAAAATAGTAAGTTGTGCCAAAACTTACAAACTGAAATAACTGATGGTGGGGGGTCAAATGGACTCGATGGGTGGCCACCAATATCCACCTGGATTATTAATGCCCCAAAACGACTCGGTGTACGGGTTTGAAAACACACTATAAATAATAGTGATAACGAAGCAAGAAAAAGCAAAGCCAGAAAGAATTGATGCTGCGGGTCCAAATGGAATAGGTGGGAGGCCACCGATATCCACCTGGATCATTCGTGCTGGAACTGTCTCACCGTCAAAAATTTTCTGAAAAAATAGTTGATTTTAAATCAACGATAACTCCCACATCTGGATTCCGATTCGACCGATTTTTTTTTTGAAATTGGGTAATTTTGCAAGAGGAGCTCAGATCTATATCCATTCTTCTGAAATTTTTCACTAAAAATTGTGAAAAATGACAGGAGAGCCGTCGTCCATGAATTGTCGTCAGAAAAATTGCTTCAACATTGCTGATTTTGAATCAGCGATATCTCCCTCATCCGAACTCCAATTTGGCTGATTTTTTTTCTTCGAATTTGAGTGATTTTTCGCAAGGAATCTAGATCTGGTCTTTTTTTTTTGCAAAATTTTCAGATCTGATCAGAAAACTCGCCGCCCAAAAAAATTCATGGATTTTGCTGAAGATTGATGCAAAGCATGGAAATTGAAATATGTTTTAAACCCTCACTCCCATAGAGGCGTAACCTGAATCTGATACCACTAATCCAGATCTTGAGGGGAAGGCCCCCAAGATCTAAAAAAAAATGAAATGGATGTGACCAGATCTGCAAAATTAGAATGCTAGAAAAAAGAGAGAACACAAAGAAAATAAAACCACAAAGAAACTTGTTTTATTAAAACAGAGAATAACTATAGAAGCTACATTGTGGCGGACAAATCTGTCCTTTTACAAACTGAGGCTTGCTATTTATAGCCTTTTTGAGTTACAATACCATGTGTAGATACCATAGGCCAATAACATGGGTAAATCCCATGTGTGGATGAATACCATGGGTGGATACATACCATGAGTAACTTACAATACCATGGGTAAATTCCATGGGTGGATGGATAACATGGGTAGATTAATACCATGGGTTGATGCCATTTTCCATTTGGATCATGAGCACTCAAAAATATCAATAGCCAGCGAGAAACCACTCAGAGAAAGACCACCAACCCAGGACATGACAGGTGCTGAGAGTATGCAAACCTGGGGGATTGAACAAATATATAACATTCAGTAGCATCACAACAGGCAGAAGGGCTGCATAATGACCTCCAAGAGAGGTTCGAGCAACAACAACAGTAGGTCCTTACGCTTACTGAAGAGCACAATTAGCTGAAAGGGGAGAAGGAAAGTCTACAAGAACAACTAGACAAGGTAACATATATCTTCAAGGACCTCTGGCCCAGGGAAAATTTTAGGGGCGAATTTTAGCCCAAAGGCGAATTTTAAGGGGTTTTAAATTTTGATAAGGCGAATTTTTTTTATATAAAACCCATTTTCTATAGTTTTATAAAGTTATCCCTATAATTATTTTAAAAATAATTAATTATTAAATATTATCCCACCAAAATAAATGCCCATAAAACTGAAAAAATGGAATTCACTCCCAATTTTCTTTGTTTGGAGCAGATTTCAATGGCATTCACTCCCGATTTTCTTTGTTTGGAGCATATTTCAATGGAATTCACCTGGATTTATTGGGTCAGAGGGAGGGGTTGGAGCGATTCGCCCCATTTTTTCACTGGTTGGGGCTTGGAATTTGGAAGTTGGAGGTGCAAAAAATATTCTCTGGAATTTACTGGGTCAGAGAGGTGGTTGGGGCTTGGAAGTTGACTGTTGGATGTGCAAACCTACCAGATCGATGGAGGTGGAAGCTTACAATATCTAGATGCATTGACTGATGACAGCTGCATGTATTGACGAGGGCAACTGGTTCTGGGAAACGGTAGCTGGATTTAGAGTACCAAGGTCCAAGATAGTCCATTTCCCCGGTTCCATAGAGCTAAACCCGCACCGCGAGGAGGATTTTTGGCAGCGGTGTTGGCCCTTGGGTTTCAACTATAATTATATTTTTTTTTATAAATTTGCTGAGTCCGAATGCTTCAAGTGTGCTGTGATTGCTTTGGCCAGTCTAACAACGCTTTGTAATTATTATTTATTAATAAATTTTCCAGTCTAAATGTGCTGGACTGCTGGTGAATGCTGGTGATTGCTTCAAAGTTCAGTGAGTCTAACAGTGCGGTGAATGCGGGTGCTCTGTGCTAGTCAGTGGTGAATGCTTAAGAACACACAAGAAGTTTCAGACGTTCAATGTGTGAAGAGTGAAAATGTTCCCTTGATGCGGTTTAAATTCAGTGGGATTTCTATTGATCTCTTATATGCAAGGCTTTCTCTAAGAACAATTCCGAAAGTAAGTGTGATCTTCAGGTTTTGAAATTAATATATTGGTAAAAAAAATTTGGCTTTATCTTTACAGGACGACTTACAAAATTTTAGTGAGAATTCGCTCTTTGAGATTGATTCCTTTCCCCAAAAGGATAGGGTGCGAGAGTCAGCTTGAGTTTCCTACTGATTATAAATTTCCTCTCCTTTCTGTTGAACCCCAAAATGGTCAGCAACCCTGATTGCCAAGTATTGCAATCCGCTTCATTTAATTCTGCAATCATGCCCTCTACGAAAATTTGGCATGTTTAACCCAAACTGTTAGAACTTGACTCTCTCCATTTATCAGTTCACACTCTCCTTCACTAATACATGGGTCTCCCACTACCTAGTTCCTTGACATTTTGTAAATGACATGTACAATCTGGCAATGATGGCAATTATACAATTGCAGTTTGACAGTCCCAATGACATAGTTGATATCCTCACACAGTGATGTTGGTGATGTTGATGTTGTGGATGATATTACTTGATGCTTCATAATGGGTGCTCTTTCTCACTTTCACATAATCTTGTTATAGCCTTTGCTTGGTGCTTTTTTTGCTATGGTCATGTTAGGCATTAATTAATTGTCTTCAATGTTCAATGTGTGAAGAGTGAAAATGTTCCCTTGATGCGGTTTAAATTCAGTGGGATTTCAATTGATATCTTATATGCAAGGATTTCTCTGAGAAAAATTCCGGAAGTAAGTGTGATCTTCAGGTTTTGAAATTAATATATTGGTCAAAAAGTGTTGGCTTTATCTTTACAGGACGACTTACAAAATTGTTGAGGATGGATACAAATAGGTGAATGTTGGTGATTGCTTCAAAGTTCAACGAGTCTAATAGTGCGGTGAATGCAAGTGCTCTGTGCTAGTCAGTGGTGAACGCTTAAGAACACACAAGAAGTTTCAGAGGTTAAATGTGTGAAGAGTGAAAATGTTCCCTTGATGCGGTTTAAATTCAGTGCGATTTCAATTGATCTCTTATATGCAAGGATTTCTTTGAGAATAATTCCAGAAGTAAGTGTGATCTTCAGGTTTTGAAATTAATATATTGATATTCATTGTCTTTCTTTTTTGTGAATATTACATTGCACATTTTCATGTTCATGATAACTTCCCTTCCGGATGATAGAAAAGGTGGACCATGGAGTAAAGGTGCTGTAGGTTGTAGAGTAACATGAAATTTTACAATATGGGTTTGGTCATTAATAATCTTCTCAACAATGTCTTTTGCTGCTCTAATGTTAATAAGTTCAAAAAGAGAATCTCAATGCACAATTGAGGCATTTGCATATGATACAAGGAAGTTGGAACTAACTCACAAACCTAGCACTGTTAAATCATAGAAAGTTTATTTGCACTCGTCTTTCATTCTCTCATGAACGGAGTGAAATTTCTTGGGGAATTTCTAATCAACACGTTCTAGGAGTTTGTGTTAGATTTCGGTAGAATCGTAGAGTGATTAGCTTGTGGCTACTATAAACTCATTTTGTCAACCCATGGATACATGGGTTAAATTTGCACTTGATTTGCAGTTTCCAATGATTTGACACTAAGAATCATTGGCTGACTGTGATGATTGGCTGACTTCTTTTCTTCTTTTTTCCCGTTTCCCTTAGATGGTCATGCATGGGAGGGGAAGTTCTAGTGAATGTATGATTTATGGTGTGCATTTATCTATTGGTTAACTCTTTGGTAACATCCCATGACTGTTATTTCAATGTAATTTGGTTAAATAACAAACACTAAGTGCTAATTAGGAGTTTTAATGTTTGATACAATAACTAATTTTGGTTTATAGGATCCCAAATGTGCTTTTTTGGGCCTGAAATTTTACATGGAACTCCTATGTTTACAAATCATGGAAAACATTTGAATTTTTTTAGGTTGTTCCAAGCCATACTAGACGTGTTTCACTACCTAAAACATTTCTAGATATTAAAATACAGGTGGTTGAATTTCCTGCAATTTAGGTTACATAAAACACAAATTTTGGTCAAATTTTGTTAATGCATTGAACCCTGGCCAAATTTATCAAATCATGTTGTGACATGAGGGAAGAGCTTGTAGATTGGCTTCCATGAAAAATGGCCAGGACCTAGATTGGTCCGATACATGTTGGTTTACAAGGGGCCTTGATACCAAGAACAATTATAAAAAGCTGCAAATAATGTTTTGAAATTTTGATATGATAGCAGTCCATGACTCCATGCTCATGAAACTGGACAACATAACATATTCATATTCTATTTTTTGAGTGTTTCTTCCAGTTTTATAATGAAAACTAAACTGGTTATTGAATGCAAGGGTAGAAATCCCAGAGTAACTCTGCCATGCATGCGGGGATCTCACCCAAACTAGTATTCCACAAGTAAGAGTAGAGCTCGCAGAATGAATATGCCTTGCAGGCCTAGATAAATGCACCCTACCAGAAATAAGATGAGGTTGTATACAAATCAACTTGTCAACATGAGAGACTCTTCCACAGGTGTGCCCTCTTTCTATTAAAGGCCAAGTGCTCTATCACCAGAAGGAGAACATGCTCGGAGCAACACGGTAAATTAACAGTTTGGTGTCAGGCATGCTCTATCCCCTTAAGGTGCCTATTATGATGGATGTATTGTGATTTACCCCACAATTTTAGGTGGTTGCATTGCTTGCTTACATATTTTCTCATATTTGTCTATGTAAACATGTGTTTTAGGGTGTAGAGAAACCATTCTTTAACAATAAGTTTACTTGGAGAGAAGTGAAAGTTGGTTATGCAATCGGTTAGTGTTTCTTCTATGTTTGGGTCAAGGATGTTGGAAATATTTTCATTGATGGCAAAGGAGCAGAAATGAGTAACACTACAATTACCAGTGATAGCAGAGGCGATAGAGATAACATAGGTAGCAGAGGCAACGATAGGTAGCATAGGCAGCGAAGGCAACAAAGAAGCAGCAAAGGTGTGTAGTAGAGGCAGCGAAGGCAGTAGAGGTAACGAGGGCAGTTGAACAATAAAGGAAAAGCAACAAAGGAAAAGGCATGCAGCAGAGGCAACAAAGGCAACAGAGGCAACGATGGCAGTTGAATAGCGAAGGCAGAGGTAGCAGTTGAACAACGAAGGCAGCAGAGGCAACAAAGACTAAACCTTGTGCACATCTTATGAGCACGGTTAACGTTGATCTGGGATCAACAGTACCATGGGGGCACAAACAGCCCGATGGTTAACCCAAGCGGGTGCCTCCGTAGTTGACCTGTCCACCAGGCGTTGATCGCAGAATGATGGGTGTCATTCACTGCGATAGCACAAGCCCGATGATTATTCCGTACCGAGGAGTGCCTCCGCAGTGCCGTAAACTAGGACCCGCTTTCCTAAAGCCAAAAAGTACAGTCGTGGACCAGCGTGATCAACGAATGAGAATTAAGGGAGATTGACGACAGAGATTAAATCGCAATCGGGGCAGGAGGAATATCACAATCAAGTGGGACCCGATCGCATATCAAACATCACAAGCGAATGCGATAGTTGCTGGATGGATGAGCAAAGTTACGATGCGATGTGACGATGCAAAGGGACACATGGCGTCACAACGCAATATCACACATTGGCGATGCAAATTTCATCGCATACCACGAAGTGGTGATGCGATGTGATGCGAAATGTGATGCGCTGTGATTGGTCACTGCGTTGTGGGACCCTTCAACCAAAGTTAAGTCCGGGGCTAAGTGTTTTATGAAGAAAACCATGGAAGCGGAGGTCGACTCGGGTTACAAAGGAAAGACCTGAAAATATGAAAAAAAACCCAGAGCATGAGCAGAAGAGTGTGATGAAGGATTGACCGTAGAGGCATGTAAATCATTGGCAATGGTCAAACAATACGTGGAACCAGAAATAGAAAATAAGTAGAACAATGAAGGCAGGATTACAAAACTGGTAAGTTTTTGTCACACCGCTTTTGGAAGATAAGTGGTAAAATGTGAAACAAACGTGATAGCGTTAAGAGGGCGACGCGTGGCAGTCTAAAACCACATATTTCGCATAGGTTGGGAATAATTAAATAACATGCAATTTGGTGTGCGAATTCCGTCGGATTGGGAAGTTAAAAGAGGCAAAGTGCGATGACCGTTCGATCAATGAAAGGATGATGTGCATGTGGATATGCATAACGAACATTTACAAGAAAAGTGTGAGTGAACACAGCTCAAAAGACACAGGTAACAGAAGAAATAGAACAGTTATGCAGCAGAGCTAGAATATAACAGCAGAAACTGAAAAGACAGTGACAACAGCAAAAAGGACAAATATACGACGAACCAAGAGCTGAAAGGGTTGAGTGAGATTTATCTGTTGCAACTATAAATGTAAATGATTTAATTATTTTATTATATGTGATGCAAAGGCAAGTCTCTGTAGGTAAAGAAAAACTCTAATTTAATTTTGAAATGAGTAGACAGTGTTGTAACCTCCTGAAATGATAAGCGAGAAAATGAGATGGTGGAAGGCAAAGAGTCGTGCCTGTTCACTTCATATTCCTTGTAGAATGAAAACAGTCATAAAGATATCTGTATAAAACATGTAATATCGGTATGCATAGAGAGTGTAAGAAGAAGAAGGAGCAGAGAGAGGAGTTGTGAAGATCCAGAGATGATATAAAGAAAATTTGAAGGCTGGCAGGACAACAGTAAAGAAGGAGAAAAACAAAGCTGATATCCAGGTAAATCAGCATATGATTTTATTTTACAGTGAGGAAGTTGGTGCTTCCATATCGAGTTGTAGCTTGATAGATGTCCAGTTGTATTTGGCTGAGGTAGGAGCCTCCTGTAGGTTGTAGCCTGCAGAAAATAGATGGGAGTTGGAGCTTCCTTGCAAGTTGTAGCTTGCAGAATTAAGGTAGTAGCCTCCTGTAGGTTGGAGTCTACAAAAAATTAGTGGTGAGAGGGAGTTGGAGCTTGCCTTTGCATCAAAACAGTAATAAGATGTGGTTTTCTCCCTTATGGGTTTCCACTTATATCTGTTGTCTATGTGCATGATGATTATGTGTTGGAATTCTGTATTTAATCTGCTTAATACCTGCTGCTCACTTATTAAGATTTTTTTTCCATTGTATATTAAGTTGATCACGAATTGAAGATGTAAATAAGTGTAAAAGAAAGTTTTAAAAGACCATGAATGCATTAAATTGATTCACCCCCCCTCTCAGTTTAACCAAGGGTTCAACAATTGGTATCGAAGCCAAGTTCCTTCTGTATCAGTTTAACAACTGGAAGGAGATCCTAGGTCCCCAAGATGGCTAGTCTAGAAGAATGCTCAACAAATAAAGCCCCTTTTTTTATTGGTACAAATTATGCCTTATGGAAAATAAGAATGAGGACGTACATAATGTCTCTAGGAATAGAAGTTTGGGCTGTTGTGGATTTGGGATATGCCCCAAAGGATTCTGACACAGAAAAAGAAGCCAAACAAGATTTTATAACTAATTACAAAGCCATTAATGCTCTCTTAAGTGGTCTGTGTGAGGCAAATTTATCAAAGTAATGCACAACAACACTGCCAAAGAAATATGGAATACACTAGAAAGTATCCATGAGGGAGACAAAAAGGTGAAGATGGCCAAACTACAAGTCTATCGAGCCCAATTTGAAAATATAAAAATGAATGAAGAAGAAGATGTTGCCAGCTTCTTCTTAAAGGTTGCAGAAATTGTGAGTAATCTAAAAGCTCTAGGAGAAACCATTAGAGAATGTGTAATTGTTTAAAAGATATTGAGATCTTTACCATCTAGTTTTAATCCCAAGGTTTCTGCCATAGAAGAAACAACTGATTGGGAAACTTTTACCATGAACCAATTACTTGGAAACTTAACAACCTATGAGATGAGACTTCCACAGAGGAAGTCAAATGTGAGGGAGGCAGCCTTTAAGGCCGAGAAGAGCAAAGAATAAAAAGAAGATACATGCTCCTGCTTTGATGAAGAAGGGGCCAAATTTGTCAGAAGATTGGATAGAGGCTCAGGCAAGTATAAAGGTAAACTTCCATTTAAATTCTTTAACTGTGGAAGAGTTTGGCACTATGAATCTAAGTTTCCTCATAAGAAAACAAAGAATCAGACTCAATAGACAGAGAAAACCAAAACAAATAACTGGCAGAAAGGGAAGAGATTCAATGGAAAATCATTTTATGCTCAGCAAGATAGCAGTTCATCTGAAAACTCAGATGGAACCTCAAATGAAGAAGGAACCTCTAAATTTGTGTTAATGGCCAAGGAAGAGTCTAAAGGATTCCTTCTCAAAGATGAGGAAGAAGGTGAGGTAGATCTTTAGGGGGAGCTAAGAAGTGCCCTGGAGGAAATAGACAGACTTAAACTGAAGTGCAGAAAACAGAAAGACATTCTTCTCAAATATGTAAAAGAAGTACCAAATTCAGAAGACCTCATTCAATTGAAAGTAGAACTTGAAGAAGATAAGAAGGTGGAAGACACGTTACTAAAGAAAATTAAGGATAAAATTTAAAAGCAAGAAAAATTGGAAGAAGAAGTAGTATGCCTGAGAAAGAAATTAGAACACACCCAAAGGGAATTGACAATGAACACCCCTCGAATGAAAAGCATTGAACAGTTGAATAAAATACTAAATTATCAAAGATCTCCTGTCATAAAGACTGGGATAGGTTACGAAGGAGAAACTAGCAAATCCATGGTAGAGGATAACTAGAATATCATTTTTGTGAAAGTTGTAAAAGAAAAAATTAACTCTCAGTAATCTGAGATTATTACAGCTAGAAGACTGATAGGAGAAAGGATCAGGGGGTGTAAGAAACTCGGAGCTGAGATTGCCTCCATGGAGACCTCGGAGAAGGCATACATTGAAAGGAATGATGAAGCAGCTCAAAAAGGAACCACAGAAGAAGAAACCAACAAGAACTTGATGTGCGATGAAACAAACAGAAACAAGTAGCAACATCAAGAGACAAAGAATGAGAGGAAGAAGCAAGCAGTTGCAAAAAGTTCAATTGTTCCTGAAGATCAATTGAACAATTTTGGAAGATCTCAAAGGAGATTCTTTCCTCCTATGAGAAATGTCACTTGTTTTTCCTGTCACACACTAGGACATATTGCTGCATACTGTTAGACAAAGATAATCGATTTCAACCAACAAATGATGTAGAAAATGAGAAGACTACCTCAAGCAAACAAGTGGAGAGGGCAACCCTTCACCAGGTACACTAATCGTTTCCATGGGTATTGTTTTTATTGTAAGGGGTACGACCATAAA
This sequence comes from Pinus albicaulis, assembly GCA_034641835.2. Lineage (NCBI taxonomy): Eukaryota > Viridiplantae > Streptophyta > Pinopsida > Pinales > Pinaceae > Pinus > Pinus albicaulis. The sequence goes on from CM076583.1 coordinate 932,076,639, forward strand.
GCCATTGAGTGTAGAGCGAATGGACAAAGACTGATGTATGAAAACTCAAGGAGGTTGATGAACAATGGAGAACTCACTCGTATACATAATCCATTCAGAAACATAATCAAATTCTTTGAATGCCATCAAATTAGGCACAAGTGTCACAAATGTCCTCTCAGAGAATGTGGTCCATCTTCTCAAGAAAGGTACCAAATAGGAGGATGCATGCAGTGGAAAAAGAAGTTGAATAAGTGTGACCTGGCTCTAATAGCTCAAGATCAGAAAATCCAATGGTATTTGGAAAGTGGATGTTCAAAGCATATGACTGGAGATCGAAGCAAGTTTGTAACCTTTGATGAAAAGAAATATGGGAATGTAACATTCGACAATGATAAAGAAGGGAAAATCAAAGGAAAAGACTCAGTCAGTCTAAATAATTGAAGAGGAAAGGCTCAAGATGTACTATTTGTGGATGGGATGAAATCCAATCTTCTAAGCGTCAGTCAAATGTGTGATAAAGGCTGTGAGGTCCTTTTTAGAGCCCAAGACTGTGAAGTAATATCGAGCACCACAAGAAAGATCTTGATCAAAGGTGTTCGAACATAATGTAATGTATATATAGTGAACAAAGAGAATGAAGCATGCAACATAAGAAAACTTGATGAATTATGGTTATGGCATAGAAGATTGGGACACCTAAACTTTGACCACATCAATAGTTTGAGCAAGAAGAATGCAGTCAGAGATATGCCAACAATAAATAAGCCTTCAAATATCATATGTAAATCCTGCCAACTGGGCAAGCAGACCCGCATATCTTTCAAGACCAAAGAGATACTATCTACAAGTCGACCTCTTCAACTTGTGCACATGGACCTGTGTGGACCCTCAAGAACTAAAGCACCAAGCGGAGAATCTTATTTCATGATGATAATAGACGATTTTACAAGATTGACGTGGGTAGCATTTTTCAAATATAAATCGAAAGCGCTTGAGAAATTCAAAATATTCAAGGCATTGGCAGAAAATCAAACATGATGCAAGCTAAAGTGCATCAGATCAGACAGAGGAGGTGAATTCACAGACTATGATTTTGCAGACCTATGCAATGAACATGGAATAAAACAATAGTTTACAATTGCTGGTACACCTCAACAGAATGGAGTGGGAGAGAGGAAAAACAGGTCAGTACAATAGATTGCCAGAGCCATGATGCAAGAAAGTAACGTTCCCCAAACCTACTGGGAAGAAGCAGTACAAAAAGTTGTCCACATTCTTAACAAAGCACATTTAAGACCAAAATGTGACAAAAATCCTTACGAATTATGGCATGGTAAACCAACATCAATCAAGCACTTTAGAGTCTTTGGAAGCAAGTGTTTCATAAAAATTAATGATGAAAACCTGGGAAAGTTTGATGCAAGAGCTGATGAAGGAATGTTTTTAGGATATGCATCCAAGAGTAAGGGCTACAGGTGCTACAACAAAAGACTACACAAGATTGTGGAAAGCATTGAAGTAAGAATCGATGAAGAACTACCAAATAGAACAAGAAGCACATGATGCGCCAATCCTCCAGATGATCTTGAAGATGAGAACCAAGATAATGATGAACTGAGCAAGATAATAGAAGATACTGAAATAAACTCAAAAGGTCCCTCAAGACACACTCAAAATAACCATCCAGAAGATCAAATCATTGGGGACAAGAGTGTGGGAGTCCAGACTAGAAGACAGCTAGCTAAACAAACAAAAGAAGTATACCTAGCCATGCTATCTCAAATAGAGCCAAATAAGTTCGAAGAAGCCAACAAAGACAAATATTGGGTAAATTCTATGAATGAAGAACTAGACCAAATTAAGAAGAACAAAACCTGGGAGTTAATACCAAGACCCACTGGGAAAAATGTCATTGGCACAAAATGGATATTCAAGAATAAGATGAATGAACAAGGTCAGGTAATCAGAAATAAAGCCAGACTTATATGCAAGGGATAATCTCAAATCGAAGGTCTTAATTATGATGAAACCTTTTCCCCTATAGCTAGAATGGAAGCAATCAGAATGTTTTTGGCCTTTGCATGCTATCATGATTTCAAGGTATATCAAATGGATGTGAAGTCTTCCTTCTTGAATGGAGATTTAGAGGAAGAAGTCTACATGGAACAACCCGAAGGATTCTCTTTAACAGATAAACATGACTATGTGTGCAGATTAAAGAAAGCCTTATATGGGATAAAAAAAGGTCCTCATGCATGGTATTCAAGGCTGGACAAATACTTGCAAAAACAAGGTTTTAAGAAAGGAGGAGTAGACAACAATTTGTACATAAAGGCTAATGAAAATGAACTCCTAATTTTAGTAGTATATGTAGATGATATAATGTTTGGTAGAAACAAATATGAGTTAACAAAAGGATTTACTGAAGAAATGAAATCAGAATTTGAGATGTCTATGATTGGAGAGCTCACCTTTTATTTAGGACTTCAAATTAAACAAAAGAACACAGGGACATTCATCTCACAAGAAAAATACTTAAGAGAAATGTTAAAAAGGTTCCAAATGGAAGACTGCAAACCTGTGACAACTCCCATGATCACTGGATGCAAACTATGTGCTAATGATGAATCAAAAGATGTAGATAAAAAACTTTATAGATCCATGATAGGAAGTTTGCTATACCTAACTGCTTCTAGACCAGAGATTATGTTGGCAGTAGGACTTGTGGCAAGATATGAAGCAGCGCCAAAACAAAATCATTTACTTGCAATCAAGATAATATTTAGATATATACAAGGAAATTCACATTACGGCCTATGGTATCCAAAAGGAAAAAGCTTCACATTGACAGCATACACAGATGCAGATTGGGCCAGTTGTGTGGATGACAGGAAAAGCACAAGTGGAGGTGCATTTTATTTGGGAAAAAGTCTGGTGGCATGGCTAAGCAAGAAGACAAATTCTATCTCTTTATCTACCACAGAAGTAGAATACGTAGCAGTAGCAGCATGTTGCACACAAATAATGTGGATGAAACAAACTCCCCAAGACATGAAGGTAAGCATTGATGAACCCATCTCTATCAAATGTGACAATACAAGTGCAATAAGTATATCAAAAAATCCTGTACTTCATTAAAAAACAAAGCACATCACAATAAAGTACCATTTTATCAGAGAACAAGTAGCACAGAAATTAGTGAAGTTGGAATATGTACCAACTAAGGAACAAACAACAGACATATTCACAAAACCTCTTGGTAAAGAACCATTCGAATATCTAAGAGACAAACTAGGGGTAATGTCTACAGATGTTACTCTCTGATATGATTAGAAATTCATATATATATATATATATATATATATATATATATATATATATATATATATATATATATATATATATATATATATAAATGTTGCATACAAGGAACGGGGTTAGTGCGGTAGACAAGTGATAATCTGTATCATACAAGAAAGCATCATTCCAGGGTGAGAGCAGTCAATAAAATTGTAACAAAAGAGATAAAACATTGGAGCAGTGCATGGAATACGTCCTTGTTACACTGAAATTTGTCACCATGACGTTTTAGTGTCTATATGGGTTCATCATTACTCCCTTAGAAGTATACAACATCAAGTTCCTAAAATCAAGCCTTGAAATTGAGAGAAAAGCTCATAAAAGTCTTAAAAAAACTTGTACCGCACTAAAAACTCACAACCCCCCGTAGGTAAAATGAAGGTGAAAAGTAACATTTAGAAGCCCATCAGTCAAATCTGGAAGCTTTTAGAAGCAATTATCCGGTCGAAGGTTCGCTCCTATCATGTATGTTCATTCCTCCATTATGGAAGCCTACCCCTTGGTTTATGGAGCTCAATCCCTTCAAAAGAGGATTCTATCCCCTCTTATGTGGAGTTGCAACCTCTTCTCTTTTCCTATAAATTGAAGCCATAGTGTAGCCTCAAGGGGGACTTTTTGGAGAGTTAGACTTTGAGAATTTTTGATGAGAAATGTTGTAGAGAATCAAACTCTCTTAACTGATCATTATGTGGGAATGATTACACACCCATGTGCATTTTAGCTGAGAGAGTGAAAATCTTGTCAGAGCAAAGGAAACGCTTGTTCCGGACCCCAGGAAGGCCTGTACGACATCAAGGTAGACACAGTTGTAAGGCTCTTTCTTCATTAAAGATAATACGAATGAATACCGTTTTCTCAATGAGTTCTTTAATTAAGTAGTTTGTTTATCATGTTTTATCAATGAGTTATTTAATTAATTAGCTTATTTCTTGAATTCCTTGATCATCTTAATAGATATATGATTCATGAATTAGTTTATATTATGCAGGTGCTATTGATTTTTTCCATGTTTGTGATTGTAGATCTTTGAAGACGACTCTTTCAAGCAACTGGAAAGAAGATCATTACGAATAGCGTTGGACTACAGGTAGGTCTTCAAAACCTCTATTGTAGCTAATTCTGAATCGAATATTATCTAGAGAAAATAGTTTTTGTTTGGCTGTTTGTTGCTAGTTGTCCGTAGGACACTTGGGAGGTCTGTCTTGTCCGCAAGAACAACTTATCCGTCCAACAAAATGGTGACTCCGCTGGGGAATGGATCTTGAACTTTGATTTCTTTTATTTTTGACGTATGAATTTATTTTTTCTGATTTTGATTTATTTATACTGGCTTGGGTAGTTTATCCCTGTAGAATCCCTGAGAAATGTTTTAGAGTTTTTTATTTTCTCTCAATTTTCTGGTATCCACACTTTTCTTTTAGAAACAGTGTAGGCATCTCCGCTCTTTTCTTGTATAAACAATGCGGGACCGCACCTGTTTACACTGAAACTTGCGGACCCTGTGAAAATTTTTAGAAAACCTCAAAATTCTTTTTTTTGGATCATTTTGTTAGATTCTCAGTATATACCCAAACTTGTATTTTCTGTCAGAAAGCCTTGTGTGAATTTCTTTCAGCAAATTTTATAATCTCATCAGTCTCCATTAAGTTAATTGGGTGTTTTGAATATTCTTTTTGAGAAATTCTTAATTTTATTTCCTTTGGTCATTACTTCGAGGTTTGTCTCAGTCTCTTAACAATTTTGCATCTTTTTTCTTTCTTTTTTTTGCAAAAAAAGTTTCCCCCTCATTCGCCCGGGGGGGGGGGGGGGCTAAATTGTGTATGAGTGTTAATCGCATTTCAGTGTTTTTATTTTTTGATCTTTGGAACTCTCACCCAATTTTCTTTACGTACACGTGATTGGTTCTTAGATTACATTAGAATCATCTTGTGTTTGAGAATTCTCTTGCATAGATCACATTTGCATAATTAGAATTCTCATTTTCAGAATATGAATGAAAAATGTGCATAGATTACATTTGCATACTTTTCATGGGAATTGTGCATAGATTACAATTGCATAGTTTACATTCTGAAAAATCAATTGTAGATTTAGATCAGTTTCTTTGATTTGAATTTAGATGTTTTTATGCTTGTTTTAAAAACACAAAAATATAAAAATTGTTTTGGGATTGATTTGCATTAGTTTTTCTTGATGAAATTAGTGCATTAGAGAATTTCTTATATTTTCTCTTAGTGATCAATTTTTTGCATTGTTGGAAGTGATGGAAAGTCTCTCCTTTCTTTAGTTAGGATTCATCGAATTGAAAATATTACATTATCATATTCGATTGCATTCAGTTTTGGTTCGGGTCATAACACCATTGGTTTCATATCCATTTACCCTTTGAGTAATAACAACCTAAATAACACAGCGCTTAATAAAATTCATCTAGTAATTTTTACATTTTTAGGGCTCTTTCCACCAACATAGCTTAGGCTAGTGTCTTGGAATAGGTTTTAGTTAACTCTCCAAGACAGTAAAACAAACAAGTAGTCGATATTGCGGTAGGAAAATTCCAATAGTAGCATGTATGCTTTGGGAAGCTCCTCCTAAAGGAGTCAAGCACGAGATCATATCTGAACCAGTGAGGTAATCAATCCTTCCTCATTGGGAACGATAGAAGATATACACGTATTAACAATGGTAAACCTCAGATAGACCATTGTCGAGGAGCCTGGGGTCACTTGTCGGTAAACCTTGGATTATTTCAAGGAGCCTTCAAGGGGATTGAGCTTTGTTACTCTTCCCTTGCGTGTGTGTCGGATCGTAGACTGTTCCCCCAGGTATATTTGTTTCAGTTGGTAACTTTAGTGGCCATAATCTATAGGATTCTTTCCTAAGGTGACGGTGGAGGGAAGATCCCACTGTACCTGGAGCAGACGTCGACTAGACTCACTTGGACTCTCCGGAGGGTTATCTTCACTCGAGATGGCATAGTGGAGAAACTTGCACCGGTCTGTTTCATTAAGCAGGTTGTCGGGGTAACTGTTCCAACCGCCATTTCTACATTAAAATTCTACGATGTTGGATTTCATCACCAACTAGTGTTTTTAGTGCGGGAATCTACTGTTTGTGTGTGGTTTGACTCCTAGATTTGATAGCGCGTGTTCATTTGTTTGTTTTTAATTTTAGAGACCATAGGTGTGATTTGTGAATTTTAATTGTTAGGTGTGAATTGTGAATTGTTAATTTTAGTTTTAAAATTGTTAATAAAATTCACTGAAGTTGAATATAATGGCAAATGTTCCGGAATTTACCAACCAAGGAACCCCTCTTAACGAGAATCCTAGTACTTTTCCTTGCTTTGGAAATGTTGGTCCTCCTTATATGGCTACATTGTCATTACCTGGATTTACAATAGTTTTACCAATATGGTTATTTTCAACTTCATTGGCCCCGAATACTCCAATTGTTCCACCTCAACCGGATGCTTCACCTCAATAGAGTTCACCATCTCAACATCACCAACCTTCTGTTGACCCTTTATCTTCTTCGCCTAATATTTCTTCCTCCATTTCTTCCTCTTCGCTTGGTAAAAGCCTTGATGCTAGTAACCAGGTGACTAAGAAGAAGAAGAAAGGGAAGAAGAAGAAGAAGAAGAAGCAAGATAAGAAAGAATTCAACCAACCAACCATGGTTGTAAGTGTTAGTTGTGTTGAGGAAAATTCCAACATGCATCATAAACCCAAATACCCTTGCAGGCTTTGTAAGGGTGACCACTTCCTTATCAATTGTCCTGGTATTCCAAAGGTCTTGGAAGTATGGTCAGAAAAATCTCATCAACTTACTGTTGATCCATCAACCAGTGATAGTCAGGTTCCTGGGAAAAAGGGTAAAGTTAGGTTTCCTTGTAGGTTATGCAAAGGGAGTCATCAAACTCACATTTTCCCTCACATGGATGAAGCCTCAAAATTGTTGGAAAACCTTACTATTCCATAGCAAAAACTTCCAACTGGTTACTGTCAACTTTCTCCCAACCTACTATCAACTGGTGGAGTGATTGATCTAATTCCAAATACAATCGATCCAAATCTTCCATTGGAGAGTGAAACACATATCACTCAGGTTTATGATCCATTAGTTTATCAAGTGGTCGATTTGATTTCGCATTCGGTCAATCCCACTCTCCCTCTAGAGAGTGAAATTCATACCGCTCAGGTTCTTCTTGTTACACGATCTTCACATGGAATTTCTGCTAATTGCCTTACAACACCCCCCTCCAAGTGCCGAGGTCTTTTCCTTTGATTGGAATAGATTAACAAAACCTCGTCTTCCTTCTTCCATCCCTTTCCAAATAATTGTGCAGGCTTGTCGTAAGAATGTGTGTCGCACACATGTAGATGAAGGTGCTTCTGTTATTATTTTATCCTCAACTGCTTGGAAAGCTTTGGGTTCCCCTCAGCTTGTGCCTGTTACGTAGAATCTGAAAGATTTTAACAGAACCATTAGTGAACCTTTAGGAATCCTTCCTAAGTTTCCTATTACCTTGGAAGGTAAAACTGTCTGTGTTGATCTTATGGTAGTCCGAGGCCCCTTGGATTTCAATTTATTCCTTGGGTGAGACTATGTCTATGCAATGAAAGCTGTCGTATCGACACTCTTTCGCGTGATGTCTTTCCCTCACAATGGAAACATTGTGACTATTGACCAACTTTCATTCTCTAGTCTTGATTCGACTACCAATAATCCAAATACCTTAAAAGTTCCTCTACTAAAGTGACCTACCCGCTCAAGGTTACTCACAGTGTAGCAACCAATTCCATGTTTCGCCATCAAGGAAAGCTAGCCTCTCAACGCTTGCTCAACCTTTGACATAGATCCAAGACTGGATATGGAAAAACGAATTATTTTAACGTGCTGATGGTGTCATCCCTTGGAGTTCCTTGACATGTGTCTTTCAGAAACCGCTTTTTCCATCTGATGAAGACCTCTTGGAAGCCATGACCGAGGTGCATCCCTTGACATGTGTTTCTTCCAGTTGGAAGCCATGATCAAGTCTCTTATGAGGAAAGTTCCTTTTACTGTGTCAACCTCATTAAAAAATGAATCAATGGGTCATGAGGAGAGTTCATTTTACTGTGTCAACCTCATTAAAAAATGAATCAGTGGGTCATGAGGAGATTTCCTTTTACTGTGTCAACCTCATTAAAAAATGAATCAGTGGGTCATGAGGAAAGTTCCTTTTACTGTGTTAACCTCATTAAAAAAATGAATCAGTGGGTCATGAGGAGAGTTCCTTTTACTGTGTCAACCTCATTAAAAAATGAATCAGTGGGTCATGAGGAGAGTTACTTTTACTGTGTCAACCTCATTAAAAAATGAATCAGTGGGTCATGAGGATAGTTCCTTTTACTGTGTCAACCTCATTAAAAAATGAATCAGTAGGTAAAGAGGAAAGTTCCTTTTACTGTGTCCACCTCGTTAAAAAATGAATCAGTGGCCCATGAGGAAAGTTATTTTACTATGTCAACCTCATTAAAAAATGAAACAGACCCATGAGGAAAGTTCTTTTCCTGTGTCAACCTCATTAAAAAATGAATCAGTAGGTTATATAGGTAGATTGTAGAGAGTAGATATGAGGACAATTATTTTAATGTGTCAACCTTGTTAAAAAATGAAACAAATACATGAGGACAATTATTTTCCTGTGTCAAACTCATTAAAAAATGAATCAGTAGGTTATGTAGGTAGATTAGAAATAGTAGTTTATGAGGATAGTTCCTTGTACTATGTCAAGCTCATTAAAAAATGAAACAGGTCACTATGAGCATAGTTCTTTTCCTGTGTCAAGCTCGTTAAAAAAAGAAACAAATCCTCTCCTATTCAAGTCGAGTCTTTCATCTGATCTCGTAAATGAACCTTCATTCCATCCAGATTTTAGTAACCATTAGTCTACTTATTTGAATGAAATGAAGCTTGGGGGGCATGCACTCTAGAAAGTTATGCTTGGGGGCATTCAAACCATCTCAAGCAAAGTTTTCTTTGTTTCAAGCTTGTGTAAAAATGAAACCTATCTCAAGCAAAGTTTTCTTTGTTTCAAGCTTGTGTAAAAATGAAACCTATCTCAAGTCTATTTCGGTTATTATTTTCAAGACTCGTTAAACTCATGAAAATCCCAAGATTATTTTGCTATCTTTCATTCTCATAAAACACATGAAAATTCCGAGTTCTTTCCATCTTTTCCTGCTTGTAAATTAAATTGAAAGTCGGCCACAAGAGTATATTTTTTATCCCTTTTTCGAACTCGTTAAACTTACGAAAAAGTGAAAATGCTGAGTACACTTTTATCAATTTTTCGGGCTCATTACGAAAAAGAGAAACCTTGGAGTTCTCTTTTAAGCCCTTTTCAGACTCTCTAAACATGAAAATATTTCCGAGCACTTGACTATTCGAACTCGTTAAAGGAAATGAATAGTCGTCCCTTTAGTATAAGTTTACCCCTTTTCCTGACTGACATGGAATATTTATGAAAAATGTATACATTGACTAATCATGGTCAATAGAGTTCTCTCTCACATTATTTTATCCTTTTTCGGGCTTGAGAGACTAAAATTGCGAAAAAGTACACCCATGGAGTTTTCTTAAGTTTTTTCTTCTGACTCCCTAAAAATGAAAAACACCGAGTTTCTCCTATACTAGACTCGTTAAAATTTAACAGTAAAGGACCTGTCAATTTCAAACAAGAATGGACCACTCCTTCTTAGGGTTCGATTTTAAACTAAGTTGGACTCATCCGAAGGATGAGCTTATAAACAAACAAATGTTATCGTCCTCAAGCTTGTCAAAAATAAAGAGGTACTTGCCAGAAATGGTGGGGGAAAAGAGAGAAAACGAATTCATTTGTTACAATTTGATTTAAAAGCAGTAAACCACTCTTGAACATGACACTTTTTGTCACACTTCTACCTGGATTGGGAAAATCCTTTGCCTATTAGTTAATCAAACCAATCGAAAGTCTTCAGCCAGTTTCTGGGTATTAGCTTAGGGAAACTGTCACCAATCCATCTGCAATGTCATTACGTGTTCAAGAGGACAGTCGAACAAACGATTCATCTGCAAACATTTGTCTCCATTCGCGTTGACCATCCCTGAGTCAGTCCTTGCAAAAAAATTCTTCAAAACTTGATCTATGGTTTCGTGTCATGAGCTTGCTTACGACGGACCACTTTCTATCGAAGACAGCTCATCATCTAGAAAGTTGATCTAGAATTTTTCATTACCTTGGAATCTGCATGCCTTAATGGCAGGTTTCTCACCTTCGATGACAAGTTGCATCATTGACCTTTGATCGAATAATTCCGTGCAATGTTTGACTTCAAATCACTTATTCACATTTCATGGATTGTACTGAGTACTTTGAGAGCCATTGTCATTATTGGTGGTTTCTCTCACACTTGTTAACAATTCACATCATTGACTGGTAATCAAGTGGGTTCTACCATGTTCAACTTTGACATATTTAATCGCATGGATAGAATCGTACTAGTTCGAGAAGCAGAAATCAAGACCTTGGATCTAGTTTCCACCATCCAGGCTACGAGGATTTTTATTATTCATTATGCAGTAGAATATTCATTACATATGGCTACGTCCATGTTGTGTCTACAATATTGATGTAATATTAAAATCATTTCTATATCAGAACAAGTTTAGTTAGTTTTTGATCTGAGTATGGGAATGCCTACCTTAGTGATGATATATATATATATACATGTAAAAACATTCAATGAAAAACATATATATATATATATATATATATATATATATATATATATATATATATATATATATATATATATATATATATATATATATATATATATATATATATATATATATATATATGTTTTGTATTGAATGTTTTTACATGGTTCTGACTGGGGTGTCCACAGGCTAATCCTTGAAATGATAAAGCACTTCACTCTTCGAATTATCTCAAACTTTGCGCTTTAGGGGGCAATCTGTTACACTGAAATTTGTCACCATGACGTTTTAGTGTCTATATGGGTTCATCATTACTCATATATTACTCCCTTAGAAGTCTACAACATCAAGTTCCTAAAATCAAGCCTTGAAATTGAGAGAAAAGCTCATAAAAGTCTTAAAAACACTTGTACCACACTTTCTCTTAACATCGCCTACGGTATTGCACCTTTTGTAAAGGAAAGTTGTGGTACCTACCGCACGTTTTGTGTATTAAAACTGCGGACCCCTGTAAAAGGGAAAATGAAGGCGGAAAGTAACATTTAGGAGCCCATCAGTCAAATATGGAAGCTTCTAGAAGCAATTATCCGGTCGAAGGTTTGCTCCTATCATGTATGTTCATTCCTCCATTATGGGAGCCTACCCCTTGGTTTATGGAGTTCAATCCCTTCAAAAGAGGATTCTATCCCCTCTTATGTGGAGTTGCAACCTCTTCTCTTTTCCTATAAATTGAAGCCATAGTGCAGCCTCAAGGGGGACTTTTTGGAGAGTTAGACTTTGAGAATTTTTGAGGAGAAATGCTGTAGAGACTCAGACTCTCTTAACTGATCATTATGTGGGAATGATTACACACCCATGTGCATTTTAGCTGAGAGAGTGCAAAGCTTGTTAGAGTAAAGGAAACGCCTGTTTCGGACCCCAGGAAGGCCTGTACGACATCAAGGCGGACACGGTTGTAAGGCTCTTTCTTCATTAAAGATAATACGAATGAATATTGTTTTCTCAATGAGTTCTTTAATTAAGTAGCTTGTTTATCATGTTTTATCAATGAGTTATTTAATTAATTAGCTTATTTCTTGAATTCCTTGATCATCTTGATAGATATATGATTCGTGAATTAGTTTATATTATGCAGGTGCTATTGATTTTTTCCATGTTTGTGACTGCAGATCTTTGAAGATGACTCTTTCAAGCAACTGGAAAGAATATCATTACGAATAGCGCTAGAATATAGGTAGGTATTCAAAACCTCTGTTGTAGCTAATTCTGAATCAAATATTATCTAGAGAAAATAGTTTTTGTTTAGCTTTTTGTTGCTAGCTATCCATAGGACACTTGGGAGGTATATCTTGTCTGCAAGAACGACTTATCCATCCAACAGTCCTCAAGATCAGAGTATTATGAAAAGATAGAAACCACACTGGGAAAAGCACAACCCTTTGCCATTGATGTCAAAGGGGGAGGAAAAGCAAGAAAAATAAGAAAGGCTCTTCTATAAAGAAAGCAGAGGAAGAAAGACAAGATACTTCTCAGAATGAAAGGGGGAGGAAGTCCTGAAGGAAGTATGGGAGTATTGGTGGATGTGTTGCCATCAATGCCAAAGGGGGAGATTGTTGGAAATATTGTCATTGATGGCAAAGGAGCAGAAATGAGTAACACTAGAATTACCAGTGATAGCAGAGGCAGTAGAGAAAACATAGGTAGCAGAGGCAGCATAGGCAACAGAGGTAGCGAAGGTAGCAGAGAAGCAGCAAAGGCGTGCAGCAGAGGCAGCGAGGGCAGTTGAACAGCGAAGGTAGAGGCATGCAGCAAAGGCAGCGAAGGCAAAAATTGAACAGCGAAGGCAGCAGAGGCAGCAAAGGATAAACCTCGTGTACATCTTATGAATGCGATTAACGTTGATCTGGGATCAACGGTACCGCGGGGGCACAAACAACCCGATGGTTAACCCAAGGGGGTGCCTCCGCAGTTGACCCGCCCATTGGGCATTGACCGCAAATCGATGAGTGTCATTCACTGCGGTAGCACACGCCCGATGATCATTCCATACTGAGGAGTGCCTCCACAGTGCCGTGAACTGGGACCCACTTTCCTAAATCCCGAAAGTACAGTCGTGGATCAGCGCGATCAATGGATGAGAATTAAGGGAGATTGACGGTAGAGATTAAATCGCAATCGGGACAGGAGGAATATCACAATCAAGTGGGACCTGATCGCATATCGGACATCGCAAGCGAATGTAATAGCAGCTGGATGGATGAGAAAATTTGCGATGCGATGTGGCGATGCGAAGGGACACGTGGCGACACAGCGCAATATCGCACATCGGCGATGTAAAGTTCATCACATACCACAAAGTGGTGATGTGATGCGATGCGAAATGCGATGCACTGTGATTGGTCACTGTGTTGTGGGACCCTTCAACCAAAGTTAAGTTAGAGGCAAAGTCTTTTATGAAGAAAACCATGGAAGTGAAGGTCGACTCAGGTTACAAAGGAAAGACTTGAAAATATGAAAAAGGACCCAGAGCAAGAGCAGAACAGTGTGATGAAGGATTGACCATAGAGGCATGTAAATCATCGGCAATGGTCAAACGATACGTGGAACCAGAAATGACGAATAAGCGGAACAGTGAAGGCAGGATTACAAAACCGGTAAGTGTTTGTCGCACCTCTTTTGGAAGATAAGTGGTAAAAGGTGAAATAAATGCGATGGAGTTAAGAGGGCAACGCGTGGCAGTCTAAAACCACCTATTTCACATAGGTTGGGAACAATTAAATAACATGCAATTTGGTGTGCGAATTTCGTCAGATTGGGAAGTTAAAAGAGGTGGAGTGCGATGACCGTTCAATTGATGAAAGGATGATGTGCATGTGGATATGCATAACGAACATTTACAAGAAAAGTGTGAGTGAACGCAACTCAAAAGACACAGGTAACGGAAGAAATAGAACAGTTATGCAGCAGAGCTAGAATATAACAGTAGAAATTGAAAAGACAGTGACAACAGCAAAAAGGACAAATATACACCAAACCAAGAGCTGAAAGGGTTGAGTGAGATTTATTTATTGCAACTGTAAATGTAAATGATTTAATTATTTTATTGTATGTGATGCAAAGGCAAGTCTCCGTAGGCAAAGAAAAACTCCAATTTAATTCTGAAATGAGTAGACAGTGTTGTAACCTCCTGAAATGATGAGCGAGAAAATGAGATGGTGGAAGGCAAAGAGTCGTGCTTGTTCACTTCATATTCCCTGTAGAATGCAAAAAATCATAAATATATCTGTATAAAACATGTAATATCGGTATGCATAGAGATTTTAGAGAGTGTAAAAATAAGGAGCAAAGAGAGGAGTTGTGAAGATCCAGAGATGATATAAAGAAAATTTGAAGGCTGGAAGGACAGTAGTAAAGAAGGAGAAAAACATAGCTGATATCTAGGTAAATCAACATATGATTTTATTTTACAGTGAGGAGGTTGGTGCTTCCATATCAAGTTGTAGCTTGATAGATGTCCAGTTGTACCTGACTGAGGTAGGAGCCTCCTGTAGGTTTTAGCCTGCAGAAAATAGATGGGAGTTGGAGCTTCCTTGCAAGTTGTAGCTTGCAGAATTGAGGTAGTAGCCTCATGTAGGTTGAAGCCTACAGAAAATCAATGATGAGAGGGAGTTGGAGCTTGCCTTTGCATCACAACAATAATAATATGTGGTTTTCTCCCTTATGGGTTTCCACTTATATCTGTTGTCTATGTGCATGATGATTATGTGTTGATATTCTGTATTTAATCTGCTTAATACCTGTTTCTCACTTATTAAGATTGTTGTTCCATTGTATATTAAGTTGATCATGAGTTGTTGTATATTAAGTTGATCACGTATTGAAGATGTAAATAAGTGTAAAAGAAAGTTTTACAAGCCCATGACTGCATTAAACCACCCCCCCCCCCCCCCCCCCACAGTTTAACCAAGGGTTCAACAAAGGAAAGGAGTTTCATAGATTTGGGATTTCTAGGCATTTACAATTGTATTGAGTTGCATTACGGGCTTGGATTTTATGCTGCGTATGTATAGGGGATGGGATTTCCTGAGGTCAACAATGGATGCCCCCTTGTGTCATTACGCCTTAGACATTTCATTTTGGTTGTACATTTTCATCTTTCGGATGATTATTGCATGTTTTATCACCCAAAAATTCTCATATTTTTAAACTTGAAATGTGTCAATTTTTTCCTTTAAAATTGATTAGGTTGCAAGGCATCATGAAATGATAAATTTTATGATGAACTTAGGTTTTAAGTTTTGTCTTAGGATGTTAGAAATAAGCCTAAGCCACATCAAAGGGATAGGGTTTCAGTAGATACCTTGAAGTGAACTTAAATCCTAAATCTGGCCATTTGGAAAAATTTATCTGAGTCCGCAACAAATTTAGTAAAAATTTAACAGAATTCGCTGCGGAAACACCTAGTAGTTCCGTACAAAAACTGACACTTGTCAAACTAAACGTGCTACGAAAACTGTGTCAATCTATAATGGTTTTCTCC
This sequence comes from Pinus albicaulis, assembly GCA_034641835.2. Taxonomy (NCBI): domain Eukaryota; kingdom Viridiplantae; phylum Streptophyta; class Pinopsida; order Pinales; family Pinaceae; genus Pinus; species Pinus albicaulis. Next base: position 932,092,267 of record CM076583.1, read on the forward strand.
ATAATGATGAATGGTTAATATTTTAGAGTTTCAAGGACTTGTTGCTAGAGTAAGGTCATCATTCAAAAGTTAAGTATGTTCTGACATCAGCCATCATTTTTCTAATGCCATCTCATTCTGCTTTTCAAATTATCCCTCATTATTTTCACTCTATTTTCCGCTTTCATAATATTCTACCAAAGCAGCTTTTTGTTAGTTATATCTCAAACAGAAACCTTTTTTCTATATCATTTTCCTCCTACCATAACAACTTGCTGTCATTAAGAGTTTCTTTTCTTAAACAGGTGTAAAGACACAAATAAGGCCACCGCTGCATAACATAAGAAATGGCTACACCAAAGAAGGTTTATAAATGTGGTCTACTGTTCAGGTATGAACCTATAAATCCTAGTTTGGTCATGGAAGATCCATATTTCGTTAAGCTCTTTACAAAGGCAGGGTGCATTCAGTTCTGTCAGAAGTTGCAAGGTCATCACCAACAGGTATCACGAGACTTCGTAATGAATTTCAAAGGAACATCTACAAACTTCGGTTGTCTTCATAACCCAATTTTTCCCGATAGTATTTCTAAAGCAACAATGAACCCAAGAAATGGAGAAGAATGGTTTAAAGCTACCAAGTTTAATTTGAAAATTTGTGATGATTACATAAAACCTGAACATGTAGGGATTAAAATGACTAAAGGGATTCCTAGAACGTGTATTAGAGATGAATATTCCAAATTATTGAAAGTCATACAGAAATAATTTGCATGTGAAGGTCGTTTCCAAACAATTTACATATATCATTTCAAATTATTGCTTCATTTCACAGGGAAGAAGTTGATAGATATTCCATTTTATCTTTTTAGAAGTCTCAGAAAAATGGAAGACAAGGTGCAAGGGAGAACTGAAAGGAATGAAACATCCATTTTTCACCATGGACTGATGAAATTTCTAGTTTTGGAGGAATTAAATAAATTAAACAGAGACTGGGCATCGTTCTTGTTCATGAATGGTTATGAGTTAGATGTTTTATCTCCAAGAAAAGCCTCTAATCTCAAAGCTTCTTATTCTAGGAAAGAGATGAATGCCACTGTATAATTAGAAGGAAATCAACAAGAAGGTTTAAAATATAAAGATAAAGACATGGTAGAAGAATTTAATTTCATCCAGGAGACATCATCACCTCTAGCAACTAGTAAGCAAACTAACAAGCATGTCACAGATAGCAAGACCAAAACTGCAGCAAAAAGGTCTAAAATAAATACTAAGGAAAGTGTTAGAGTTAAAGGTAGACTTGAAGACATTTTGCAAGCAATAGACATTGCAGAAACCCCTGTAGTGAAAGTGGCTGAGGTTAAAGGATTTCAGGTAAAAGGAAAGGGAATTGTAGCCAATAAATTAGAGTTTTCTTCAGAATATTCAGGTTTTCTTTTCAAACCTCGAAAACCTTTCACTAGATCACAGACTTCTAAAAATATCACTATTGGTAATAAGAAGCAGAAGGAAGATAAAGGAAAAGGAGCAGTGGCGCAAGAAGTTATAGTCATATATCCTATTGAGACAGAGGTTACCAAAGAGAATAAGGATCAATCAAAAATAAGGATTCAAAGGAAATCTGAAGTAGACTTTTCTAAAGGTCAGAGCAAGGAGGAAAAGGAAGAAGCAGTCAAACAGAGAAAGGGAAAAAATAAAGTCATAGAACAAACTGAAAAGGAGATTCTTGAAGAACAGTTGAGAAAAATTAAGGATGAGTTGACTGAGACAAAGAGAGAGCTAGAAAAATAAAAGCAAGATATACAAATGATAGATGAGGTGGAGAAGAAAGTGAATGACAAGGTTACTCATTTTGAGAATTCTATTGGAAAAGCCAAAAATTTGTTGAAGAGAACACAACCTTTACGCATCATGATGTCACATACAAGGAAGAGGAACTTATGGTTGCAAGAAGAGAGGAGAAGTATTCAAAGACAATTTAAAGAGTTGAAAGAAGATATAGAGTTGATGAAGACAAAATTAGAGAAAAAATACTTGGAGGAACCATGGACAAAACTATTGAGACTGCTCAGAAAGAAATTGCTGGTAAATAAGGAGGTAATAAATGGATTATGGATCTTTTTGTCTTATATTATCACAAGTTATATGCAAGTATGTTCATGAACTTTTCCAGAGCTCAAATCTTAAGTTTTTTCAGATCCCTAAATATTAGGTAATTCCGCAGCATAAGCCAGGCTTAAAGCTCATTTTCTACTGCGGAATTTCTAAAGAATCCTTTTTGGTTTTAAGGTACCTAAAATTATAATGAGGAAGAGTTTTGAAGACTGTGTTTGATTGGTTTTTATTACTTAACATCCTCAAATGAATAAAAAATCAGAAGAGTATTACATATCATATTTTTGGTTGTGCTACTAAACTAGCTACGAAAGTAGCTCAAAACAGAGTTTTGACAGCAAGGTCAGATTTGATGGTAAATTTTGGGAAGATGGAGAAAGGTAAAAAAATACTTAAAGCTGTTCCTCATAAAAATAACAAAGAATATCAAGGAGTTGACAAAGAGTATCAGATCAGTGATTTTCCAAGTGAAGGTATTCATTTAAGGGTATAGTTTGAAGACACCAGTCCACATGTTTCCAAGTCATTAAACTGACATCTCCTTAATAATAGGAAGTGTAACTTCATGAAGGAAGTTATGATATTAATGTTTTGGTGATGGCTAGTATGATTCAAATATATGTTTCCTTTCGAGGAATATTTACATCACTTTAGTTTAAATGTAATAATTAGGTATTTGAGTCATAGTAGGACTCTAACTCCTGATTCAAAAAGGTTTCAGTCCTAGTTTTAAAGATCTAGTTAGTGGTTAGATTTGTTGTCAATAATAAAGTTTAAATGGTCTAACCACTTGGAAAACTTGATGTAAAGGCAAGATGTCTATAAGTAGTAAAGACTTCGATGTATTCAGGGTTGGATATTTTTATTAGCAAAGATTGTGTTATTGTATGTCATTGGTTTTTTCAGCTTAATTTAGAGTTATATTTTGAAAACTCACGATTCATGAGGAGTTCTTGTTCAGTGCTAATGGAATTCTTTAATATCTCTATTTGCAGTGGTGTTTGTATATAATACTTAGAGTTCATTCATAATTCTCTAACTTCCTTCATATACAAACTGACTGTGTGTTTCACTATTCTACTGTTTTACTCACTGACTTGAACTCCAAATTCCTTGACTTCCATGCTAGATAGAATGTGATGTTTTTGCTGAAGTTATCTTGACTCCATGGCCCAATGAATGTTTGCTAATATGTGATACAAACAATTATATTATTCCATATTTTTACTTTAGAATTAGCCATCTATCAATTAATCAAAAATCATAAACCCTTGAGAGAGCCCTCTCAGGTTGAAAAGGCTAAGCCTCAACCAAAATATTGGTTTGAAATAGTTGCACAAGATTAGTTTGATGAGTAGCCTATCAGGCCTGATTTTGTGATAAAATTTTGGTGCATCTTCCGGGAGTCTGAAGATATACACCTCCCGAAAATTATGAAGCTGAACTCTTGAAGGTAGCAGGAGCTCAGAATTTGTTCGAGATTGCAACTACCTTGGCGAATCCATTGTTGAAGAATTCAATTTTTTCATAGATTCAAGGTGACTCCACTGCTTGAAGATCAGTAGCTTGATGAAGTTTTAGAATGAGTTCCATTGCAAGAAAAAATGGCAGGTATGCTCCTATGAATTTGTCTCATATCCTTGGCTTTCCAAATCCTATGCCAAAGGTTGAATGGTTAGATGATCTTCCAATATTTAAAGATGAAAGGAAAGATAATGTAGCCCTTCATTTGCTTAGATTCTATATGCATGTACAAAGCCTTAAGGTTCAGTTCCCTGAATATTGTCTCATGAAGATGTTTATGGCCACTTTAGAAGGAAAAACATGGTCTTGGTATGAGAGCTTGCCAAATGGTTCATTATATTCTCTTGCTGATTTTCATTTTGAATTTTTTGAGATGTATAAACATTGTTATCCCTCTTTGTTGCTGGTTAAAGACTGTCGTAAGCACTGTGTGAGTTTCATTAGATATTTGGATAATTTTTATGAAGATGATGAGTTCATGGATGAAGAAATTTTAGAGGCCCTTCATGACAATACCTTTCATCAACAAGAAGAACACCAAGAAGAAAGGATAACATATCATAAAATGCAACATGGAGATCAGAAAGAGTTTACTTATGAAAATCATGTTACATCCTCTGAGTTTGATGTAAATTTGCAGCAGACTTGTCAGTCTTTTGATCATCAGAAATATGAGAATCATTGCAAACAACAAGAGGAAATACTGGGAGATAGTTTCTATAACCCTCAGGGTGAGGAAAAGGTTGATTTTTTATGTCATTCACTGTGGCAGCTTACATAAAATAATGATCATATTTATGAAGAAGAATACACTGTTTTTGAGGATCAGTTTGAATAGCAGTTGGATAGCATACAAAAGAAATCTTGTGTGGTTGAGAATCAGTTGTCTGAAGTTACAAAATGTTATGAGAATCATCAAACTGATCATGTATTCTTGGACCCTATAGCTAAATACATGGAAGAGATTTATTCCCTAGTGTTTCAGTTTAATTTTTATTATGAATATTAGATACATTTTCAGTGGCATTGGTCATCTCAATATCATGGTTACTTTGAGTTCAAGTGCAGTCAAGAGCCTCAAATATCAGATAAGACAAATGACTGGCTTCATTGGAAGTTTCATGTTCCTTGAGTTACAAATGGAGATTGCAGCTGATAGGGTAGGTAGAGTGTCTGAATAAGCTCAAAGATTGACTGAGCATCTTTTCAGTAGATACAAAGTTAGTTCTTCTGCAGTGACCATCAAGCTTGAGCCCGAGGTGAAGGCCATTAGAGCTTGAGGAGGAGCTTGGCAAAATTTTAGAGTTTTATTCTAAAGGATGGATAGCAGCACAGGAGCTAATGGTTCTTACTGTACCACAGGGGCACACTATCCCAAGTGGAGCCACTGTTATCACCCAAAAATTATCATATTTTTAAACTTGAAATGTGTCAAAATTTTCCTTTAAAATTGATTAGGTTGTAAGGCATCATGAAATGATAAATTTTATGATAAAATTAGGTTTTAAGTTTTGTCTTAGGATGTTATAAATAAGCCTAAGCCACATCAAAGGGATAGGTTTTCAGTAGATACCTTGAAGTGACCTTAAATCCTAAATCTGGCCATCTGTCAAAATTTATCTGAGTCTGCAGCAAATTTAGTAAAAATTTAACAGAATTCGCTGCTGAAACACCTAGCAGTTCCGTAGAAAAACTAACTCTTGTCAAACTAAACGTGCTACGAAAACTGTGTCAGTATATAATGGTTTTCTCCATAATGATGAATGGTTAATATTTCAGAGTTTCAAGGACTTGTTGCTAGAGTAAGGTCATCATTCAAAAGTTACGTATGTTATGACATCAACCATCATTTTTCTAATGCCATCTCATTCTGATTTTCAAATTATCCCTCATTCTTTTCACTCTATTTTTCGCTTTTGTAATATGCTACTAAAGCAGCTTTTTGTTAGTTATATCTTCAGCAGAAAGCTTTTTTCTATATCAGTTTCCTCCTACCATAACAGCTCACTGTCATCAAGAGTTTATTTTCTTAAACAAGTGTAAAGATACAAAGAAGGCCACCACTGCATAACATAAGAAAAGGCTACACCAAAGAAGCTTTATAAAGGAGGTCTATCGTTCAGGTATGAACCTACAAATCCTAGTTTGGTCATGGAAGATCCATATTTCATTGATCTCTTTACAAAGGTAGGGTGCATTCAGTTCTGTCAGAAGTTGCAAGGTCATCACCAACATGTATCATGAGACTTCGTAATAAATTTCAAAGGCACATATACAAAGTTCGGTTGTATTCATATCCCAATTTCGCCTGATAGTATTTCTAAAGCAACAGGGATCCCGAGAAATGGAGAAGAATGGTTTAAAGCTACCAAGTTTAATTTGAAAATTTGTGATGATTACCTAAAACTTGAACATGTAGGGATTAAAATGACTGAAGGGATTCCCAGAATGTATCTTAGAGATGAATATTCCAAATTATTGACAGTCATACAGAAATAATTTACATGTGAAGGTCGTTTCCAAACAATTTACATATATCATTTCAAATTATTGCTTCATTTCATAGGGAAGAAGTTGATAGATATTCCATTTTATCTTTTTAGAAGTCTCAGAAAAATGGCAGACAAGGTGAAAGGGAGACCTGAAAGGAATGAAACATCCATTTTTCACCATCGACTGATGAAATTACTAGTTTTGGAGGAATTAAATAAATTAAACAGAGACTGGGCATCATTCTTGTTCATGAATGGTTATGAGTTAGATGTTTTATCTCCAAGAAAATCCTCTAAGCTCAAAGCTTCTTCTTCTAGGCAAGAGATGAATGCCACTATAGAATTAGAAGGAAATCAACAAGAAGGTTTAAAATCTACAGATAAAGACATGGTAGAAGAAGTTAATTTCATCTAGGAGACATCATCACCTCTAGCAACTAGCAAGAAAACTAACAAGCATGTCACAGATAGCAAGACCAAACCTGTAGAAAAAAGGTCTAAAAGAAATACTAAGGAAAGTGTTAGAGTTAAAGGTAGACTTGAAGACATTCTACAAGCAATAGACATTGCAAAAACCCCTGTAGTGAAAGCAGTCGAGGTTAAAGGATTTCAGGTAAAAGGAAAGGGACTTGTAGCCAATAAATTAGAGTTTTCTTCAGAAGATTCAGGTTTTCTTTTCAAACCTCGAAAACCTTTCACTAGATCACAGAATTCTAAAACTATCACTATTGGTAACAAGAAGCAGAAGGAAGATAAAGGAAAAGGAGCAGTGGAGCAAGAATTTATGGTCATATCTCCTATTGAGACAGAGGTTACCAAAGAGAAGAAGGATCAATCAAAAAGAAGGATTCAAAGGAAATATGAAGTAGAATTTTCTAAATGACAGAGCAAGGAAGACAAGGAAGAAGCAGTCAAACAGAGAGGGAAAAAATAAAGTCATAGAACAAACTGAAAAGGAGATTATTGAAGAACAGTTGAGAAATATTAAGGATGAGTTGAATGAGACAAAGAGAGAGATGGAAAAATACAAGGAAGATAGAAAAATGATAGATGAGGTGGGGAAGAAAGTGAATGACCAGGTTCCTCATTTTGAGAATTCTATTGGAAAAGCCAAAAATTTGTTGAAGAGAACACAACCTTTACGCATCATGATGTCACATACAAGGAAGAGGAACTTATGGTTACAAGAAGAGAGGAGAAGTATTCAAGGACAAGTTAAAGAGTTGAAAGAAGATATAGAGTTGATGAAGACAGAATCACAGAAAAAAGACTTGGAAACATGAATCATGGACAAAACTATTGAGACTGCTCAGAAAGAAATTGCTGGTAAATAAGGAGGTAATAAATGGATTATGCATATTTTTGTCTTATATTATCACAAGTTATATGCAAGTATGTTCATGGAATTTTCCAGAGCTCAAATCTTAAGTTTTGTCAGATCCCTAAAATATTAGGTAATTCCGCAGCATAAGCTAGGCTTAAAGCTCATTTTCTGCTGCAGAATTTCTAAAGAATCCTTTTTGGTTTTAAGGTACCTAAAATTATAAGGAGGAAGAGTTTTGAAGACTCTGTTTGATTGATTTTAATTACTTAACATCCTCAAATGATTAAAATAAAGCAGAAGAGTATCACATATCATCTTTTTGGTTGTGCTACTAAACTAGCTATGAAAGTAGCTCAAAACAGAGTTTTGACAGCAAGGTCAGATTTGATGGTAAATTTTTGGGAAGATGGAGAAAGGTAAACAAATAATTAAAGTTGTTCCTCATCAAAATAACAAATAATATCAAGGATTTGACAAAGAGTATCAGATCAGTGATTCTCCAAGTGAAGATATTTAGTTAAGGGTATAGTTTGAAGACACCAGTCCACATGTTGCCAAGTCATTAAACTAACATCTCCTTAATAATAGGCAATGTAACTTCATGAAGGAAGTTATGATATTAATGTTTTGGTGATGGCTAACATGACTCAAAGATATGTTTCCTTTCGAGGAATATTTACATCACTTTAGTTTAAATGTAATAATTAGGTGTTTGAGTCATAGTGGGACTCTAATTGCTGATTTGAAAAGGTGTCAGTCCTAGTTTTAAAGATCTAGTTAGTGGTTAGATTTGCTGTTAGTAATAAAGTTTAAATGGTTTAGACACTTGGAAAACTTGATGTAAATTCAAGATGTCTATAAGTAGTAAAGACTTTGATGTATTCAGGGTTGGACATTTTTATTAGCAAAGAGTGTGTTATTGTATGTCATTGGTTTTTCAGCTTAATTTAGAGTTCTATTTTGACAACTCAAGATTCATGAGGATTTTTTTTTCATTATTGTTCTAATGGCATTCTTCAATATCTCCATTTGCAGTGGTGTTTGTATATGATACTTAGAATTAATTCATAATGCTCTAACTTCCTTCATATACAAACTGACTGTGTGTTTCACTATTCTACTGTTTTACTCACTGACTTGAACTCCAAATTCCTTGACTTCCATGCTAGATAGATTGTGATGTTTTTGCTAAAGTTATCTTGACTCCATGGCCCAATGAATGTTTGCTAATTTGTGATACAACGAGTTATATTATTCTATATTTTACTTTAGAGTTAGCCATATATCCATTAATAAAAAATCATAAACCCTTGAGAGAGCCCTCTCAGGCTGATGAGGCTAAGCCTCAACCAAAAGATTGGTTTGAAATAGTTACACAAGATTAGTTTGATGAGCAGCCTATCAGGCCTGATTTTGTGATAACAACATGGATGGAAATTTTGATATATATTCATGCCATTGGTACACATTTAACTTAATTGGAAAGTTGTATAACTATTGGATTGATATTATAAGAAAGAGGGGGAGGGGTCTGTTCCATGTTGAAGTGTTGATATCCAAATTGTTTCATTAGTGATTTTAAAAAGAGCTCTAGAGCTCACAAGAAGGATCAGAAAATGAGAAATTTTTTTAACGTTGAAATAATATGTGTCCTCTTTTTTCCATACAAAATGCTGAGTTCCTCAAGGGTCATGTGGAAGGAGATGAAAAATAAGTCAAGGTATGTTTAGATCCTTAATTTTATAGTTGAGAACCCAACTCATGGATGAAGAAGTAGAATGCAAGATTCTATTACTATATGTAAGGATATTTAACTTAATGTTAAGGGTTGTATGGTTAAGTAATATGGAAAAATTGGACTTGGGAATAAACTTGTGGGGGTCAACAACTTTGAAATTCAGCAACTCGGGAAAACAATGGAAACTACTTGGCAAAAAAAGGGCTAAGAATTAAAAAATGAAAAATATTTCATTTTTTCATTTAAAATTATGTATAAACTAGCAAAAATATATAGTCATATTTCCATACCATATGAAAAGAAGATACATATATAAAAGGTGTAAAATTCCAAATGATCTAGTAGCTACTATCAATGCCTCTGCTCCTTTAGTGGGCATATATATTGGGTCATCCTCTAGTAGTGGAAGGTTCTGTGGCTGGAGTCAAACATAGTGGTAGGTACTGAGTCTAGTACAGGACTTTGTCCATCCTGTAGTGGTTGGTTAAGGACATCCTCTACTGCCAGCCACTCCTTCTCATACTTCACATCTGCCCAAGTAGGGAAATGCATGAAAGATTTATTGGCACTGATTAAATACTCCAGTGTTTTTTTTGAAATTGTGATTTTTTTAGAACTCAGAAAAACTTGCGATTTGTTTGGGTTATTTCTTGGGATGGGAAAATCGGAAAAAATAAATATATTCCAATATTTTGGAAAAAATTTCCGCATTATTATAGAGAATATAATATTCATTGACATTGAGATGCAGGGAAAGAATTATATATTGAGGCAACATTTTCAACCTGTTTCGCTTCAGAAGTTTATACCAGTTTTCCCATCACATTTGACATAGAAAAATAAATCTTTCACTAGAATTAACAAGAAGAAACTAATCCAGAACGGGAAAAAATGGAAGTAGACGGATGATTGCTTTGTCAAACAAAATAATGAGCTATTCTCAATTTTGACATGGTCAAGTCTGGATAGAATAGATGATTTCCCATAGCAACTGTAGCCAAAGTGTGTCTATGCTGACAAAAAAAACTTGAGCATGTGTCTAAGACAGTTGAAAATTGCTAAAAAATAGACCTATTTGATTGTGCAACCCCTAATATCTGGGTGGGTAAAAGAATATTTTAGACTGATGATTGTTGAACTGAAAAATATTTTCATCCCAAGGGAAGGTAGGCTAATATTTTCTCTAGAGAGGCATGTACAACAACTACGTAATTGACATAAACTAGTCCAGAAGTGTGCAAGTGTTCAAGTTCGAGTCTTCGAAGTTCCTCATCTATACAGTGAAATGTCTCGAACCAATGTAGGTTGTCCTTTGATGTATATGAGACCCAACTAGGAACATGAATTTTAGAAAGGTAGGATAAGCTCAAAATGAAAATAATATAACTCTTGATATAAATACGATTAATTCATTGTCAAGTTCTTTCTTCATTATAGGAGGATAACAAAATCCTATAGGTAGCACTATGCCATTATACTGAACAAGGAAGGGTAGATGTGATATCCTTATCTGAGGCCCTTGGTGGCCTTGAAGATTCAAGAAAGACATTGTCCTCCTGTTGACCATAGTTTTAATTCAGGGTCCTATGTAGGGCTTGGCCCACAGAATGAAGTTCTCAGCAAAGCCAAATTTCTTCATAGCTGAGAATAAGAAATTATACCTCACTCTATCCAAGGCATTCACCATATCAAGTTTTATGACTCATGTACTTATTTGTAGATGGGTGGCTACTGTGAGCAGCTTCCTGAACTCTTATGCTGTTTTCACAGATAAGTCTTCCCTGAACAAAGCAAGTTTGTTTCTCTGCGATAACACATTACATCAATGGTTTAAATCTAGAAAAAGGTAGTCTTACCTAGAATATTTTAGTTTCTAACGTTAGGGATGAGGGTGAGTAGGAATTTATTTGTTCTTTAAATATGCATTGCTTCCTTGATTCTTACACCTAGCTTAAGAGGTCCCTATTGATATATTTCCATGCTTGCTAAAAATGTGTTGAGAAATTTTCTGGACTCTAGACTAGGGACTTTGTTAAGTTTCATATTCCATACCGTTTCTTGGACTTCCTTGCTTGATATGGGTCCTAGGAGTTTCTCATTATCCAGTTCTTGTAAGAGACATGGATCTTGTCCAACATTTCCTCCCGAGCACTTCCAGTATCTACTCTTATTCTGAAAACAGGTTCCTAAAGTGAGAGAAGGATTCTACTTTGATTTCATTAAACCATCTGTTTTCAATCTGTCTAAGAGTTACCTCAGAGATGAAATTTTAAATTCTTCTTAAGTGTTCTTGGTAATGGAAAAATTTAATGCTTCTATTCCCTGTTTTCAGCCACAGGCTCCTTGATTTCAATCTCCAGATTTCTTCTTCGATGATCTGAGCTTTGAATAGTTTAGCACTTAATTCCTTTTCCCCTTGCCCGAGTCAGTTTAAAGAGCTCTTATTCTTCAATTTGGGACTTGACTTCTTCAAGGATTCCCGTCTTTATGGAATGGGACGATCTTCCTTGTGGGATTTAGCCCATTATTGCATTTCAATTTTAATCTCTTTATTTTTTTGTCCCAGATGTAGGAGGCAAAGTTATGAATTGGGAGAGATCCAGAATTTCTCACCATTTCTTTAAAGTCTAGCCGTGAGAACCATACAGGGCTATATTTTAAATGACCTGGACCAAGTGCTTGAGAGTTTGATACTGAGAGCAGAATCGTCTTGTGATTGGATAGTGCACTTGGGATAATTTCAGAATTTAGAATTACTCAGAGAAAAAGGAGCTTTATAAGAGAAACCTATCAAGTCTTTCCACAACGAACCCTAGCCCTAGCTCTGTATTTCTCCAATTGAATTTTCCATTAAAAAGGTCCTATTATGAAATCAGGTCTTCAATGGTCCTAATGGTTAAGAACATGTTAGTTTTTTTTTTTCCAATTCACTTATTAAATCTATATAAAGGGTCCATTCTATTGATTAAACAAGTGTAAAGATACCATTCCATTGATTTACCCTGCAAAGGGTCCATTCCGCTGATCAAACCCATTAGATGATTTAACGCTTGCAATTCCTTTTGCCCATGCTTGTTCCATGCATGTAAACCCAAATCATTGGCCCACCTAGCAATGTGGCCCACTTGGTGTCTTAGTGTAAGAACACTCTTAAAAAATCATTAGCTCCTCGTCAAGCTCATGAAATATTACTTGCAATCATTCCAAATTTTTTTGACAATTGTTCATCTAGAAAAATTAAAGGAATTTGCACCTATGATTAAATCATAAATCATTAGGGACTTGGATGTTGTGTATATGTGAAGTTTTTTCTAGCCTATGTTTGACAACTACCTCATAAGGATCTTCTCCTTCATTTGTCCTTGTCCTTGCAAGCCATTTAGTCGCTAAAACCGTCCTTGGAGCATGGTTGTTAACTAGCCCAAGTCCTCCATCTTCTCTCCACGTTAAGCACAAAGAATTTGTCACCGTCCCTGCAATCCCCGTCCCGCACATTGGAGGGCTCATTTCGTGACCTGTGAGCAGTAACATGGCTTGAAACCACTTCCATGACATCCCTCTGAACAAGAGCTTTCATTGCCCTGAAGACATCTCCTTGTGAAAAACCCTAAAAATGGCCCTTTTTGCATTGGCGCGAGTAGGCAGTTCAGTACCCGCGCCAATGGGGAAAATACTTCAAAGAGGCCGCGCCAGTTGGCGCTCTGTCCCAGAGTCGCACTCGCGCCAGCCAATTTAAGGAATGTTTTTTAAAAATAAATGGCGGAAGTTTCGTCCTAACTGATCCAGGAACTGATATCTATCTTGAGTTGGGAGGTTTGGCTACAGATTTCCATAGAGAGGAAGTGGTTTGCCACCTCTCATGGAAGCTTCCCTGATGATAGGGCCAATCCCATGATTATAGGGATCCCAACTCCTCTTCCTCCATCTATAAAAGCTTGCCCATCTCCATTGCAAGCTAGTCTTCAAGTTCCCAAGAGCTTTCACATCCTTATGCTGCAAGAGCCTTCTTGATCCCCTTAAGGCCAAATCCAAGCAAGGAGACTATTGTCAAGTATCCGGAGAGAGAGGCTTGTCCCATCCTTGACAGGCTTTATCAAGACATGTTTTGTTGACGACCCGCCAAAGGAGAGTGCTGCGTCGAAGCTATGGTTGTATTCTTCTTTTGACTCATTAATGATAAGTGACTATTGGTTATGGTTCCACTCTTGTTCTTGATTATGTTCATGAGTTATGTCCTCTTCGACTGACATATAGTTGTATATACTGGATTTTATGCTTGCGTTTGTGTTTTTTCTTGCATGTGCAGGTGTCCGATCACGGAGATCATGAGGATTGTGATCTGCCAGGGCAAAGGAACGGGAGCACCACCTCTTCTACAAATGACAGCGTTGGATTCCAGGTAAGCCTTCATCGCAAGTCGGTTTATTTGCAATTAGGAACCTGCACTGTAGCGTGTTTGATTGTTGCTAGACCCGATCTGGGCTAGTAGGGATCGCCTCTGTCCGCAGAGGGGATTAACCTCTTCAACAATTTGGCGACTCTGCTGGGGATCGTTAGCTTGTTGTCGTTCGTTTTATAAGCTATAGATGGAGCTTGAAGTTGGCCAGATAGCCTTCGAAATGCTATTGCTCTGCATTAGCGAAGTAGATCAAAGTTGCTTCAGTAAATCTCCGGTTTAGTTTGTAAACTGAACACTTGGAGCTTTGTCTTGTCTTTTCGGTTGATTCTTGATTCTGCTTGCTTGATCAGCTCTTTGGGCTGGCTCTTTCTGTGAATTTGGCTTTTGGATAGCTTGATCATCACTAGTCTGCTTGTTGGATTGCTCTTTTTTATTTTTGACTGGTAAACTCCACTGGCGCGCTTTTTAGCTTGACAGTCGCACCCATTGGCGCATGTTGCTAGTGTATTACCCGCGCCAATTCTGTTCTGGCGCTAGTTTCAGTCTCACAGCCGTGCCAATCCTGTGAGGTACTAGGGTTTGCTTTGTTTTGAGCTTTCTGAGCTTGATCTTTGTGTGTCTCGCTTTGAGCCTAGATCACATGGTTCAATTGAGTCTTGGAGATTCTGCTTGAAGTGGTGAAGTCTGGTCTTGGTTGGGAGAAATTATTTGTTTTTTTTCATTTTCAGGCGTTGGCGCTTGTTGTCAGTTAGCAACCCGCGCCAATTGGCCATTGGCGCTAGTTGTCAATGTGAAAGTCGCGCCAGTTGGCGCTAGTTGTCAATGTACAAGTCGAGCCAATTTCAGGATGTATGAAAATTGAGACTTTTTCCCTAAATCCTTCACCAGTGTGTCTTTCCCTTCCGGTCTTTTCCTTGTATGAGCATAGATTACATTGCTCATTGTTTGGGATGTCTTCTTTCCATGATTGTTTGATGTAAAAGGGAATGAATGCCTTGTTTTGATCTCTTGCTTTGGAAGTCCTCTTTGTGTTTGACCTCATATGTCTTGTCGCCTTTTGAGGGATTTCGTTACAAAGTGTTTAAAACAACGATTGCATTCTTAGTGTTTGTTTACATCTCTTTTGCGTTCATCCTTCATTAAGAAGATTTGCGTTTATTTAGTTTTTGTCTCAAAGTGTCCTTTTTGTTAAAATGCATTAGATCACATTGCATTGAAAAGTATTTTTGAGATTTATCATTGAACTTAGATCACATTGTTTAATGATTGAAAGCTAAAATTCGCTTTGAGTGCATTCTCTTTCATTAAAAGTATGCATTAAGTAGATTCTCATTTCATCGAAAAATGCATTGAGTGCATTCTTATCATTTGAAAAGAAAAAGGAAATTGTGCATAGATTACAATTGCATAGTTTTCGGAAAAGAGGATTTTGCATAGATTACATTGCATTATTCGCATCATTGAATGTTTGAAATTACTTTTGGATAGTGAAAGTCATCTAGTTTGGAAAAATTTCGTTTACAGTGTTGTTGTTTGTTGCATCATTGTTTGAAGCTCTTCCCTTAACTAGATAGCATTCATCGAATTGAAAAGTTTTCTTTTCTCATATAGCTGCATATAGGAGATTGTCATATGACATGCGGTAGGGCCTTGAAACCGAGACATAATTGAAGATCAACATTAAAATTTATTCAATTTACCTTAAGGAAGCATTGAAACCTAACGAAACATTTTTAGAGTTCTAGGCTAGTGACATGTTCCGGCATCGTTAAACCTAGTAGTTGTCGTTCGCCTCTTGGCTTTAGACAACGCTAGTACGGACTTTTGCTCCTCATACCATCGCGTATATAAAGGGAGACCCCACTAGGTTTCTATCCTTTATCCATAGGAAGCCGAGTTTTCCGCCCTATACCCATGATACACCGAACACAACATTTGGGGAGATTGCCTGCACGTACGTTAAGTCCTTGGTTGATTTCTCCTTCATTTTGAAACAAAGGTGTATATTGCAGTTCACAGTTATTTGGTACACCCTTTGCCTAGAATTCCTGAGTAGTCATTTCGATCTTTTCTGACTCTTTAAATTTGAAAAGGTCATCAAGTGCTTGTCCTTTCACGCTTGTTTCCAATATGAAAGTGATAGAGTCACCTTTTTCCTGTTTCTCGACTCTTAAAAGATGAAACGGTAGAGTTTTGTTTCAATGTTTTAAAATTAACTGCCCACGAAATATTCCTGGTTAAAGTTAGTTTCCTTAGGGTGTTGTTCTGAAGATCGTTTCTGATGGCAACTTTTCCAGAGTTTACCAACCAAGGAATCCCCTTCGATGGGAATCCTGGTCATTTTCCTCCTTTTGGAAATGTTGGTGCTCCTTATATGGCAACGTTGTCCCTTCCTGGGTTAACTGTTGGGTTGCCTGTTTGGTTGTTTTCAACCTCTATGGTCCCAAATGTCTCAGCTACTGTTCAATCAATTCCTCTGCCTGAACAACATCATGTTGATTCTAAGGTGGACCTCTCCCCTTCTTCTCCTGTTTCTGCGTCCTCCTCTTCTACCTCGCCTAGTGAAAGTCTGGATTCAAGTAACCGGGTGGCTAAGAAGAAGAAGAAGAATACAAAGAAGAAAATGTCTGATAAAGGAGAGGCTAGCTCTGCGGCTATTGCGCCTAAGAAGCCTTCCATTGATAAACCTCCCAACCCTCTGCGGAAAGTCAAGTTCCCTTGCATGTTGTGCACGGGAGACCATCTTCTTCAAGACTGCCCTGGCATTCCCAAGGTGCTCAAATCATGGTCCAACGATCGCCCGCCGTTGCCCTTGGCTTCTGGGAGTCAGGTTGGGGGCACGTCTTCGGCAGCTGCTGGTAAGGCTCCTAAGAATTAGGGTAAGATTACCAATCCCTGTAAGTTGTGTGAAAGGCACCATGCCATTCACCTTTGTCCGTACATGGATGAAGCCAAGCGAGTTTTGGACAACTCGACCGGTCCTACACCATGCCTTCCAGCTGGTTATAATCGGCTTTCTTTGAGTCCTCCACCAGCTGATCCTACAATTGGTCAAGAGTCATCCTTGGTCGATCCCGCTCCCTCGAAAATTTAAATTCAGGAATCCGTTCCCGACCAACCATTGGTCATGGGATCGGTTGAGTTGGCCCCGTCTATGGTGCACCAAGTATTTTCCGTCGAGAGTGGATCTCATCCCCCTCATGTTCTTCTGGTTTCTTCAGATTCCTCAGACTTGGAGAAAGATTCTCCTGTCCCCACACCTCAAGAAGCTACTCCTCTGCCTCCCGTAATAGAGGTCCCAGAGGATACTCCTCCCACCTTCGAGATGGAGGTTGTGGAGGACGCTCCTTCTTCTTCCATAACACCAGGGGAAGACCATCTTGGTTCAATGGTAGCCCCTCTAAGTAGTTTGGTCGCTTCCTTTGATTGGAGTCGATTTGCAGGATACCGCCTTCCGTCTTATGTGCCTTTCGAGATAACAGTACAGGCTTTTGATCTAGTCGTACCCAGCACCTTTATAGACAAAGGCGCATCTGTTAGTGTTCTATCCTCAACTACTTGGAAAGCTTTTGGCTCGCTGCCGCTTCCTCCTGTTACGCAGAATCTGTTGGCATTTAATAGAAGAACGAGTCAATCAGTAGGGATCCTTCCAAGGTTACTTATTACTTTGGGAGGTAAAACCGTCCATATGGATGTGATGGTTGTTCTAGGCCCCTTGGATTTCAATCTACTCTTGGGGCGCGATTACACCTACGCCATGGGGGTGCTTGTCTCCTCCCTTTTTTGTGTGGTCTGTTTTCCACATGAAGGATGAATCGTGACCATTGATCAGCTTTCTTTCTTTGGTCCTGATGTGGCAGCTGACCCGCCATCATCCCTTCCTAGTTTTTATCCACCCGTTGTATCTACCTCACCGCAGGTAAACTATGTGGCTACCTACCCCGTGCCTGTACCCAGTGACAGTGCCATTATGCATCAGGTGCTAGGGGCATTGGGTCCTGACTTCCAGGATGTTTTCCTTCCATTGGGAGTGGAACTCTTGGAAGAGATGACTTCTTGTTCATTATGATGAGGTCGGTCAGAGCATAGTTCATTTTCTTGTGTCAATCTCCTTAAAAAATGAAACAAGCTGGTCGGAGCACAGTTCATTTTCTTGTGTCAAGCTCCTTAAAAAATGAAACAAGGTTGTCGGAGCAGAGTTCCTTGTCTTGTGTCAAGCTCCTTAAAAAATGAAACAAGGTTGTCGGAGCATGGTTCTTTTCCTGTGTCAAGCTCCTTAAAAAATGAAACAAGGTGTCCCGAGGATAGTTCTTTTAATGTGTCAACCTCGTTAAAACAATGAAACACATTCTTGTTCAATTCGAGTCTTTGTTTAGATCTTGTAAAATCCCAGTCGAGTCTTTCTCTTGATCTCGTAACTTGAACCTTCACTCCGTCTGCCTTTCATATGGATTGAAGCTTGGGGGGCATGTACCTCGAATTGAGTCACCATGCTGGGGGCATGCTTACTTTTTCAAGCATAGTTTGTTTCTGTTTCAAGCTTGTGTAAAAATGAAACCAGTTTCAAGCATAGTTTATCTTTGTTTCAAGCTTGTGTAAAAATGAAACCAACTTCAAGCAAAGTTTCTTGATTTCAAGCTTGTGTAAAAATGAAACCATCCATTTTACCTCTTGTGATTGCCATTTAATCAGCCTGTTTTGCCAGATGAGCCTTGGTTTTCTCACTCCATTGTTACTATCTGCTTGGCCCATCATATGCCTTCACTTGGTTGTTTTACCCAATCCCGGGGAACCGCTGCGATGAGTGGTCTTGTTAGCCAGCCTCTCGACCTTTATTTGTTAAGAGTAGTTCCATCATTACCGGAACCAGTAGCTACCCTATATACCACTCGTTCCTCCAGGAGGAGTCATATTTCATCTCTTTTTTGACTCTCTAAACATGAAAAGATTGCTGAGTTCCTTGTCGTTTTGATCTTGTCAAAGTGGACACGAAACAACATCTACCCAGTATATGTTTACCCCTTTTTCGGGTTGGGATAGATTATTTATGAAAAAGGAATACCCTAGCCTATCGTGACTAGGAGGTCTCGCACATAGTTTTCTACCTTTTCAGATCTGAGGAACTATTTACGAAGAGGGACCATTGGAGTTTACCTTTCAGCTGTCTTTTCAAACTCTCTAAACATGAAAAGACGCCAAGTTCTTCCTTTGTCAGACTCGTTAAACCTAAATGGCATCGGAAATTGTCATGATGAAGGTATTCGAGTCGCTCCTTCCTAGGGCTCATTAAATGTACTAGGATGGATCCATACGAAGGACGGGTTTATATGACAAGCATATGGTATCCTCTTCAAGCTTGTGTAAAAATAAAGAGGTACTCACCGAAATGGTGGGGAAAATGGAACCAGCATCATTGTCATGTCGGCAGTATGTCGCTCTTGAACATGGCACTTGTCTGCATTCGTGTCGGGTTGGGGACAATCTCATCTCATTTTTCACTTGCCTCTGTGGGTTTGGGTGATCCTTTTTGACCTCTCATCTGCTCTTTGCCTCGTCACTATGACCTCTGATCTTTTGATGTCAAATACTGCCAAATCCACTGTCGTGCCGCCAATATGTTCAAGAGAAGTTGACCTCTGCAAGTATCAACCTTCCTCTGATTCTCATCTGATCCTGATTCACAAAAAAATTATGTTCCTCTGTCTCGCGTCGATGATTTGGGAAACACTATGGCCCACCTTCGATCAACTTCACTTCCTATCGAATTCAACTCATTATCCTAGAAAATGATCTAGAGACTCCCTTCTGGTACCTTGGAGCCTGCATGCCTCAATGGCAGGTTCTTCGCATTCGACGTGAGGTTTTCACCATTGACCTCTAATCGAGTGATTCTATGGGTGTTCGACGCCAACTCACTGATTCACATGCCGTAGATTGTACCTGTAGTACCTTGAGGGCCATTGTCATTATTGGTGGTACCTCTCACGTCTGTTAACAGCTTTCATCATTGGCTGGTAATCAGATGATGTTCTCGCATGTTCGACTTCAACTCATACATTCACATGCTTGGACTTGTACTGTGTTCGGGTCGAGATGGAGCGCAAGACCCTGGATTGTGTCTGTTGTAACCAGGCTGCGATTTTGTGGATTATTATGATTGATTACATGACTCACTTACTGGATGGCTGCGACCATACCTGAGTCTATTTATCGATCCTCACTGGATGGCTGCGTCCATACCTTGGATCTGGATTATTGTATACTCTGTTATGGATGGCTGCACCCATACCGCATATATATCATGTATCTGAGATATCAGTTGTATTTCTTCGCGCAGGTTTTCCGACGGCGGAGTTTTCAGTTGGACACGTTCTCGTAAAGCATTTCACCCCTCTCTCTCTCTCTCGGGCCTCATGCTTTAGGGGGCATCTGTTACACAGTAATTTGTCACCGTCCCTGCAATCCCCATCCCGCACATTGGAGGGCTCATTTTGTGACCTGTGAGCAGTGACATGGCTTGAAACCACTTTCATGACATCCCTCTAAACAAGAGCTTTCATTGCCCTGAAGACATCTCCTTGTGAAAAACCCTAAAAATGGCCCTTTTAGCATTGGCGCGAGCAGGCAGTTCAGTACCCATGCCAATGGGGAAAATACTTCAAAGAGGCCGCGCCAGTTGGTGCTCTGTCCCAGAGTCGCACTCGCTCCAGCCAATTTAAGAGGTGTTTTTAAAAAATAAATGGCGGAAGTTTCATCCTAACTGATCCAGGAACTGATATATATCTTGAGTTGGGAGGTTTGGCTACGGATTTCCATAGAGAGGAAGTGGTTTTCCACCTCTCATGGAAGCTTCCTTGATGATAGGGCCAATCCCATAATTATATGGATCCCAACTCCCCTTCCTCCTTCTATAAAAGCTTGCTCTTCTCCATGGCAAGCTAATCTCCAAGTTCCCAAGAGCTTTCACATCCTTATGCTGCAAGAGCCTTCTTGATTCCCTTAAGGCCAAATCCAAGCAAGGAGACTATTTTCAAGTATCTGGAGAGAGAGGCTTGTCCCATCCTTGACAGGCTTTATCGAGACATGTTTTGCTGACGACCCGCCAAAGGAGAGTGCTGCGTCGAAGCTATGGTTGTATTCTTCTTTTGACCCATTAATGATAAGCGACTATTGGTTATGGTTCCACTCTTGTTCTTGATTATGTTCATGAGTTATGTCCTCTTCGACTGACATATAGTTGTATATACTGGATTTTATGCTTGCGTTTGTGTTGTTTCTTGCATGTGCAGGTGTCCGACCACGGAGATCATGAGGATTGTGATCTGCCAGGGCAAAGGAACGGGAGCACCACCTCTTCTACAAACGACAGCGTTGGATTCCAGGTAAGCCTTCCTCGCAAGTCGGTTTATTTATGATTAGGAACCTGCACCGTAGCGTGTTTGATTGTTGCTAGACCCGATCTGGGCTAGTAGGCCCCTCGTCTCAACAGAGGGGGATTAACCTCAACACGTTCTCTATGGAGGGTGTAAATGTCACTAGTAACTAACTAGTTTCCTTCCTCACTTTTATCATGGAAAATGATAGAGGATATGTTTCAACTTCTTATAACCAATTCTTTACAAAAGATAAAGATAAGTAAAAGAATCATTAGTAACTGACTAGTTTCCTTCCTCACTTTTATCATGGAAAATGATAGAGGATATGTTTCAACTTCTTATAACCAATGCTTTACAACTTAAGGGAGAGGTGTTTTGCAAAGGATGATTAAAGTTATTGTAATATTTTGTTGTTTTGTTTAAAGCTTTCAAGTGTTCATTAGGTGATTTGGAGATATGAATTAATTTAGTGGAAATTCTTATATATTTTACATTTGAATGATGTTCTTTGTTTTATAGATGATGACTCATGATGTTATTGTTTTGTGTATAATGATTTATTTTTTCTTTTGGGCTTGGGCCTTGGCACAACATTTTAATAAAAAAATTCATAATGGTTTTTGTGAACATTACACTTATTTTACTTTGAAAGCTACTTACAAATCTAGTAATTCTCAACTCTTGGAAACTATTGATGCAGGTTTCTAGATCGATTTCAAATTTTACTTCTGGAATATTCAGTGAGATGTCAAAAGCTAATCATGGGAAGAAACTATCAAGGCAAATTGATGTATTATCATACTTTAAAAAGTCTCAACCCAAGAATACACATTCTCTTCATGCTTCAAGCTCCTTTGAACAATATGTTACTAAGAGAGATGTTAACTCTTGTGAAAATGCATCTAATATCCATATGATGGATGAAATAATAGGTTCCTCAAGTGATCAGGGTGAGATAAATGCAGTTTCAACATAAATTAGTGATGAAAATGTTAAAGATATTTCCTTGGAAGGTGACACAAACCATTCACGGAAAAGGAAAAAAGGCCAGTGGACCGTAGGGAGAAAATTCCAAGATGATTGGGTCTCAAGTTTTCCATTTATTGAAGAAATACCTCCTACAAATGAGGATTACGAGAAGTTAAATGTATTGCGTGTAGTTGGAAAAGTTGCAAGGTAGTGAAATTTTAGATGAAGCTAGATACACTACAAAAGCATGCAGGAAAGGTTTATGAAAAGAAAATTGTAAATGGTAAAGAGAAATCAATTTTCAGATGGAAATATTTGGAGGAATGTCGACATATGCAACGTGTGGAAGAATACAAAAAATATTTAATAAGTAAGAAGAAACTTGAGGCAAGTGGAGGAACCATCATATCTCAATTTGAAAAGACGATGGAAAGAAGTTTGTTATCCAAGACAATACAATTGAGCATTGTATCTCACATCTTATGTAAAGGTTGTCCTATGACAGATTATCTAGATCACATGAAATTTCTATCTTTTCTTCACGTGCCAAACTTTCCATCTTCTCATTGGTCCGTAACTAGTGGTTGGGAATGGGCAAGATATCTAGCTCAAGTAGAAAATGATGATTTGAAACAGGAGATTGCAAATGCTAGGTTTTTGGCATTGTCTTTGGATGAGGTTACGACTATTGATAATACTTCATGGATTTGCATGAGAATTTATATGGTTAATGACCATATTAGGCATTCCTATCTACTTGGGATTAAAAAGATGAGAGAGACTTCTACAGCTGAAAATATTTATGAACTTGTTCTTAATACTTTGAAGGAAAGTGGTATGGATCATTTAATGATTGCAAAAAATTTGGTATGTGTTGGAGCAGATGGAGCATCGGTAATGCAAGGACAAAGGAATGGTCTTTGTGTTAGACTACAACTATCAGCTTCGCCATATATGCTTAATATTCATTGTATGGCTCATAGGATGAATCTTGCATTTAAAATAGTAAGCAAGTTTCCATCAGTTTCAAAAGTTGAAGATATTGTACGTGAGACTCATGCATACTTTTCTCGTAGTCCCAAACGATATTTAGAGTGCAGATGTTGTTACGGATGGAAAAAAACTACTGAAAGATGTTGATACAAGATGGATCTCATTAAATGGACCAGCTCAAAGACTATTTAGTGAGTTCAAATCTTTGGTAGGTTTGATGTATGAAAATCGCTACAATGTAGACAAAGCTCAAGATCTACTTTTTCGACTAACTGATATAGAAACATTATTGACATTGGCTGGAATTATTCCTATGCTACATGAAATGAATGTCCTCGTGAAAATGTCTCAGAATCGCACAATGTATATTTCCGAATACACAAATGCGAGAAAGTCAGCATGCCTTGCATTGGATAATTTGTATATGATGCCGGACTCTTTTACTGGTCCAGAGTTTACAAGTTGGACTAAGATCATAAATATAGAAAATACTGAAAATTTTTTGACGTTTGATGAAAAAGGGATACTATGTATCACAGTGCATGGGTATATGGTCCCCTTTCATTATATTAGTAAGACAGGACGAATCACCAAAGATTGCCCCGTGTCAAGAGACCAATTTGATAATATTGTGATCTCAGTGAGACAAAATTTGATAGAAATTGAAAGATCACTATCATCAGAGATAAGAGAACGATTTCCTCGAGATGAATTGTTGGAGGCCATGTGTGTGGTATACCCTCAATATTGGAACAATTGTCAATGTCCAAGAAATTTAAAAGCCGATTTTCAAAAGAGATTAAAATTTTTAGTAGACCACTTTTGCAAGAAAGTCTCGATACATGGAGAACAGATTGAAGGTATTTTAGATTCATCAAAATTGTATCAACAAGGTGGACGCTTTGCTGAAACAATGTGGAAGAAATATCCTTTTTTGGAGAATCCTAATGAAAATGGTGCTATAACAAGATTATGGAATACTTTAAGTGCTAGCCAATACCTACAAGAAAACATATCAGAATATTTTAAATTAGTAGATTTGTGTCAAACCATGATTTTTGTTTCATCTCAAAAGCTATGCAAGCAGGCTATTTTCTAAAAACATGAGAAAACAACCTTAAAAACCCTGAATTTCTCACAAAATGTTCTAATATTCCTAAATTTTTATTTTCGTGGTTTTTGAAATAATCATAAAGAGAGTTCTGAAAATTTTAGGGGCAAATTTTAGCCCAAAGGTGAATTTTAAGGGGTTTTAAATTTTGATAAGGAAATTTTTTTATATAAAACCCATTTTATATAGTTTTATAAAGTTAGCCCTATAATTATTTTGAAAATAATTTATTATTAAATATTAGCCCACCAAAATAAATGCCCATAAAACTGAAAAATTGGAATTCACTCTTGATTTTCTTTGTTTGGAGAAAATTTCAATGGCATCCACCCCTGATTTTCTTTGTTTGGAGAATATTTCAATGGAATTCACCTATATTTACTGGGTCGGAGGGAGGGGTTGGAGTGATTCGCCCCATTTTTTCACTGGTTGGGGCTTGGAAGTTGGAGGTGCAACAAAGATTTCGCTGGAATTTACTGGGTCAGAGAGGTGGTTGGGGCTTGGAAGGGGCTTGGAAGTTGACTGTTGGATGTGCAAACCTACTAGATTGATGGAGGTGGAGATCGATGGAGGTGGAAACTTACAATATCTGGACGCATTGACCGATGACAGCTGCACGCATTGACGAGAGCAACTGGTTCCGGGAGACGGTAGCTGGATTTAGAGTACCAAGGTCCAAGATAGTCCATTTCCCCGGTGCCATGGAGCTAAATCCACGCCGCGAGGAGGATTTTGGGCAGTGGTGTTGGTCCTTGGGTTGCAACTATAATTATATTTTTTTATATAAATTTTCTGAGTTTGAACGCTTAAAGTGTGCTGTGATTGCTTTGGCCAGTCTAACAATGATATGTAATTATTATTTTTTAATAAATTTTCCAATCAGAATGTGCTGGACTGCTGGTGAATGATGGTGATTGCTTCAAAGTTCAGCGAGTCTAATAGTGCGATGAATGCGGGTGCTCTGTGCTAGTTAGTGGTGAATGCTTAAGAACACACAAGAAGTTTCAGAGGTTCAATGTGTGAAGAGTGAAAATGTTCCCTTGATGCGGTATAAATTCGGTGGGATTTCAATTGATCTCTTATATGCAAGGCTTTCTCTGAGAACAATTCTGGAAGTAAGTGTGATCTTTAGGTTTTGAAATTAATATATTGGTCAAAAAGTGTTAGCTTTATCTTTATAGGACGGCTTACAAAATTTAAGTGAGACTTCTCTCTTTGAGATTGATTCCTTTCCCAAAAAGTACAGGGTGCGTGAGTCAGCTTGAGTTTCCTACTGATGATAAATTTCCTCTCCTTTCTGTTGAACCCCAAAATGGTCAACAACCTTGATTTCCAAGTATTGCAATCTACTTCATTTAATTCTGCAATTATGCCCTCTACGAAAATTTGGCATGTTTAACCCAAACTGTTAGAACTTGACTCTCTCCATTCATCAGTTCACACTCTCTTTCACTAATACATGGGTCTCCCACTACCTAGTTCCTTGACATTTTGTAAATGGCATGTACAATCTGGCAATGATGGCAGTTATATAATTGCAGTTTGACAGTCCCAATGACATAGTTGATATCTTCACACAGTGATGTTAGTGATGTTGATGTTGTGGATGATATTACTTGATGCTTCATGATGGGTGTTCTTTCTCACTTTCACATAATCTTGTTATAGCCTCTGCTTGATGCTTTTGTTGCTATGGTTGTGTCAGGCATTAATTAATTGTCTTCAATGTTCAATGTGTGAAGAGTGCAAATGTTCCCTTGATGCGGTTTAAATTCAGTGGGATTTCAATTGATCTCTTATATACAAGGCTTTATCTGAGAACAATTCTGGAAGTAAGTGTGATGTTCAGGTTTTGAAATTAATATATTGGTCAAAAGGTGTTGGATTTATCTTTACAGGACAACTTACAAAATTGTTGAGGATGGATACAAATAGGTGAACGCTGGTGATTGCTTCAAAGTTTAGCGAGTCTAACAATGCGGTGAATGTGGGTGCTTTGTGCTAGTCAGTGGTGAATGCTTAAGAACACACAAGAAGTTTCAGAGTTTCAATGTGTGAAGAGTGAAAATTTTCCCTTGATGCGGTTTAAATTAAGTGGGATTTCAATTGATCTCTTATATGCAAGGCTTTCTCTGAGAACAATTTCGGAAGTAAGTGTGATCTTCAGGTTTTGAAATTAATATATTGATATTCATTGTCTTTCTTTTTTGTGAATATTACATTGCACATTTTCATGTTCATGATAACGTCCCTTCCGGATGATAGAAAAGGTGGACCATGGAGTAAAGGTGCTGTAGGTTGTAGAGTAACATGAAATTTTACAATATGGGTTTGGTCATTTATAATCTTCTCAGCAATGTCTGTTGCTACTCTAATTTTAATAAGTTCAAAAGAGAATCTCAATGCACAATTGAGGCATTTCCATACGATACAAGGAAGTTACTAACTCACAAACCTAGCGCTGTTAAATCATAGCAAGTTTATTTGCACTCGTCTTTCATTCTCTCATGAACCGAGTGAAATTTCTTGGGGAATTTATAACAAGTTCTAGGAGTTTGTGTCAGATTTGGCTAGACTCGTAGAGTGATTAGCTTGTGGCTGCTATAAAATCCTTTTGTCAACCCATGGATATATGGGTTAAATTTGCACTTGATTTGCAGTTTCCAATGATTTGAAACTAAGAATCATTGGCTGACTGTGATGATTTTTCTGACTTCTTTTCTTCTTTTTTTCCCTTTTCCCTTAGATGGTCATGCATGGGAGGGGAAGTTCTAGTGAATGTATGATTTGTGGTGTGCATTTATCTGTTGGTTAACTCTTTGGTAACATCCCATGACTGTTATTTCAATGGAAGTTGGTTAAATAACAAACACTAAGTGCTAATTAGGAGTTTTAAATGTTTGATACAATAACTAATTTTGGTTTATAGGATCCCAAATGTGCTTTTTTGGGCCTGAAACTTTACATGGCACCCCTGTGTATACAAATCATGGAAAACATTTAAATATTTTTAGGTTATTTCCAAGCCATACTGGACATGTTTCACTACCTAAAACATTTCCAGATATTAAAATACATGTGGTTGAATTCCCTGCAATTTTGGTTACATAAAACACAAATTTTGGTCAAATTTTGTTAATGCATTGAACCCTGGCCAAATTTATCAAATCATGTTGTGACATGAGGGAAGAG
The DNA here is from genome assembly GCA_034641835.2 of Pinus albicaulis. Lineage (NCBI taxonomy): Eukaryota > Viridiplantae > Streptophyta > Pinopsida > Pinales > Pinaceae > Pinus > Pinus albicaulis. Next base: position 932,119,478 of record CM076583.1, read on the forward strand.
CTTGTAGATTGGCTTCCATGCAAAATGGCCAGGACCTAGGTTGGTCCCGTACATGTTGGTTTACAAGGGGCTTTGATGCCAAGAACAATTATAAAAAGTTGCAAATAATGTTTTGAAATTTTGATATGATAGCAGTCCATGACTCCATGCTCATGAAATTGGACATCATACCATATTAATATTCTATTTTTTGAGTGTTTCTTCCAGCTTTAGAATGAAAACTAAATTGGTTATTGAATGCAAGAGTAGAAATCCCAGAGTAACTCTTCCATGCATGCGGGAATCTCACCCAAGCTAGTATGCCACATGTAAGAGTAGAGCTCCTAGAATGAATAGGCCTTGCAGGCCTAGATAAATGCACCCTACCAGAAATAAGATGAGGTTGTCTACAAATCAACTTTTCCACATGAGAGATTCTTCCACAGGTGTGCCCTCTTTCCATTAAAAGCCAAGTGCTCTACCACCAGAAGGAGAACATGCTCGGAGCAACACGGTAAATTAACAGTTTGGTGTCAAGCATGCTCTATCCCCTAAGGTGCCTATTATGATGGACGTATCGTGATTTACCCCACAATTTGAGGTGGTTGCATTGCTTGCTTACATATTTTCTCCTATTTTTCTATGTAAACATGTGTTTTAGGGTTTAGAGCAACCATTCTTTAACAATAAGTTGACCTAGAGAGAAGTGAAAGTTGGTTATGCAATCGGTTAGTGTTGCATTCTTCTATGTTTGGGTCAAGGAAAGGAGTTTCATAGATCTGGGATCTCTAGGCATTTACAATTGTATTGAGTTGCATTAGGGGCTTGGCTTTTATGCTGTGTATGTATAGGGGATGGGTTTTCCTGAGGTCAACAATGGATGCCCCTTTGTGTCATTACGCCTTAGACATATCATTTTGGTTGTACATTTTCCTCTTTCCGATGATTATTGCATGGATGGAAATTTTGATATGCCATTGGTACACATTTAACTTAAGTGGAAAGTTGTATAACTATTGGATTGATATTATAAGAAAGAGGGGGAGGGGTCTGTTCCATGTTGAAGTGTTGATATCCAAATTGCTTCTTTATTGATTTTTAAAAAGAGCTCCAGAGCTCACAAGAAGGATCAGAAAATGAGCAATTTTTTTAATGTTGAAAGAATTTGTGTCCTCTTTTTTTCATACAAAATGCTGAGTTCCTCGAGGGTCATGTGGAAGGAGATGAAAAATAAGTCAAGGTATGTTTAGATCCTTAATTTATAGTTGAGAACCCAACTCATGGATGAAGAAGTAGAATGCAAGATTCTGTTACTATATGTAAGGAGATGTACCTTAATGTCAAGGGTTGTATGGTTAAGTAATATGGAAAAATTGGACTTCGGAATAAACTTGTGGAGGTCAACAACTTTGAAATTCAGCAACTCGGGAAAACAATGGAAATGACTTGGCAAACAATGGCTAAGCATTAAAAATGCAAAATATTTCATTTTTTCATTTAAAATTATGTATAAACTAGCAACAACATATAATCATATTGCCATACCATATGAAAAGAAGATACATATATAAAAGGTGTAAGATGCCAAATGATCTAGTATCTACTATCAATGCCTCTACTCCTTTAGTGGACATATATATTGGGTCATCCTCTAGTAGTGGAAGGTTCTGTGGCTGGAGTCAAACATAGTGATGGGTACTGAGTCTAGTACAGGACTTTGTCCATCCTGTAGTGGCTGGTTAAGGACATCCTCTACTGCCAGCCACTCCTACTCATACTTGACATCTACCCAAGCAGGGAAATCCATGAAAGATTTATTGGCACTGATTAAATACTCCAATGTTTTTTTTGAAATTGTGATTTTTTCAGAACTCAGAAAAACTTGTGATTTGTTTGGGTTATTTCTTGGGATGGAAAAATCAGAAAAAATAAATATATTCCAATCTTTTGGCAAAATTTTCAGCATTATTATAGAGAATATAATATTCATTGACATTGAGATGCAGGGAAAGAATTATACATTGAGGCAAAATTTGCAACCTGTTTTGCTTCAGAAGCTTATACCAGTTTTCCCATCACATTTGACATAGAAAAATAAATCTTTCACTAGAATTAACAAGGAGAAACTAATCCAGAAAGGGCAAAAATGGAAGTAGACGGATGATTGCTTTGTCAAACAAAATAATGATCTATTCTCAATTTTGACATGGTCAAGTCTAGATGGAACAGATGATTGCCCGTAGCAACTGTAGCCAAAGTGTGTCTCTGCTGACAAAAACAACTTGAGCATGTGTCTAAGACAGTTGAAAACTGCTAAAAAGTAGACCTATTTGATTGTGCACCCCCTAATATCTGGGTGGGTAGAAGAACATTTTAGACTGATGATTGTTGAACTGAAAAATATTTTCATCCCAAGGGAAGGTAGGCTAAGAGTTTCTCCAGAGAGGCATCTACAGCAACTACGTAATTGACATAAATTAGTCCAAGAGTGTGCAAGTGTTCAAGTTTGAGTCTTCGAAGTTCCTCGTCTATACAGTGAAATGTCTCGAACCAATGTAGGTTGTCCTTTGATGTATATGAGACCCAACTAGGAGCATGCATTTTAGAAAGGTAGGATAAGCTCAAAATGAAAATAATATATATCTTGCTATAGATACAATTAATTCATTGTCAAGCACTTTCTTCGTTATAGGAGGATAACAAAGTCCTATAGGTAGCACTATGCCCTTATAGTGAACAAGGAATGGTATATGTGATATCCTTATCTGAGGCCCTTGGTGGCCTTGAAGATTCAAGAAATACATTGTCCTCCTGTTGACCATAGTTTTAATTCAGGGTCCTATGTAGGCCTTGGCCCACAGAATGAAGTTCTCAGCAAAGCCAAATTTCTTCATAGCTGAGAATAAGAAATTATACCTCACTATATCCAAGGCATTCACCATATTGAGTTTTATGACTCATGTACTTCTTTCCAGATGGGTGGCTATTGTGAGCAGCTTCGTGAACTCTTATGTTGTTTTCACAGATAAGTCTGCCCTGAACAAAGCAAGTTTTTTTCTCTGCGATAACAAATTGCATCAATGGTTTAAATCTAGAAAAGGTAGTCTTACCTAGAATATTTTAGTTTTTGACATTAAGGATGAGGGTGAAGTAGAAGGAATTTATTTTTTCTTTAAACCTGCATTGCTTCCTTGATTCTTCCACATAGCTTAAGAGGTCCCTATTGACATATTTCCATGCTTACTAAAAATATGTTGAGAACTTGTCTGGACTCTGGACTAGGGACTTTGTTAAGTTTCATATTCCATACCGTTTCTTGGAATTCCTTGCTTGATATGGGTCCTAGGAGTTTTTCATTATCCAGTTCTTGTAAAAGACATGGATCTTGTCCAAAATTTCCTCCCGAGCACTTCCAGTATCTACTCTTATTCTGAAAACAGGTTCCAAAGTGAGAGAAGGCTGCTACTTTGATTTCATTAAACCATCTGTTTTCAATCTGTCTAAGATTTACCTCAGAGATGACATTTTAATTCTTCTTGAGTGTTCTTGGTAATGGAAAAATTTAATGCTCCCGTTCCCTGCTTTCAGCCACAGGCTCCTTGATTTCAATCTCTAGATTTCTTCTTCGACGATCTGAGCTTTAAATAGTTGAGCACTTACTTCCTTTTCCCCTTGCTCGAGTCTATTCAGAGAGCCCTTATTCTTCAATTTGGGACTTGACTTCTTCATGGATTCCCGTATTTCCGGAATGGGACGATCTTCCTTGTGGGATTTAGCCCATTCTTTCATTTCAATTTTAATCTCTTTATTTTTTTCTCCTAGATGTAGGAGGCAAAGCCATGAACTGGGATAGATCCAGAATTTCTCACCATTTCTTTAAAGTCTGGTTGTGAGAACCATACAGGGCTATATTTTAAATGCCCTGGACCAAGTGCTTGAGAGTTTGATACCGAGAGCAAAATCGTCTTATGATTGGATAGCGCACTTGGGATAATTGCAGAATTTAGAATTACTCAGAGAAAAAGGAGCTTTATAAGAGAACCTATCAAGTCTTTCCACAATGAACCTTGGCCCTAGATCTGTATTTCTCCAATTGAATTTTCCATTAAAAAGCTACTATTCTAAAATCAGGTCTTCAATGGTCCTAATGGTTAAGAACATGTTGGTTTTTTTCCATTTCACTTATTAAACCTATAGAAAGGGTCCATTCTATTGATTAAACAAGTGTAAAGATACCATTCCATTGATTTACCCTGCAAAGGGTCCATTCCACTGATCAAACCCATTAGATGATTTAACACTTGCAATTTCTTTTTCCCATGCTTGTTCCATGCATGTAAACCCAAATCATTGGCCCACCTAGCAATGTGGCCCACTTGGTGTCTTAGTGTAAGAACACTCTTAAAAATCCTTAGCTCCTCGTCAAGCTCATGAAATATTACTTGCAATCATTCCAAATTTTTTTGACAATTGTTCATCTAGGAAAATTAAAGGAATTTGCACCTATGATTAAATCATAAATCATTAGGGACTTGGATGTTGTGTATATGTGAAGTTTTTTCTAGCCTATGCTTGACAACTACCTCATAAGGAGCTTCTCCTTCATTTGTCCTTGCAATCCATTTAGTCGCTAAAACTGTCCTTGGAGCATGGATGTTAATTAGCCCAAGTCCTCCATCTTCTCTATGGAGGGTGTAAATGTCACTAGTAACTGAATAGTTGCCTTCCTCCTCACTTTTATCATGGAAAATGATAGAGGATATGTTTCAACTTCTTATAACCAATTCATCAAGGGAAAGATAAGTAAAAGAATCACTAGTAACTAACTAGTTTCCTTCCTCACTTTTATCATGGAAAATGATAGAGGATATGTTTCAACTTCTTATAACCAATTATTTACAACTTAAGGGAGAGGTGTTTTGGAAAGGATGATTAAAGTTATTGTAATATTTTGTTGTTTTGTTTAAAGCTTTCAAGTGTTCATTAGGTGATTTGGAGATATGAATTAATTTAGTGGAAATTTTTATATATTTTACATTTGAATGATGTTCTTTGTTTTATAGATGATGACTCATGATGTTATTGTTTTGTGTATAATGATTTATTTTTTCTTTTGGGCTTGGGCCTTGGCACAACATTTTAATAAAAAATTGCATAATGGTTTTTGTGAACATTATACTTATTTTACTTTGAAAGCTACTTACAAATCTAGTAATTCTCAACTCTTGGAAACTATTGATGCAGGCTTCTAGATCGATTTGAAATTTTACTTCTGGAATATTCAGTGAGATGTCAAAATCTAATCCTGGGAAGAAACTATCAAGGCAAATTGATGTATTATCATACTTTAAAAAGTCTCAATCCAAGAATACACATTCTCTTCATGCTTCAAGCTCCTTTGAACAATCTGTTACTGAGAGAGATGTTAACTCTTGTGAAAATGAATCTGATATCCATATGATGGATGAAATAATAGGTTCCTCAAGTGATCAGGGTGAGATAAATGCAGTTTCAACAGAAATTAGTGATGAAAATGTTAAATATATTTCCTTGGAAGGTGACACAAACCATTCACGGAAAAGGAAAAAAGGCTAGTGGACCGTAGGGAGAAAATTCCAAGATGATTGGGTCTCAAGTTTTCCATTTATTGAAGAAATACCTCCTACAAATGAGGATTTACGAGAAGTTAAATGTATTGCGTGTAGTTGGAAAAGTTGCAAGGTAGTGAAATTTCAGATGAAGCTAGATACAGTACAAAAGCATGCAGGAAAGGTTTATGAAAAGAAAATTGTAAATGGTAAAGAGAAATCTATTGTCAAATGGAAATATTTGGAGGAATGTCGACATATCCAATGTGTGGAAGAATACAAAAAATATTTAATAAGTAAGAAGAAACTTGAGGCAAGTGGAGGAACCATAGGGAGGCAGAATTAGTGTTTGACTAGTATTAAATGATAAATAACTAATTTAACAAGACTAACACAAAGCATCAATGGGCTCATTCAAGTACATGAAACTACCTTGATGTCTAGCTCTGACATCTTGGAAAATTTTAATGGTATATATGTTGCTTGTGTTTGGGGAATTTTGCTGAGTTTCAAGTTTTATATTTTCTTGGAAAATAATTATTGATATTTGGAAAATGTGTGATTTTATATTGGTATTGGAAACAAAGCTAGTTTTGATCTTTGATTGGAAATGAAGTTGGATTTGATGAAGTTGGGACCTATTTCTTTTCACATAGATAGTGTCCTAGTATTAAATGATAAATAACTAATTTAAGAAGTCTAACGCTAAGCAACAATGGGCTTATTCAAGTACATGAAATTGTGTTGATGTCTAGCTTTGATATCTTTGAAAATTTTAGTGGTTTGTTTGTTGCTTGTTTAGAGGATTTTGTTGAGTTTGAAATTTTTGGTTTGTTTTGGTCATATATTTTTAGTCCCTTGAATGCTTATGGGTCTCATATCATGCATAGATCGATAGATCTAGTTTTATTATTATAATCATTATTGTTTTCTTTATATATTTGGTGGTTTGAGGAAAGATATTTTATTTCCTTTCACTTTGTGGCATGATTTCGACATCTTCACCTTTTAGAATATAGTAAAATATTTTTCTTATTATAGATTTTTCTTGGAAAAGAATTATTGATATTTGGAAAGGGAAATAAGCCTTGGGTAGCTATGCGAAGAGAAAAACTATCTATGTACTAGGTTCTTGCGCATTCATCGTAGGAGACCTATTATCATGAGACCGACATTCCTTTTATGCAATTACACTTTTGATGCCAAGGAGGAGTTGAGTTCACTGACCTGGGAAGAACAGTGGCAGTTGATCATAATGCTAAGGAGATTAGAATGCTGGTTTCACAAACAACTGACCATGCCACCAATGCTGGTGAAACCAAATGAACCACATCAACTTATTATGATTCTTTCGAGATTGCTCAAGGTGAAACCGAGGTTGTTTTGGGAAGAATGGAAGGTAGTTGTGGTTGCCTAACATTTAGTAGCAAGGTATTCTTATGTTGATTGCAGATTCCTGGAATATCTCGAAATCTGATGGTTACAAGAGGGTCAATTGTTTGACCTTTCTACTGACAGTCAGATTCCTAGATATTCCTGGAATCTGCAATCCTCATAAGTTCAGTAATCAATACAATAGCATGTGTTTAGTTTTAAGAGGTAACATGTTCAAATCCAAAAGCATTGAATACCCATTCCTAAATTCACATATGTATTCCTTAATAGATTTTAATATTCAACTACCTCTTTATTATTGTAATTAACTACAGGGAGACTTTTTTGGGTAGTTTGATTATCTACTGGGTGTTCTATGTAAATGATTGATTGTATTAATGTCGTTTGCGTGCAGGAGTTCTTGATACGAAATGTGCACTCTCTTAAGGAATACAAAGGGCATGCAGACAATTTTATTTGCTATCTTCTGCCTGGAACACCCTATTCACACACTCAATATATTCCAGGTGATCTCTTAGATTTTAATGGCATTGAAATATAGTACACTTGCTCTCTCTTCTTCTAAATTTAACACCATATGTTTTTGTGTAAGCAGGAGGTCTTCTTTACACATTGTAGGATACTAATTTGCAATACGTTACATCTTCTTCCTTCTTTCTCTTGACATATGAAAAATACTTGAGCTCCTCCAAATAAGTAGTAACTTGTGGTGGGATAGTGACAGTCACTCCTCACAGGCTAAGAGCACTTGAAAAACGCCAGGTATAGATTCATAATAGCCCAATGCTTAATTTTCCTATTATTTCAAAAATTTATTAATGTATGTAGGATCTAAATCAATTTTGTGTTGATGAAGGTTGATTACATACTAGGAGATAATCCTATGAGGATGTCATACATGGTTGGATATGGTTGCCTCTATCCAAAACTTATTCATCACAGAGCCTCTTCTCTGCCCTCTAAGGCCAATCATCGTCAACCCATTCCCTGCAAAGAAGGATTCCAATCTCTGTACAATAGTGCACCCAATCCCAACATCTTGGTGGGAGTTGTGGTGGTAGGACTAGACAACATGGATAGGTTTACTAATGTGAGAAAAAATTATGATCAATTTGAACCTTCCACCTACATTAATGTACCCTTAGTGGGTTCCCTTGCTTATCTGGCCCAGAGACTGATGTTATACTTACGAAATTTCTTCGTGCCAGAGATTTCAGGTTGAATGATGCATTCATCATGTTGCAGAATTGTGTGGCATGGAGGAAGGCATTTGGAGTTGACAGTATAGTTGAAGAGGACCTCAATTTTGATGAGAATATGAATTCAGTGGCCTTCATGCATTGTTATGATAAAGTGGCCCACCCTGTGTGCTACATTGCTTATGGGATTTTTTGAGACAAGGAGCTCTACCAAAAGATCTTTGGAGACGATGAGAAGCTGAAGAAGTTTCTAAGATGGAGGGTCCAAATTCTGGAGAAGGGCATCAAGCTCCTTAATTTCAAGACTGGTGGTGTCAATGCCATGATTCAGATCCTAGATCTTAAGAATATTTGGAAGAGAGAATTGATAGCTGCATCAAACCAAATTCTTGCACTTTTTCAAGATAACTACCCAGAGATGGTAGCAAGAAATGCCTGTAACTGCTCAAAACACAAATTTTTTTGCCTTTTCCAAGCTTTCCTAGAACAATCTATCTGAATGACTATAAATGATCAGAAGGATGATGTTATATGTCTTCGTAGATCTGGTGTTTTGAGAATTTTGGCACACCAAAAATTGGAATTTCTGATGCATCTCTAGATATTTATTAAAGTTATATATATATATATATATATATACTTAACAGGAATAAGTAACCCAAGATACCTCTGCCTAGATATGATCCTGTGATTTTAAATGGAAGCATGATAGAGATGTGCCATGGATTCCTCTTCTAATGGTTATTTTGATGATCGATCAGTTTTGGGCACCCTGATCCGTGATTTGACACAAATATGATCGAATTTCTTGATGAATCGAGTATAAAACATAACAATGTCAACATCCCTATAAGCTCTTAAAACATTCACATTTGAGGAATGAAATCTTCCAATTTCATTAAATATCTTAGTTCACACCTGAAGTTTGATCAACCTACAGTGGGATGTTTATTGTTTTGATATCCTACCTTGAATGATTGGTTATGATTGTACTGGAGAATACCTCTAATCAGTTTAAGTAATGACCTAAGTGAAGACATGTGTTACTTTCACTTGGCATATTTAAGTTGAAGAATTGAAAGGGCATCAAAATTAACATCTCATCATTTCCACAGTAGTTGTGTTGTCAAGCAATCTCACTATATACAATAGCTTTATCTTATTGCAGCAATAATCCTCAAGGTTAATCATTTCCCTGCAGCAGTTGCTTAAGACTATCATTGCAGTGTTTTGATAAAACACCCTTGTGAAAATAACCTTTTGTATTAAAATAATCCTAAAGTGTTCATGATAGTCCTCCTATGGGCCTAACTGAAGTATACCTATGGTGAGTAAGTTCTGAAGATCATACAGTTTCGCTAAGCACAAAGATCTTCTAGAGTTTGCTCGCATGATACAATAGTCATTAACATTGTTTTGAATGAGTGGTTTGTAGTAAAAGGCCAACAACCTGAAGGGATCCTAAAAGGCATCAACAAGCCTAAACCTTGTGGTATATTGTTGATAGCAAGAAGCTTCAGAACAAAAAGGCATCATCACACTTAAGGTATATTTCTCATTGACACATGCAAAACAGAGAATAGTAGGCAGGTTGCTTCAGATGCATTTGATCAATGTATGATACTAGTTGATATAACTTGACCAGAGACTTTAAGTTTGTTTGAACAGAGATGTTAGAGGCACCACTGAGAGTGATAATGACAATAATCAATAAGATAGTAACTTTTATTTACTCTGGATGCTATGTTATCCACATATGCTAATAGTTAGAAGCAAGATATTTTATTCAGCCTTTATTTCTTTCTATTTATTATGATCGAACTGTTTCCTTACATCTTCCATAAATTGGAGTTATGATACGATTTTCAATTCTTCATTTTACACAATTAATTGTGTTACAGAGATTTTTTATTGACCTCCTTTGTTACTGATTTAAATCTTTTGTGTCTTCTGGGTGATATAGAAATGGAGCCATGTTGTCTATATAATAAATCTATCAAACGGCTCAATTACAAGTTTCTAATGCATACACGCCAATGATTATACACGTGATCTTTTAACCCAAAAAAATCCTCTTAAGTAAAAAGTTTGCTACTTTGTCTTTTGTTTCTTGTTCTTACATAATATACCTCTGTGAACTCCCTAGGATGGAATTGTTTTCCTGCCTCCTATGGAAGATGCTCAATGTTTATGTTTCTGACCCATGTGCCCCTTCTTTTTTCTCCATCCTGTTTGCCTTTGCAAACTCTCATGTTCCTTTTCAACAACTCTCTTTGTTTTTCTCTGTTGTCCAATTCGTTGGCTATTTGATTAGGTTTAGTTATTTCTATAGTACTTGATGGCTCTCGTGAGAATTAATAATATATTTTGGTGGATTATAAATTTGTAATTTATTATTTCGTGAATATTTTATTTGGTCATCTCATAGTTAGCCCTCCTGTTTTGCTTTACACTCAAAAAATTTATGGAATGTATATTGGCCATACCTCCTCTATTTGGGAGGTTTCAGGTTCAGCACTAATTTATTATGTTAAAGAGGAGTGTGGTTTCTTTTGGGTCATCTCCTCCATTAATATCACTTGGCTATGCTTAGAATTTTACCTTCTAAACCATTCTGTAAGTACTCTTTGGCCACTTCCTATAAGTAGGAATCTTTCTTTGCAATATGATATCATGTACAAGTTCAGTTTGCATACTAAATATCTCCTCAATTGCTAGAACTATTCTACATCTTCATCCACATATGACATTGTTGGTTCAAAGACTTCAAATTTTCATCATTCAATATGGAAAGGATGTTCATTTATAATGGGAGGTACAAGTTGAATGAATGCTTCCAATACATTGTAAAATATTTAATGGGCCATACTGACAACGTTTCAACTTTTTCCCTTGTGACCCTTGGAATCTCTCTTTGCTTAAACGTAGCCACATAAAATCTTCAACCTGTAAATTTTTAATAGTGATTATTTTCCAAGGAAAACTATATGGGGAAACCTAGTGGATGCTTCTTGGCATTACTAGATAGCATTCGTTGTAAACTTGTTGGTTTAGATTAGTGCACTTCACTGGGGGATTCAAACTAGGCCCCCACCCACATAGAACTAGTAAAATGCCCAACAATATTAGCAACAATGAGTTGAGTTATCTATTTTGACTAAATTATGAGTAGTTATAGTCTAATCATGCCTAGATTTATACATTGTCTGAACTTTTCGGAGTTGTTCTTGTATCTTCTTGTGGATTTGTTGTATTCTTTCGATCAATTTGGATGCTTTGCTTAAAGTATTTTCTACTCTGTGTTTCATATATACATTTGTTAGAACAATGTCAAAAGGAGTTTGAGTTAGAAAACCTAAATTTGTTTGAGAAGAGGACTAATTAGCTGAGCAATAAATTTCTCTATTTTAAAAATGTTGAATATAGTGTAGGTATGCATCCCATGTTTTTGGGCTTTTTTTATTATACAATAATAAGAGTTTGTACCATTGTCCTATTTACAACTTTAGTTTGTGCATTCGTCTATGGATAATGAATTGGTATATTGTAACAATGTTGAATTTATTGTAGATACACATCCTATATTTTTGGGCTTTTACGATCATATTTTAATAAGAGTTGGTACCATTTTCTTATTCACAATTTTAGTTTGTGCATTTGTTTGTGGATAAAATTTTGTAGGCCTCTTCAACTTGGTTTCCATATTTTCCCAAAGCATGGTCCAAAACTTAAGGAATCAAAATGCAAATCTAGCTAATCCAAATGAATTCAAACTTCCTTTTAGAATGTGTGTTTCTTTTTGGACTAGGCAATATTCTTACATGGTATTAACTCCTTCAGGAGGCATCAGACATGAAAGCATCCCAAGAAAAAAATTTCAACTATCTACATTGAGTCCTGGTATAAATCATCAAGGGTGTTAAAATGAAGTTGGATCTGAAGATTTGGTTAAATTGGAAGCATCACATATTTGTGACAAATCAATTGAAAATGATGGTAAAATATTTCCTATTATATCTCTTTAGAGACTCAAGATTACAAGACCCCACTAGCAGATCAGAGTTCTCTGGAGGACATGGAGATAGAGACAAGAAATTTTATTGAGCCACTTCCAACCAACCAACAGGTTGTATTCTCTTAATCTTGCATTGATTATGTCGAATGTACACATGTACTACTTTTGGTAATGATATGCATGTAAGTAACAATACTGCCATTTATTATTGCTGATAGAAGCCAATGTTCATCTATTTTTGCCATATCGAAGTCATCATCTTTATGTTCTTGAAAGATGGCTCACGAAATATCACACTTTATCCAAAGGGACCTGTACTTGGTTTTTGTGCTGGAAAACTAGTCTATCCTCGAACATGTGTCCAGAGTCTGCACACAGAAGAATGATGGCTACGAGAGGGATTGCAAATAAAGAAAGGCGAAACCCCTGCAAATATTTGAACAAGAAATATTTTTTGCAGTGAAGGTTCATCCATTTATGATAATTTTAGATGGTTGAGTTTTGAGTATATTGTTGGAAATACAATGTTTTAAAGAGAGGGGTGAATCAATATTCCTTTCAATTAGAGCATTAGTTAATCTTAAATTATTATCGGTGTTTGTACAATGATAGTAGTAAACAAGAGGAACACAAATGCACACAGTTTTTAAGGTGGAAATCCACTCCGAGACAAAAACCACCTAATGCTTTTCTAATAATTCTTTAATATTCAACTCCAATTGAAAATAAAGCTCCAACTTCCTAGAATCTAGAAAAGCATTCTTCTCCAGCTCCCACTGGATGGACGCTCCAATGCCCAAGATTCTTCAGTAGTCAACTAAACGGATGCCCCAACACCCAATGAGCTACAACTCACCCTAGCACCACCCTACCACCCTATAGAAGAATAAAAGAAGAATGGACTCCCGTACCAGGGAAAATGGTCCACTTTACAATGATATAGAATGATGTAGAAGAAGAAGATATAATAGACCATAACCCCAACTTTGACACAACCACCTAATGATGATCCTAGACCTCCCAACACTGCCTCTTCAACCCTTGGCAGATAGACACTAGTACAATTTTTACATTAATGTATTTACAATGAATTAGTATAATGATACCTTTACATTGATTGTATGTAGTGCTGCCCACTTGAAGACTTTATATGATGAAATTATTGTTGTTGTTATGCACCTTGGTTGATGCTCTTTTCATGTTATCCTCTGCTGCACCTTTCTTTGTTGGTTGCGTAGATGTGGTGGCTACGGAGCTCTGAACTGTGTTAGATAGAGGCTTGAGGGCCTATTTATTATTAAAAACAATGAGAAATCCTAAACAGCCAAAACCTTAACCCTAGGAGATGAAGCGCCAAAACTATGGGCCCCGTTTGGGTAAATTGGTGTTTCAACTTCCCAGGGGCGTAACTTTGGCATACGATCTCTGTTTGACGCGTACCATACCTCATTAGAAAGATCTATCCGAGGAATACAAATTTTGAATCAAAAATATTGGTCTGTATGCCCATGCTGCTCTCCATTTTCCCAAAAAACGTCATTTAGGGCCTCAAAACGGCTCCGAAAGTTCAGGACCCGAAAAACTACTAAAAATAGTAAGTTGTGCCGAAACTGAAAAAATGAAAGAGACAATGGTGGGGCCCCAAGTGGAATAGATGGGTGACCACCAATATCCACCTGGATCATTCCTCCCCCCTTAGGAATCAATGGTCCCCATTGCGTTAAGTTCCTCCATGAGATGAGGAAATTTCTGCTGAACTTGGTCCCTGGTGAACCACTTTCCTTGGTGCAGGAGTTGGCCAGCTTTGACAACCCGATATAGTTGGATATTTTGCTGGCGAGTGTTCTTGATTTGCATGTCCATGATGCAATCTGTGGTGGCCTGTTCCATGCAGTCTGGATTTAACTCAGTTGGTGTGAGTTGTTCTGCAATGTCCGAGGTGTCCGGTAGAGGTGGGAAGTAAGGACGAAGGCGATCCACATTGAAGACTGGGTGCAGACCAAGGAATGGTGGAATACTGAGCTCGAATGCATTATTCCCTACAGCCTTGGTGATGGTGTACGGCTCGTATCGGAGCGGGAAAAGCTTGCGGTGGGGTCCAGTGAGGCGCTCCTTCTGCAAATGTAGCCATACTTTGTCGCCCACCTGGAAGTTGTGTGGCACCCGGTGTTGATCATGGCGTTGCTTGTACTTTGCATTGGATCTGTCCAATATATCATGAACCTGTTGGCGGATGTGTTGAATGCACTCGATGAAGCTACTTGCTTTGTCAACTTCAGACTGGACATGAGCTGAATTGGCCTGAGCAGCTGTAAATGGCATGGCTACGTCAATGGGACATAGTGGCTGGAATCCCAAGCCCACCTGAAAGGGGCTATGGCCGATTGAACTGTGGAGAGCCCGATTATAACTATGTTGTACATAGGGAAGGCTCTCGTCCCATGTGCGTGGATGCTTTGAATTGTACATGCGCAGAATGTGTACAATCATTCTGTTGACGACCTCTGTCTGGCCATCTGTTTGGGGATGGAAAACTGTGGACTTGGTGAGCTTGGTATCCAACATCGACCAGAGGCTGGACCAAAATGTGCTGAGGAACCTGCTATCCCGATCTGATATGATAGACTGTGGGATCCCAAAGTGCACCCACACTCGTTCAAAGAAGAGTTTAGCGGTGGCTTCTGCTGTGATATTCTTCTTGCAGGCCGCCATAATGGCCATCTTCGAGAATCTGTCGACGACCACAAAAACACAGTCATTTCCTTGCTTAGTAGAAGGCAGGCCCGACATGTAATCCATGGAGATGGATTCCCAAGGTCGACTAGGGGTAGGTAGAGGAGTATATAGGCCTTGCTTCTTGATGGTCGGTTTGGCAATGGCACAAGCAGTGCAGGATCTGATGTGCTTCTCAACATCCTTTTGAAGGTTCGGCCAATAGAAATACTTCTGCAGGATTGCTACTGTTTTCTCGACCCCGAAATGCGCAGCGACTCGACTGTAGTGTGCTTCCCATATCATCTTGGCACGCTCGCTTGAAGGAACACAGGTGTCCCAAGTGACATAAAAGTGCATCTTGGAGGTGAAAATTTGGAACTTGCGTACCCCCCAAGAGTGCCTTGTAAGTGTGGCCAAATTTTGGGTCACTCTCATAGAGAAGCGGCCAATCAGAAGTCTCGTGCCCACAAGAGTTGAGCACGGTGGTGAGCGCCACGATCGGTGGTCGGCTGAGGCAGTCTGCAACATTATTGGTGCTACACTTCTTGTACTTGATGTTCAAATGAAACTGTTGCAGATATGTGGACCACTTCTGATGGCGATCATTCTGCAACTTCCCTTGTGTCTGTATGAACTGCAGGGGCCGGTGGTCTGTGTGGATGATTGTTTCCTTCCCCAAAATGTAATGCTTCCATTGTCGACAGGCTTGCACAATGGAATATATTTCTTTGTCATAGGTGGGATACTTGCGAACTGTCTCAGACAATGTCTCACTGTGATATGCCACTGGATGTCCCTGTTGAGTAAGAACTGCCCCAATAGCATAGTCGGAGGCATCTGTCTCGATCTCAAATGGCTGCTGCAAGTCTGGTAAGGTGAGCACTGGGGCAGAACAGAGGCGATTTTTCAATTCTTTGAATGCCTTCTGTTGAGGTTCCGACCAAAAGAATTTTGCTCTCGCTCCTCCTTTGGTGACTTGACTCAAGGGCCAAGTGATATGAGAGAATCCCGACACGAATCTACGGTAGAAATTAGCAAGACCCAGAAAGCTGCGAAGCTCTGTTATAGTAGTCGGGGCTGGCCAATCCCGAATGACTTGGATCTTGGCTGGATCCACATGCACCCCCTTTTCATCAATAATGTATCCCAGATATTGAACCTGGGTCATGCCAAACGTGCACTTCTCCAAATTTGCACACAACTTGTGTTTCCGCAGTGTTTGGAGGACTTGTCGGATGTGATGAAGGTGCTCTTCCCAAGTCTTGCTGAAGATCAGAATGTCATCCAAGTACACCACTACGAATGAGTTGGTGAATGGCCGCAAGATATCGTCCATCATCCTCATGAAGGTTGTGGGAGCATTCGTCAACCCGAAAGGCATGACCAGCCATTCAAAAAGGCCTTCCTTAGCTTTGAAGGCAGTCTTCCACACATCAGAGGGTTCAATTGGTACCTGGTGATACCCAGACTTCAGGTCGATCTTACTGAAATATTTTGCACTTTGGAGTTGGTCCAGAAGGTCATCAATCCGTGGGATTGGGTACCTATTCCGGACAGTGATCTTGTTCAGCGCCCGATAGTCAATACAGAGTCTCCACGTCCCATCCTTCTTCTCTACCAACACGATCGGGCTCCCACAGGGCGATGAACTTGGTCTGATGTGACCTTTCTGCAACAGCTCCTGAATCTGCCTCTTGATTTCATCATTCTCTAGAATAGAGCGCCGATAGATCGGTCCATTAGGTAGCGGCGCACCGGGGGTCAGATCAATCGGGTGCTTGACCTGACAGTGCAGAGGAACCCCTGTGGGTGAGGTGAATATGTCCCCGTACTCCTCCACAACCTTATCCATTTGTTGTTGTTGTGTAGAGGAGCCCTGTCTGGAGGTCGTGGCCACAGTCTTCTTCTTGCCCTAGGGGCGGATCATCAGGAAAACGAATTTCCTGGTTTGGGAAATGAGCTTACTGCATTGTTTTGCAGTAACCAAAGAGATAGCGGCAGGAGGTGGTACCTCTGGTATCTTGTACAAATTATTTCCCAAAGTAACAATAACAGCACGAGGTCGAGACTCATACACAGCATGACGCTTCCACAAGTATGGTTGTCCTAATAATACATCAGAAACATCAATAGGAGCAACGTCACATAATACCTCATTTGTGAAGGGCTTGATGCTATAGGGAAGGCGACACTGCCGGCTGACGCGGAGATCTCGTCCTTGGTGAAGCCACCCGATGGTGTATGGATGTGGGTGAGCTATGGTCGGCAAGCCCAACCGCTTCACGGCGTCTGCTGAAATGAGGTTCTTTTGGCTCCCATTGTCGACAATCAACTGTACAGGGGAGCCCTTTACCCACATCTGGGAGTGGAAGAGACGTTCCTCCTCCTCTGGATCTTCCGGTTCCTCCTTCTGGATCTTTGTAGTGGCAACGGTGGCATTGGGCTTCGCATCAATAATCTGTTTCCCTTTTTCATTCCCCTTTTCAGGTTCTGATTCGGAGTCGGAGCATGCATCTGACTCAGAAGCCCTCATCTCGGCCACTAGCGACTGCTTGGCCCGACACTCACTTGTGTTGTGAGTGGAGCTCTTATGGAACTCACACCACTTTCCAGTGTCCTTCTTTGGCTTTACGGTGTTGTTCTTTTCTTGTGGCTTTGACGGGTTGTCTTTAGCCGCCATGCTCTGTCCTTTGTTCTGCGGTTTGGAAGCACCTTTTCCTTGCTTTTGATTCACAGATCCAAAGTCTCGCTTCTTATGTTTGAATTTCTGCTCAATCTTGGCAGCATACCGGTATGCCGTACCAAGCGAGGAGATGTCGAGGAACTCCATTTCCTCCTGAATGTATCTGTGCAGACAGCTGCGATACTTTAGCACCAAATGTTTCTCCGAATCTTTGATACCCAACTTTGTGCGCAGGGTATGGAACAGATTCGTCAGCTCATGCACATCTTGATCCCTTTGTTGTCGCAGCGTGGTCCATTGTATGTACTTGTCCTCATAGCTCCCCACGGGATAGTATTGTTCCTTGATGGCATCTCAGAAAGAATTCCAAGTGGGTACGGCTGAGAACAGAGAGGGTTTTGTCTCGTCCTTTTTCTCACAGTGGGTTTCCCACCAGTCCTTGACATGGGGGGCAGCTTTGAGGAGTGCAAAAATAATCTTCTCCCTGTCGAAAAAGTCATGAACCAAGAAATATCCTTCTAATAGATTCAACCATCTATCTACGGCATCTGCATCTATTTGACCCTCAAATATGGGAATGTCAAAATTTACTTGTACCTTAAAAGGAGTCGCACCTCCAGAGTGGTTGCTGGATGCAGATGCGCCACCGATGGGCAGTCGTTGAAGGATCTGGGCAAAGTTATCCATCATCGCATTCCTTTGTTTTTCGAGGGCCTCCTTGAGAAATATTTTGATAGGATCTCCTGCTCCCTCATCTTTCTTTTCGTCCCCCATGGGCATCCGTCGGGGTTTGCGAGGCTGATCTTGCAAAGATTCCACCAGATCGAGCCCTAACTCCTTATACCTCGACCTCATTAGGGACATGCAAAGAAGGATCGAGAAAAAAACAGACCGCTCTAATACCACTAATTTGGATTTATGCAGGAACGCAACAGAATAAACATATAACAATAAATACAAAGATGTAGTGGAAATAACACTTCATTTCATTAATATCAAAGAACTGAAATTTTCTTACAGACAGAATGGAATTAAAACTAGCTAGGGTCTTGGTAACTCTCTTTGAGAAGAGATGTGGGAGCTACGGGCCTCTGAACGAGTTACGTGAGGCTCTTTATTGATTTTTAAAAAGAGCTCCAGAGCTCACAAGAAGGATCAGAAAATGAGAAATTTTTTTAACGTTGAAAGAATATGTGTCCTCTTTTTTTCATACAAAATGTTGAGTTCCTCAAGGGTCATGTGGAAGGAGATGAAAAATAATTCAAGGTATGTTTAGATCCTTAATTTTATAGTTGAGAACCCAAATCATGGATGAAGAAGTAGAATGCAAGATTTTGTTACTATATGTAAGGAGATGTACCTTAATGTCAAGGGTTGTATGGTTAAGTAATATGGAAAAATTGGACTTGGGAATAAACTTGTGGGGGTCAACAACTTTGAAATTCAGCAACTCGGGAAAACAATGGAAATGACTTGGCAAAAAATGGCTAAGCATTAAAAAATGCAAAATATTTCATTTTTTCATTTAAAATTATGTATAAACTAGCAACAATATATAATCATATTGCCATACCATATGAAAAGAAGATACATATATAAAAGGTGTAAGATTCCAAATGATCTAGTATCTACTATCAATGCCTCTGCTCCTTTAGTGGGAATATATATTGGGTCATCCTCTAGTAGTGGAAGGTTCTGTGGCTGGAGTCAAACATAGTGGTGGGTACTGAGTCTAGTATAGGAATTTGTCCATCCTGTAGTGGTTGGTTAAGGACATCCTCTACTTCCAGCCACTCCTGCTCATACTTGACATCTACCCAAGCAGGGAAATCTATGAAAGATTTATTGGCACTGATTAAATACTCCAGTGTTTTTTTGAAATTGTGATTTTTTCATAACTCAGAAAAAATTGCAATTTGTTTGGGTTATTTCTTGGGATGGGAAAATCAGGAAAAATAAATATATTCCAATCTTTTGGCAATATTTTCTGCATTATTATATAGAATATAATATTCATTGACATTGAGATGCAGGGAAAGAATTATACATTGAGGCAAAATTTGCAACCTGTTTTTCTTCAGAAGCTTATACCAATTTTCCCATCACATTTGACATAGAAAAATAAATCTTTCACTAGAATTAACAAGGAGAAACTAATCCAGAAAGGGAAAAAATGGAAGTAGACGGATGATTGCTTTGTCAAACAAAATAATGATCTATTCTCAATTTTGACATGGTCAAGTGTGGATGGAACAGATGATTGCCCATAGCAACTGTAGCCAAAGTGTGTCTATGCTGACAAAAACAACTTGAGCATGTGTCTAAGATAGTTGAAAACTGCTAAAAAATAGACCTATTTGATTGTGCAACCCCTAATATATGGGTGGATAGAAGAACATTTTAGACTGATGATTGTTGAACTGAAAAATATTTTCATCCCAAGGGAAGGTAGGCTAAGAGTTTCTCCAGAGAGGCATCTACAACAACTACGTAATTGACATAAATTAGTCCAGGAGTGTGCAAGTGTTCGAGTTCGAGTGTTCGAAGTTCCTCATCTATATAGTGAAATGTCTCAAACCAATGTAGGTTGTCCTTTGATGTATATGAGACCCAACTAGGAGCATGCATTTTAGAAAGGTAGGCTAAGCTCAAAATGCAAATAACATAACTCTTGCTATAGATACGATTAATTATTTGTCAAGCGCTTTATTCGTTATAGGAGGATAACAAAATCCTATAGGTAGCACTATGCCATTATAGTGAACAAGGAAGGGTAGATGTGATATCCTTATCTGAGGCCCTTGGTGGCCTTGAAGATTCAAGAAAGACATTGTCCTCCTGTTGACCATAGTTTTAATTCAGGGTCCTATGTAGGCCTTAGCCCACATAATGAAGTTCTTAGCAAAGCCAAATTTCTTCATAGATGAGAATAATAAATTATACCTCACTCTATCCAAGGCATTCACCATATCGAGTTTTATGACTCATGTACTTCTTTCCATATGGGTGGCTACTGTGAGCAGCTTCCTGAACTCTTATGCTGTTTTCACAGATAATTCTACCCTGAACAAAGCAAGTTTGTTTCTCTGTGATAACACATTGCATCAATGGTTTAAATCTAGAAAAGGTAGTCTTACCTAGAATATTTTAGTTTCTGACGTTAGGGATGAGGGTGAAGTAGAAGGAATTTATTTGTTCTTTAAATCTGCATTGCTTCCTTAATTCTTTCACATAGCTTAAGAGGTCTCTATTGATATATTTGCAGGCTTACTAAAAATGTGTTGAGAGCTTGTCTGGACTCTGGACTAGGGACTTTGTTAAGTTTCATATTCTATACCATTTCTTGGACTTCCTTGCTTGATATGGGTCCTAGGAGTTTCTCATTATCCAGTTCTTGTAAAAGACATGGATCTTGTCCAACATTTCCTCCCGAGCACTTCCAGTATCTACTCTTATTCTGAAAACAGGTTCCTAAAGTGAGAGAATGCTGCTACTTTGATTTCATTAAACCATCTGTTTTCAATCTGTCTAAGAGTTACCTCAGAGATGAAATTTTAAATTCTTCTTGAGTGTTCTTGGTAATGGAAAAATTTAATGCTCTTGTTCCTTGCTTTCAACCACAGGCTCCTTGATTTCAATCTCCAAATTTCTTCTTCGACGATTTGAGCTTTGAATAGTTGAGAACTTACTTCCTTTTCCCCTTGCCCGAGTCTGTTCAGAGAGCCCTTATTCTTCAATTTGGGACTTGACTTCTTCAAGGATTCCCGTATTTCCGGAATGGGACGATCTTCCTTGTAGGATTTAGCCCATTCTTTCATTTCAATTTTGATCTCTTTATTTTTTTCTCCCAGATGTAGGAGGCAAAGCCATGAACTCGGAGAGATCCAGAATTTCTCACCATTTCTTTAAAGTCTGGCTGTGAGAACCATACAGGGCTATATTTTAAATGACCTGGACCAAGTGCTTGAGATTTTGATACTGATAGCATAATCGTCTTGTGATTGGATAGTGCACTTGGGATAATTGCAGAATTTAGAGTTACTCAGAGAAAAAAGAGCTTTATAAGAGAAACCTATCAAGTATTTCCACAATGAACCCTGGCCCTAGCTCTGTATTGCTCCAATTGAATTTTCCATTAAAAAGGTCCTATTCTGAAATCAGGTCTTCAATGGTCCTAATGGTTAAGAACATGTTGGTTTTTTTTCCATTTCACTTATTAAACCTATAGAAAGGGTCCATTCTATTGATTAAACACGTGTAAAGATACCATTCCATTGATTTACCCTGCAAAGGGTCCATTCTGCTGATCAAACCCATTAGATGATTTAATGCTTGCAATTTCTTTTGCCCATGCTTGTTCCATGCATGTAAACCCAAATCATTGCACCACTTAGCAATGTGGCCCACTTGGTGTCTTAGTGTAAGAAAACTCTTAAAAATCCTTAGCTCCTCGTCAAGCTCATGAAATATTACTTGCAATCATTCCAAATTGTTTTGACAATTGTTCATCTAGGCAAATTAAAGGAATTTGCACCTATGATTAAATCATAAATCATTAGGGACTTGGATGTTGTGTATATGTGAAGTTGTTTCTAGCCTATTCTTGACAACTACCTCATAAGGAGCTTCTCCTTCATTTGTCCTTGCAAGCCATTTAGTCGCTAAAACCGTCCTTGGAGCATGGCTGTTAATTAGCCCAAGTCCTCCATCTTCTCTATGGAGGGTGTAAATGTCACTAGTAACTGAATAGTTGCCTTCCTCCTCACTTTTATCATGGAAAATGATAGAGGATATGTTTCAACTTCTTATAACCAATTCATCAAGGGAAAGATAAGTAAAAGAATCACTAGTAACTGACTAGTTTCCTTCCTCACTTTTATCATGGAAAATGATAGAGGATATGTTTCAACTTCTTATAACCAATTCTTTACAACTTAAGGGAGAGGTGTTTTGCAAAGGATGATTAAATTTATTGTAATATTTTGTTGTTTTGTTTAAAGCTTTCAAGTGTTCATTAGGTGATTTGGAGATATGAATTAATTTAGTGGAAATTTTTATATATTTTACATTTGAATGATGTTCTTTGTTTTATAGATGATGACTCATGATGTTATTGTTTTGTGTATAATGATTTATTTTTTCTTTTGGGCTTGGGCCTTGGCACAACATTTTAATAAAAAATTGCATAATGGTTTTTGTGAACATTACACTTATTTTACTTTGAAAGCTACTTACAAATCTAGTAATTCTCAAATCTTGGAAACTATTGATGCAGGTTTCTAGATCGATTTGAAATTTTACTTCTGGAATATTCAGTGAGATGTCAAAAGCTAATCCTGGGAAGAAACTATCAAGGAAAATTGATGTATTATCATACTTTAAAAAGTCTCAATCCAAGAATACACATTCTCTTCATGCTTCAAGCTCCTTTGAACAATCTGTTGCTGAGAGAGATGTTAACTCTTGTGAAAATGCATTTGATATCCATATGATGGATGAAATAATAGGTTCCTCAAGTGATCAGGGTGAGATAAATGCAGTTTCAACAGAAATTAATGATGAAAATGTTAAAGATATTTCCTTGGAAGGTGACACAAACCATTCACGGAAAAGGAAAAAAGGCCAGTGGACCATAGGGAGAAAATTCCAAGATGATTGGATCTCAAGTTTTCCATTTATTGAAGAAATACCTCCTACAAATGAGGATTTACGAGAAGTTAAATGTATTGTGCATAGTTGGAAAAGTTGCAAGGTAGTGAAATTTCAGATGAAGCTAGATACAGTACAAAAGCATGCAGGAAAGGTTTATGAAAAGAAAATTTTAAATGGTAAAGAGAAATCTATTGTCAAATGGAAATATTTGGAGGAATGTCGACATATCCAATGTGTGGAAGAATACAAAAAATATTTAATAAGTAAGAAGAAACTTGAGGCAAGTGGAGGAACCATCATATCTCAATTTGAAAAGACGATGGAAAGAAGTTTGTTATCCAAGACGATACAATTGAGCACTATATTTCACATCTTATGTAAAGGTCGTCCTATGACAGATTATCCAGATCAAATGAAATTTCTATATTTTCTTCACGTGCCAAACTTTCCATCTTCTCATTGGTCCGTAACTAGTGGTTGGGAATGGGCAAGATATCTAGCTCAAGTAGAAAATGATGATTTGAAATAGGAGATTGCAAATGCTAGGTTTTTGGCATTGTCTTTGGATGAGGTTACAGCTATTGATAATACTTCATGGATCTGCATGAGAATTTATATGGTTAATGACCATATTAGGCATTCCTATCTACTTGGGATTAAAAATATGAGAGAGACTTCTACAGCTGGAAATATTTATGAACTTGTTCTTAATACTTTGAAGGAAAGTGGTATGGATCATTTAATGATTGCAAAAAAGTTGGTATGTGTTGGAGCAGATGGAGCATCGGTAATGCAAGGACAAAGGAATGGTCTTTGTGTTAGACTACAACTATCAACTTCGCCATATATGATTAATATTCATTGTATGGCTCATAGGATGAATCTTGCATTTAAAATAGTAAGCAAGTTTCCATTAGTTTCAAAAGTTGAAGATCTTGTACATGAGACTCATGCATACTTTTCTCGTAGTCCCAAACGATATTTAGAGTTTCAACAATTTGCAGATGGTGTTACGGATGGAAAAAAACTACTGAAATATGTTGATACAAGATGGATCTCATTAAATGGACCAGCTCAAAGACTATTTAGTGAGTTCAAATCTTTGGTAGGGTTGATGTATGAAAATCGCTACAATGTAGACAAAGCTCAAGATCTTCTTTTTCGACTAACTGATATAGAAACATTATTGACATTGGATGGAATTCTTCCTATGCTACATGAAATGAATGTCCTCGTGAAAATGTCTCAGAATCGCACAATGTATATTGCCGAATACACAAATGCGAGAAAGTTAGCATGCCTTGCATTGGATAATTTGTATATGATGCCAGACTCTTTTACTGGTCCAGAGTTTACAAGTTGGACTAAGATCATCAATATAGAAAATACTAAAAAAAATTTGACGTTTGATGAAAAAGGGATACTATGTATCACAGTGCATGGGTATATGGTCCCCTTTCATTATATTAGTAAGACGGGACGAATCACCAAAGATTGCCCCATGTCAAGAGACCAATTTGATAATATTGTGATCTCAGTGAGACAAAATTTGATAGAAATTGCAAGATCACTATCATCAGAGATAAGAGAACGATTTCCTTGAGATGAATTGTTGGAGGCCATGTGTGTGGTATACCCTCAATATTGGAACAATTGTCAATGTCCAAGAAATTTAAAAGCCGATTTTCAAAAGAGATTAAAATGTTTAGTAGACCACTTTTGCAAGAAAGTCTCGATACATGGAGAACATATTGAAGGTATTTTAGATTCATCAAAATTGTATCAACAAGGTGGACGCTTTGCTGAAAAAATGTGGAAGCAATATCCTTTTTTGGAGAATCCTAATGAAAACGGTGCTATAACAAGATTATGGAATACTTTAAGTGCTAGCCAATACCTGCAAGAAAACATATCAGAATATTTTAAATTAGTAGATTTGTGTCAAACCATGATTTTGGGATCGGTGGAGGATGAGAGAATGTTTAGTGCACTATCACTTTTGAATTCAAAGTTGAGTAACAAGCTTGATAAACATGTGGATACATGTTTAATATTATATGTAACAAAGTATGACGTTGACAATTTTCCATATGAAAGAGCACTAGCGCTTTGGCGATCAGATTGTGATAGAAGGGGAGAAAACAATATAACAAATTTATCTAATGAACTTGATACAGAACATAATGTTTTGGAGGCTCATAATGACAATACATCTGGAGAAGATCATGTTCACAATGTAGAAAATGATGACCAAGATGAGAACTGGGAAATTGAAATACCCTAGGACTCTTATTTTGGTATACATGTTCCGTTGATCATGCAAGATTACTATATGTCAAATTCAGGTAAAAATGGGTTCTATATTTTTTATTTTTCATTGTAACATTGCAGCTACATTTATTTCATGCGTGTTATTTTAAGATTGATGTTTCATATTTAATCCTTACATTGTTTGTTTCTTATTTATGACAGGAAATGAAGCTGGATTTGATGATTTTGGGACCTATTTCTTTTCACATAGATAGTGTTTGACTAGTATTAAATGATAAATAACTAATTTAACAAGACTAACACAAAGCATCAATGGGCTCATTCAAGTACATGAAACTACCTTGATGTCTAGCTTTGACATCTTGGAAAATTTTAATGGTATATATGTTGCTTGTGTTTGGGGAATTTTGCTGAGTTTCGAGTTTTATATTTTCTTGGAAAATAATTATTGATATTTGGAAAATGTGTGATTTTATATTGGTATTGGAAACAAAGTTGGTTTTGATCTTTGATTGGAAATGAAGTCGGATTTGATGAAGTTGGGACCTATTTCTTTTCACATAGATAGTGTCCTAGTATTAAATGATAAATAACTAATTTAAGAAGTCTAACGCTAAGCAACAATGGGCTTATTCAAGTACATGAAATTGTGTTGATGTCTAGCTTTGATATCTTTGAAAATTTTAGTGGTTTGTTTGTTGCTTGTTTAGAGGATTTTGTTGAGTTTGAAATTTTTGGTTTGTTTTGGTCAGATATTTTTAGTCCCTTGAATGCTTATGGGTCTCATATCATGCATAGATCGATAGATCTAGTTTTATTATTATAATCATTATTGTTTTCTTTATATATTTTGTGGTTTGAGGAAAGATATTTTATTTCCTTTCACTTTGTGGCATGATTTCGACATCTTCACCTTTTAGAATATATTAAAATATTTTTCTTATTATAGATTTTTCTTGGAAAATAATTATTGATATTTGGAAAGGGAAATAAGCCTTGGGTAGCTAAGCGAAGAGAAAAAATTTCTATGTACTAGGTTCCTGCGCATTCATCGTAGGAGACCTATTGGCATGAGACAGACATTCCTTTTATGCAATTACACTTTTGATGCCAAGGCGGAGCTGAGTTCGTTGACCTGGGAAGAATAGTGGTAGTTGATCATAATACTAAGGAGATTAGAATGCTGGTTTCACAAATAGCTTACCATGCCACCAATGCTGGTGGAACCAAAGGAACCACATCAGCTTATTATGATTCTTTTGAGATTTCTCAGGGTGAAACCAAGGTTTTTTTGGGAAGCATGGAAGGTAGTTGTGGTTGCCTAGCATTTAGTAGCAAGGTATTCTTATGTTGATTGCAGATTCCTGGAATCTCTTGAAATATGATGGTTGCAAGAGGGTCAATTGTTTGACCTTTCTAGTGACAGTTAGATTCCTAGATATTCCTGGAATCTGCAATCCTCATAAGTTCAACAATCAGTACAATAGCATGTGTTTAGTTTTAAGAGGTAACATGTTTAAATCCAAAAGCATTGAATACCCCTTCCTAAATTCACATATGTATTCCTTAATAGATTTTAATATTCATAGTTCAACTACCTCTTTATTATTGTAATTAACTACAGGGAGACTTTTTTGGGCAGTTTGATTGTCTACTGGGTGTTACATTAAGCCCCTATAATAATAGTGTGGTCCCCTTATTATGTTAGTCTAACCCCACTTATTGTTATTAGTGTACCCCTGTAACCCCCATATTGTTATTATTGTGCCCTTGCATTATTATTGTTAGGTCGGCTAGGATTACATTGTGGCCCCACTAGGATTATATTGTGCCCCCATGGACTCCTATATATAGAAGGAGGTTTTATTCATTTGTATCATCCAAGAATTGTTCATTCATGTAATGTATTGGAGGTTGCCCCCTCGAAGTGGCTCATTTCTAAGGCGTGAATATCTCTTTTCTTCTCTCTTTAGAGCTGGTTACACAACATTTGGTATCAGAGCTTTGGGATTCTAGGGTTTCGCTGCTCCAAACAGGTCATCGTGGAATTTTCGCTATAACTTTTTTTCTACGAAGCTTCAGAAGCTGAAATTGCTAGGGTGCGAAGCTGAAATCTTGAGGAAGGTTGTCTAAAAATTTCAGATCTTGGTTCGCAATATTTGAGGAGATATCATCTGTGGAAGTTAGGTATTTGTTCAGGCTCATAAACAGGTCATCGTGGAATTTGCGCTATAAAGTTTTTTGTACGAAGGTTCAAAGTCTGAAATTCATATGGTGCGCAGCTGAAATCCTGAGGAAATTCTTCAAAAAATTTCAGAGCTTGGTTCGCAATATTTTTGGAGATATGATCTGTGGAAGGTAGTGCTTTTTCAGGCTCCTGAATTGCATCTCAAAGAGGTGATCGTGGGAAAACTTCAATAACTCTCTCTCTGGGCATTGGATTGAAGTTCCGTAAAAATTGGTCGCAAGTACACAGACTGAAGTTTCTGGGCTATCAATTTCAGAGACAAAGGACAAAACAGTGAGACGTGGCAAGTCGTACAAGTTCGCTCTACTAAACCAGTCCAGAATTAGGTCATTGTGGGAGATTGGACACAACTTTGTCTTGGAGAATCCAAATCAGGTAAGACCTGTGGCATTTGAAAGAAGCTTCAGAGATCTACTACAGGGCTGAATTTCAGATATCGAAGATTTTCAACTACAGAGATAATTCAATTTCAATATCGAGCTCCTAAAAGCTAGTAAAAGGTGTGTATTTTTTCTCCGAATTGCATAAGTATTGTTTGAAGAATCAAGTGGAATTGATTCCAAGGGCATATTGAAGAATTTTTATCAGTAATGGGTTCTATTATGCATCCAAAAAATAATTCCATACCCATTAAGCCCTCAGAAAGCTATACTATGACGCATGAAGAGGAAGAATTGCAGTATGAGATATCAAAATTACGGTACCAAGTGCAACAAATTTCGATCTTACATAGAGAAATTGAAGATGAAATAGATGGTTTAAAAGCAGAAATGGAGGCTAAGTTGGATCATTTGAAGGATCAAATAATAGCAAATATGGATGATAAATTAGTGGAAGATCACATTGAGCATCAACAACAAGTTCTCCAACTCTCAAAGGATAACCTAACTTTGGTGCAAAAACAAATGATACAACCGGAAGATCAACATCACATCAAAAGAAGTTCTGAAGGAGTCACAGAAACAAGAACGCGACAAGTACAATCAATTTCATATTTTCTCAGCAAGTGGAAGAACTTTCTTGTAGAAGATTCCACATGGGAGGATGAAAATTTTATACAGAAGCATCAAGAAATAATCAAGCGTTGAGGACAACACTTGTTTGAAGGAGAGGGGCATGTTAAGCCCCTATATTAATAGTGTGGTCCCTTATTATGTTAGTCTAACCCCAATTATTGTTATTGGTGTACCCCTGTAAGCCCCATATTGTTATTATTGTGCCCTTGCATTATTATTGTTAGGTCGGCTAGGATTACATTGTGGCCCCACTAGGATTATATTGTGCCCCCATGGACTCCTATATATAGAAGGAGGTTTTGTTCATTTGTATCATCCAATAATTGTTCATTCATGTAATGTATTGGAGGTTGCCCCCCTCGAAGTGGCTCATTTCTAAGGCGTGAATATCTCTTTTCTTCTCTCTTTGGAGGCGTGACTAACATGTTCTATGTAAATGATTGATTGTATTAATGTCGTTTGTGTGCAGGAGTTCTTGATACGAAATGTGCACTCTCGTCAGGAATACAAAGGGCATGCAGACAATTTTATTTGCTATCTTCTGCCTGGAACACCTTATTCACATGCTCAATATACTCCAGGTGATCTCTTAGATTTTACTGGCATTGAAATATAGTACACTTGCTCTCTCTTCTTCTAAATTTAACACTATATGTTGTTGTGTAAGCAGGAGGTCTTCTTTACACATTGCAGGATACTAATTTGCAATATGTTACATCTTCTTCCTTCTTGCTCTTGACATATGAAAAATACTTGAGCTCCTCCAAATAAGTAGTAACTTGTGGTGGGACAGTGACAGTCACTCCTCACAGGCTAAGAGCACTTGCAAAATGCCAGGTATAGATTCATAATAGCCCAATGCTTAATTTTCCTATTATTTCAAAAAGTTATTAATGTATGTAGGATCTAAATCAATTTGTGTTGATGAAGGTTGATTACATACTGGGAGATAATCCTATGAGGATGTCATACATGGTTGGATATGGTTGCCTCTATCCAAAACTTATTCATCACAGAGCCTCTTCTCTGCCCTCTAAGGCCAATCATCCTCAACCCATTCCCTGCAAAGAAGGATTCCAATCTCTGTACAACAGTGCACCCAATCCCAACATCTTGGTGGGAGTTGTGGTGGTAGGCCCAGACAACATGGATAGTTTTACTGATGTGAGAAACAATTATGATCAATCTGAACCTTCCACCTACATTAATGGACCCTTAGTGGGTTCCCTTGCTTATTTGGCCCAGAGACTGATGTTATACTTCTAAAATTTCTTCGTGCCAGAGATTTCAGGGTGAATGATGCATTCATCATGTTGCAGAATAGTGTGGCATGGAGGAAGGCATTTGGAGCTGATAGTATAGTTGAAGAGGATCTGAAATTTGATGAGAATCTGAATTCAGTGGCCTTCATACATTGTTATGATAAAGTGGGCCACCAAGTGTGCTACATTGCTTATGGGATTTTTCAAGACAAGGAGCTCTACCAGAAGATCTTTGGAGGCGATGAGAAGTTGAAGAAGTTTCTGAGATGGAGGGTCCAAATTCTGGAGAAGGGCATCAAGCTCCTTGATTTCAAGCCTGGTGGTGTCAATGCCATGATTCAGATCACAGATCTTAAGAATATGTGGAAGAGAGAATTGAGAGCTGCATCAAACCAAATTCTTGCACTTTTTCAAGATAACTACCCAGAGATGGTAGCAAGAAAGGTCTGTAACTGCTCAAAACACAAATGTTTTTTCCTTTTCTGAGCTTGCCTAGAACAATCTATCTAAATGACTATAAATGATCAGAAGGATGATGTTAGATGTCCTCGTAGATCTAGCGTTTTGAGAATTTTGGCACACCAAAAATTGGAATTTCGGATGCATCTCTAGATATTTATTAAAGTTATATATATATATATATATATATACTTAACAGGAATAAGTAATCCAAGATACCTCTGCCTAGATATGATCCTGTGATTTGAAATGGAAGCATGACAGAGATGTGCCCTGGATTCCCCTTCTAATGGTTATTTTGATCGTTGATCAATTTTGGGCACCGTGATCCGTGATTTGACACAAATATGATCGACTTTCTTGATGAATCGAGTATAAACCATGACAATGTCAGCATCCCTATAAGCTCTTAAGACATTCGCATTTGAGGAATGAAATCTTCCAATTTCATTAAATATCTTAGTTCACACCTGAAGTTTGATCAACCTATAGTGGCATGTTTATTGTTTTGATGTCCTACCTTGAATGATTGGTTATGATTGTACTGGAGCATACCTCTGATCAGTTTAAGTAATGACCTAAGTGAAGACATGTGTTACTTTCACTTGGCATATTTAAGTTGAAGAAGTGAAAGGGCATCAAAATTAAGATCTCATCATTTCCACAGTAGTTGTGTTGTCAAGCAGTCTCACTGTATACAATAGCTTTATCTTATTGCAGCAGTAAGCCTCAAGGTTCATCATTGCCCTGCAGCAGTTGCTTAAGACTATCATTGCAGTGTTTTGATACAACACCCTTGTGACAATAACCTTTTATATGAAAATAATCCTAAAGTGTTCATGATAGTCCTCCTGTGGGCCTAACTGAAGTATACCTGCGGTGAGTAAGTTCTGAAGATCATACAGTTTCGCTAAGCACAAAGATCTTCTAGAGTTTGCTGGCATGATATAATAGTCATTAACACTGTCTTGAATGAGTGATTTGCAAAACAAGGCCAACAACTTGAAGGGATCCTAAAAGGCATCAAAAAGCCTAAACCTTGTGGTATACTGTTGATATCAAGAAGCTTCAGAACAAAAAGGCATCATCACACTTAAGGTATATTTCTCATTGACACATGCAAAACAGAGAATAGTAGGCAGGTTGCTTCAGATGCATTTGATCAATGTATGATACTAGTTGATATAACTTGACCAGAGACTTTAAGTTTGTTTGAACAGAGATGTTAGAGGCACCACTGAGAGTGATAATGACAATAATCAATAAGATAGTAACTTTTATTTACTCTGGATGCTATGTTATCCACATATGCTAATAGTTAGAAGCAAGATATTTTATTCAGCCTTTATTTCTTTCTATTTATTATGATCGAACTGTTTCCTTACATCTTCCATAAATTGGAGTTATGATACGATTTTCAATTCTTCATTTTACACAATTAATTGTGTTACAGAGATTTTTTATTGACCTCCTTTGTTACTGATTTAAATCTTTTGTGTCTTCTGGGTGATATAGAAATGGAGCCATGTTGTCTATATAATAAATCTATCAAACGGCTCAATTACAAGTTTCTAATGCATACACGCCAATGATTATACACGTGATCTTTTAACCCAAAAAAATCCTCTTAAGTAAAAAGTTTGCTACTTTGTCTTTTGTTTCTTGTTCTTACATAATATACCTCTGTGAACTCCCTAGGATGGAATTGTTTTCCTGCCTCCTATGGAAGATGCTCAATGTTTATGTTTCTGACCCATGTGCCCCTTCTTTTTTCTCCATCCTGTTTACCTTTGCAAACTCTCATGTTCCTTTTCAACAACTCTCTTTGTTTTTCTCTGTTGTCCAATTCGTTGGCTATTTGATTAGGTTTAGTTATTTCTATAGTACTTGATGGCTCTCGTGAGAATTAATAATATATTTTGGTGGATTATAAATTTGTAATTTATTATTTCGTGAATATTTTATTTGGTCATCTCATAGTTAGCCCTCCTGTTTTGCTTTACACTCAAAAAATTTATGGAATGTATACTGGCCATACCTCCTCTATTTGGGAGGTTGCAGGTTCAACACTAAATTATTATGTTAAAGAGGAGTGTGGTTTCTTTTGGGTCATCTCCTCCATTAATATCACTTGGATATGCTTAGAATTTTACCTTCTAAACCATTCTGTAAGTACTCTTTGGCCACTTCCTATAAGTAGGAATCTTTCTTTGCAATATGATATCATGTACAAGTTCAGTTTGCATACTAAATATCTCCTCAATTGCTAGAACTATTCTACATCTTCATCCACATATGACATTGTTGGTTCAAAGACTTCAAATTTTCATCATTCAATATGGAAAGGATGTTCATTTATAATGGGAGGTACAAGTTGAATGAATGCTTCCAATACATTGTAAAATATTTAATGGGCCATACTGACAACGTTTCAACTTTTTCCCTTGTGACCCTTGGAATCTCTCTTTGCTTAAACGTAGCCACATAAAATCTTCAACCTGTAAATTTTTAATAGTGATTATTTTCCAAGGAAAACTATATGGGGAAACCTAGTGGATGCTTCTTGGCATTACTAGATAGCATTCGTTGTAAACTTGTTGGTTTAGATTAGTGCACTTCACTGGGGGATTCAAACTAGGCCCCCACCCACATAGAACTAGTAAAATGCCCAACAATATTAGCAACAATGAGTTGAGTTATCTATTTTGACTAAATTATGAGTAGTTATAGTCTAATCATGCCTAGATTTATACATTGTCTGAACTTTTCGGAGTTGTTCTTGTATCTTCTTGTGGATTTGTTGTATTCTTTCGATCAATTTGGATGCTTTGCTTAAAGTATTTTCTACTCTGTGTTTCATATATACATTTGTTAGAACAATGTCAAAAGGAGTTTGAGTTAGAAAACCTAAATTTGTTTGAGAAGAGGACTAATTAGCTGAGCAATAAATTTCTCTATTTTAAAAATGTTGAATATAGTGTAGGTATGCATCCCATGTTTTTGGGCTTTTTTTATTATACAATAATAAGAGTTTGTACCATTGTCCTATTTACAACTTTAGTTTGTGCATTCGTCTATGGATAATGAATTGGTATATTGTAACAATGTTGAATTTATTGTAGATACACATCCTATATTTTTGGGCTTTTACGATCATATTTTAATAAGAGTTGGTACCATTTTCTTATTCACAATTTTAGTTTGTGCATTTGTTTGTGGATAAAATTTTGTAGGCCTCTTCAACTTGGTTTCCATATTTTCCCAAAGCATGGTCCAAAACTTAAGGAATCAAAATGCAAATCTAGCTAATCCAAATGAATTCAAACTTCCTTTTAGAATGTGTGTTTCTTTTTGGACTAGGCAATATTCTTACATGGTATTAACTCCTTCAGGAGGCATCAGACATGAAAGCATCCCAAGAAAAAAATTTCAACTATCTACATTGAGTCCTGGTATAAATCATCAAGGGTGTTAAAATGAAGTTGGATCTGAAGATTTGGTTAAATTGGAAGCATCACATATTTGTGACAAATCAATTGAAAATGATGGTAAAATATTTCCTATTATATCTCTTTAGAGACTCAAGATTACAAGACCCCACTAGCAGATCAGAGTTCTCTGGAGGACATGGAGATAGAGACAAGAAATTTTATTGAGCCACTTCCAACCAACCAACAGGTTGTATTCTCTTAATCTTGCATTGATTATGTCGAATGTACACATGTACTACTTTTGGTAATGATATGCATGTAAGTAACAATACTGCCATTTATTATTGCTGATAGAAGCCAATGTTCATCTATTTTTGCCATATCGAAGTCATCATCTTTATGTTCTTGAAAGATGGCTCACGAAATATCACACTTTATCCAAAGGGACCTGTACTTGGTTTTTGTGCTGGAAAACTAGTCTATCCTCGAACATGTGTCCAGAGTCTGCACACAGAAGAATGATGGCTACGAGAGGGATTGCAAATAAAGAAAGGCGAAACCCCTGCAAATATTTGAACAAGAAATATTTTTTGCAGTGAAGGTTCATCCATTTATGATAATTTTAGATGGTTGAGTTTTGAGTATATTGTTGGAAATACTGAGAGGGGGGGTGAATCAATATTCATTTCAATTAGAGCATTAGTTAATCTTCAATTATTATCAGTGTTTGTACAATGATAGTAGCAAACAAGAGGAACACAAATGCACACAGTTTTTAAGGTGGAAACCCACTCCAGGAAAAAAACCACCTAATGCTTTTCTAGTAATTCTTTAATATTCAATTCCAATTGAAAATAAAGCTCCAACTTCCTAGAATCTAGAAAAGCATTCTTCTCCAGCTCCCACTGGATGGACGCTCCAATGCCTAAGATTGTTCAATAGTCAACTGAACGGATGCCCCAACACCCGATGAGCTACAACTCACCCTAGCACCACCCTACCACCCTATAGAAGAATAAAAGAAGAATGGACTCCCGTACCAGGGAAAATGGTCCACTTTACAATGATATAGAATGATGTAGAAGAAGAAGATATACTAGACCATAACCCTAACTTTGACACAACCACCTAATGATGATCCTAGACCTCCCAACATTGCCTCTTCAACCCTTGGTAGATAGACACTAGTACCATTTTTACAATAATGTATTTACAATGACTTAGTACAATGATACCTTTACAATGATTGTACGCAGTGCTGCCCACTTGAAGAATTCATGTGATGAAATTCTTGTTGCTGTTATGTACCTTGGTTGCTGCTATTGTCATGCTACCCTTCATGCACCTTTCTTTATTTGGTTGTCGTAGATGTGGTGGCTACGGGCCTCTGAACTGAGTTACAATGAGGCTCGAGGGCCTACTTATCATTTAGAAACAATGTGAGATCCTAAACAGCCAAAACCCTAACCCTAGGAGATGAAGCGCCAAAACTATGGGCCCCGTTTGGGTAAATTGGTGTTTCAACTTCCCAGGGGCGTAACTTTGGCATACGATCTCTGTTTGACGCGTACCATACCTCGTTAGAAAGATATATTCGAGGACTACAAATTTGGAATAAGCAATATCAATCCATGGACCCATGTTGCTCTCCGTTTTCCCAAAAAACTTCGTTTAGGGCCTCAAAACGGCTCCGGAAGTTTAGGACCCGAAAAACTGCTAAAAATAGTAAACTGTGCCGAAACTGAAAAACTGAAATAGACAATGGTGGAGCCCCAAGTGGAATAGGCGGGTGACCACCAATATCCAACTGGATCATTCCTCCCCCCTTAGGAAGCAATGGTCCCCATTGCGTTAAGTTCCTCCATGAGATGAGGAAATTTCTGCTGAACTTGGTCCCTGGTGAACCACTTTCCTTGGTGCGGGAGTTGGCCAGCTTTGACAACCCGATATAGTTGGATCTTCTGCTTGCGAGTGTTCTTGATTTGCATGTCCATGATGCAATCTGTGGTGGCCTGTTCCATGCAGTCTGGATTTAACTCAGTTGGTGTGAGTTGTTCTGCAATGTCCGAGGTGTCCAGTAGAGGTGGGAAGTAAGGACGAAGACGATCCACATTGAAGACTGGGTGCAGACCAAGGAATGGTGGAATACTGAGCTCGAATGCATTGTTCCCTACAGCCTTGGTGATGGTGTACGGCCCGTATCGGAGCGGGCGAAGCTTACGGTGGGGTCCAGTGAGGCGCTCCTTCTGCAAATGTGGCGATACTTTGTCGCCCACCTGGAAGTTGTGTGGCACCCAGTGTTGATCATGGCATTTCTTGTACTTGGCGTTGGCTCTGTCCAATATATCATGAACTTATTTGAGGATGTGTTGAATGCGCTCGATGAAGCTACTGGCTTTGTCAACTTCAGACTGTACATGCGCTGAATTGGCCTGAGCAGCTGCAAATGGCATGGCTACGTCAATGGGACATAGTGGCTGGAATCCCAAGCCCACCTGAAAGGGGCTATGGCCAATTGAACTATGGAGAGCCCGGTTATAACTATGTTGTACATAGGGGAGGCTCTCGTCCCATGTGCGTGGATGCTTTGAATTGTACATGCGCAGAATGTGTACAATCATTCTGTTGACGACCTCTGTCTGGCCATCTTTTTGGGGATGGAAAGTTGTGGACTTGGTGAGCTTTGTGTCCAACATTGACCAGAGGCTGGACCAAAATGTGCTGAGGAACCTGCTATCTCGATCTGATATGATAGACTGTGGGATCCCAAAGTACACCCACACTCGTTCAAAGAAGAGTTTAGCAGTGGCTTCTGCTGTGATATTCTTCTTACAGGCCGCCATGATGGCCATCTTCGAGAATCTGTCAACGACCACGAAAACACAATCATTTCCATTCTTAGTAGAAGGCAGGCCCGACATGTAATCCATGGAGATGGATTCCCACGGTCGACTAGGGGTAGGTAGTGGAGTATATAGGCCTTGCTTCTTGATGGTCGGTTTTGCAATGGCACAAGCAGTGCAGGATCTGATGTGCTTCTCGACATCCTTTCGAAGGTTCGGCCAATAGAAATACTTCTGCAGGATTGCTACTGTTTTCTCGACCCCGAAATGCCCAGCGACTCGACTGTAGTGTGCTTCCCATT
The DNA here is from genome assembly GCA_034641835.2 of Pinus albicaulis. Lineage (NCBI taxonomy): Eukaryota > Viridiplantae > Streptophyta > Pinopsida > Pinales > Pinaceae > Pinus > Pinus albicaulis. Next base: position 932,156,536 of record CM076583.1, read on the forward strand.
TCATCTTGGCACGCTCGCTTGAAGGAACACAAAGGTGTCCCATGTGACATAAAAGTGCATCTTGGAGGTGAAAATTTGGAACTTGCGTACCCCCCAAGAGTGCCTTGTAAGTGTGGCCAAATTCTGGGTCACTCTCATAGAGAAGCGGCCAATCAGAAGTCTCGTGCCCACAAGAGTTGAGCACGGTGGTGAGCGCCACGATCGGTGGTCGGCTGAGGCAGTCTGCGACATTATTGGTGCTACCCTTCTTGTACTTGATGTTCAAATGAAACTGTTGCAGATATGTGGACCACTTCTGATGGCGATCATTCTGCAACTTCCCTTGTGTCTGTATGAACTGCAAGGGCCTGTGGTCTATGTGGATGATTGTTTCCTTCCCCAAAATGTAATGCTTCCATTGTTGACAAGCTTGCACAATGGAGTACATTTCTTTGTCATATGTGGGGTACTTGCGAACTGTGTCAGACAATGTCTCACTGTGAAATGCCACTGGATGTCCCTATTGAGTAAGAACTGCCCCAATAACATAGTCAGAGGCATCTGTCTTGATCTCAAATGGTAGTTGCAAGTCTGGTAAAGTGAGCATTGGGGTAGAACAGAGGCGGTTTTTCAGTTCTTTGAATGCCTTGTGTTGAGGTTCCGACCAAAAAAATTTTGCTCTCGCTCCTCCCTTGGTGACTTGACTCAAGGGCCAAGTGATATGAGAGAATCCCAACACGAACCTTCGATAGAAATTAGCAAGACCCAGAAAGCTGCGAAGCTCTGTTATAGTGGTTGGGGCTGGCCAATCCCGAATGACTTGGATCTTGGCTGGATCCACATGCACCCCCTTTCATCAATAATGTATCCCAGATATTGAACCTGGGTCATGCCAAAAGTGCACTTCTCCAAATTGGCACACAACTTGTGTTGCCGCAGTGTTTGGAGAACTTGTCGGATGTGGTGAAGGTGCTCTTCCCAAGTCTGGCTGAAGATCAGAATGTCATCCAAGTACACCACTACAAATGAGTTGGTGAATGACCGCAATATGTCATCCATCATCCTCATGAAGGTGGCGGGAGCATTCGTCAACCCGAAAGGCATGACCAGCCATTCAAAAAGGCCTTCCTTGGCTTTGAAGGCAGTCTTCCACACATCGAAGGGTTCAATTGGTACCTGGTGATACCCAGACTTCAGGTCGATCTTGCTGAAATATTTTGCACCTTTGAGTTGGTCTAGAAGGTCATCAATCCGTGGGATTGGGTACCTATTCCGGACAGTGATCTTGTTCAGCACCCGATAGTCAATACAGAGTCTCCACGTCCCATCCTTCTTCTGTACCAACACGATCGGGCTCACACAGGGCGATGAACTTGGTCTGATGTGACCTTTCTGCAACAGCTCCTGAATCTACCTCTTGATTTCATCATTCTCCAGAACAGAGCGCCGATAGATCGGTCCATTAGGTAGCGGCGCACGGGGGGTCAGATCAATCGGGTGCTTGACCTGACAGTGCAGAGGAACCCCTGTGGGTGAGGTGAATATGTCCCCGTACTCCTCCACAACCTTATCCATTTGTTGTTTTTGTGCAGAGGAGCCCTGTCTGGAGGTCGTGGCCACAGTCTTCTTCTTGCCCTGGGGGCGGATCATCAGGAAAACGAATTTCCTGGTTTGGGAAATGAGCTTACTGCATTGTTTTGCAATAACCAAAGAGATAGCGGCAGGAGGTGGTACCTCTGGTATCCTGTACAACTTATTTCCCAAAGTAACAATAACAGCACGAGGTCGAGACTCATACACAGCATGACGCTTCCACAGGTATGGTTGTCCTAATAATACATCAGAAACATCAATAGGAGCAACGTCACATAATACCTCATCCGTGAAGGGCTTGATGCTATAGGGAAGGCGACACTGCTGGCTGACGCGGAGATCTCGTCCTTAGTGAAGCCACCCGATGGTGTATGGATGTGGGTGAGCTGTGGTCGGCAAGCCCAACCGCTTCACGGCGTCTGCTGAAATGAGGTTCTTTTGGCTCCCATTGTCGACAATGAGCTGTACAGGGGAGCCCTTTACCCACATCTGGGAGTGGAAGAGACGTTCCTCCTCCTCTGGATCTTCCGGTTCCTCCTTCTGGACCTTTGTAGTGGCAACAGTGGCATTGGGATCCGCATCAATAATCTGTTTCCCTTTTTCATTCCCCTTTTCAGGTTCTGATTCGGAGTCGGAGCATGCATCTGACTCAGAAGCCCTCATCTCGGCCACTAGCGAGTGCTTGGCCCGACACTCACTTGTGTTGTGAGTGGAGCTCTTATGGAACTCACACCACTTTCCCGTGTCCTTCTTTGGCTTTGCGGTGTTGTTCTTTGCTTGTGGCTTCGACAGGTTGTCTTGAGTCGCCATGCCTTGGCTCTGTCCTTTGTTTTGTGGTTTGGGAGCACCTTTCCCTTGCTTTTGATTCACAGATCTAACGTCTCGCTTCTTCTATTTTAATTTCTGCTCAATCTTGGCAGCATACCGGTATGCCGTACCAAGCGAGGAGATGTCGAGGAACTCCATTTCCTCCTGAATGTATCTGTGAGCTGTGTAGACAAATTCGATACTTTGCTTGCGAGATGTTTCTCTGAATCTTTGATACCCAACTTTGTGCGCAGGGTATGGAACAGATTCGTCAGCTCATGCACATCTTGATCCCTTTGTTGTCGCAGCGTGGTCCATTGTATGTACTTGTCCTCATAGCTCCCCGCGGGATAGTACTGTTCCTTGACGACGTCTTGGAAAGAATTCCAAGTTGGTACGGCCGAGAACAGAGAGGGTTCTGTCTGGTCCTTGTTCTCACAGTAGGTTTCCCACCAGTCCTTAACATGGGGGGTAGCTTTGAGGAGTGCAAAAATAATCTTCTCCCGGTCTGAAAAGTCATGAACAGAGAAATATCCTTATAATAGATTCAACCATCTATCTACGGCATCTGCGTCTATTTGACCCTCAAATATGGGAATGTAAAAATTTACTTGTACCTTAAAGGGAGTCGCAACTCCAGAATGGCTACTGGATGCAGATGCGCCGCCGGTGGGCAGCCGCTGAAGGATCTGAGCAAAGCTATCCATCATCGCGTTCCTTTGTTTTTCGAGGGCCTCCTCGAGCAATATTTTGATAGGATCTCCTGCTCCCTCATCTTTCTTTTCGTCCCTCATGGGCGTCCGTCGAGGTTTGCGAGGCTGATCTTGCAAAGGTTCCACCAGATCAAGCCCTAGCTCCTTATACCCCGACCTCGTTGGGGACATGCAAAGAAGGATCGAGAAAAAGCAGACCGCTCTGATACCACTGATCCGGATTTATGCAGGAACGCAACGGAATAAACATATAACCATAAATATAGAGATGCAGCGGAAATAACACTTCATTTCATTAATATCAAAGAACTGAAATTTGCTTACAGACAGAATGGAAATAAAGCTAGCTAGGGCGCTGGTAGCTATCTCTGAGAAGAGATGTGGCGGCTACAGGCCTCTGAACTGTGTTACAATGAGGCTCGAGGGCCTATTTATCATTTAGAAACAATGGGAAATCCTAAACGGCCAAAACCCTAACCCTAGGAGATGAAGCGCCAAAACTATGGGCCCCGTTTGGGTAAATTGGTGTTTCAACTTCCCAGGGGCGTAACTTTGGCATACGATCTCCGTTTGACGCATACCATACCTCGTTAGAAATATCTATCTGAGGACTACAAATTTGGAACAAGCAACATGGTCCATGGACCCATGTTGCTCTCCATTTTCCCAAAATGCATCGTTTAGGGCCTCAAAACGGCTCCGAAAGTTCAGGACCCGAAAAAATGGTAAAAATAGTAAGTTGTGCCGAAACTAAAAAACTGAAAGAGACAATGGTGGGGCCCCGAGTGGAATAGGCAGGTGACCTCCAATATCCACCTGGATCAATCCCTTTAAAGGACTGTGCCTCCAAAGGTGTTCATTACTTGGGTTAGACATTACACTTGGCCCCTGTACAGAATCTGAGTCATGGAATTATACTCCCCAAGGCAACATCATCCTCAAAGGAACTATTTTCTGCATGGAAGCTATTGGACTAGGAAAGGCAGTGAGGCTGGGTATGTTTTGTATGGGTGATAATACCCAATGGAGCATGATGTCTGATTATAAATTGCATTTATCTACAAAGGTAGAAGACAGAACTACAGTGTGTCTTGATGGTTCATCCATGCCATCTGTTGTAACTAACAAATGAAATTGTTTGAGATGGGATTCTAGTTGTGATCCATAAAGTCAATGGTTAAAGATCATCACCACAACCAGATCACTGTCACTTGTTTCCAGTATATAATAATATCAACGAAAGTAGTGCGAATACTATAACATAACATAACCCTCAATGTTAAAGGAAATAACTATATAATAACACATCACAAACCAACTTTTTTCTTTTCATTGAGTTGGCCTCCCCAAAATTGTAAGTGACAATGATCCATCCTCAAATGTAAATGCCCAAAAAACAAAAAAAAATAAGAGGGAAGTATCAATCTTCAAAAGAATGGACTTGATGAAATGCTATTGGATCTTCTGACTTTATACAGTATAGGAACTCCGAAGGGTATACTTATCCTTCTTCTTGTAGATGGTACACTTGGTTGTTAGGTTGCTCGTAATATTATGGCAGGTTCCATTAGCTTACATGAGAATGCATCTTCCACTCAGTACTTGTCTTTGAAGTTAATGTGTTTTTTTTTCAATATGCAAGCTTGCGGTGTTAGACATATCACGTTAATTGGCCATGATCATGTGGCTATGTTGAATCCTCTGTGCTAGTGTTTATATACTCATGATGATTTTCTGAATGGATGTCAACTAAAAGGTAATGCAACAACATAGAATTTGAAGCACATTTTTCTTGGTGTGGTAGTTTCTATATCCTTTAGTGGCTTGATTTCTTTGTTAATTATTTTGAGAGGCATGTGACTATATTTTGCTAAATTGTTTTGGTTCAAACCTTACTAAGCAAGAAGAAGAGGGTGTTTCTATGACCATTCAAATGCTTGGACATTTTGTGACAATAGACAAACTATAAAATATTATGAAGGACTGTATGCGGCTTAAATATTTGATTGACATCCATGATGTCATTTTCTTGTTGACCAATACAAGAGAAATTCATTGGCTTCCAAAACTTCTATGTGCTAATGCTAACAAGGCGGGATGAAATTGATTCAAAATATCTACAAAATATCTACTAAAAAACTCTAAAATATGCTTGCTACATGTCATATGGAATGATTTTTCACTTGTGATATTCATTTTGATGGATGGTTTTGGACTGTTGCAACAGGGTACATATTTAAATTTGATGGATTAACATATTGGTGCACACAAGGAGAGAGGACTATCACTAAGATGAATGGTATTCATTCTCAGATGCATGCATACTGAACTGAAGGGTACACCTCCCTAATTCTATTCTTGGCGGCATACACAAGAATTTTGGGACTTAATGTACAGGTTTCAAGGAGGTATAGCTTTTTAAAATAAGAAAAAATCATTGCAACGAGGATGAATTCTAGGAGTTTTGATCTCTGCCATTGCAGATTCAGAATCTAAAAGACTTGTAAATGCCTGAAAATCTGGAATGAGTAAAGCTTGGGCACTTGGTCGTCTTCCTCATGTATTTTCCATTGTTGGTGAATGATTGCATATCTATTTTTAAGCCTAGTCAAGTTAATTTTGTGACATGGTGTGGGCCTTTGTCCCTTGGTTTCACTAAGATTATTATGAATTTTCCTAGTGGTCCTTGACCACAAAGATTGGTAAGGTAAGAACTTTCCTCTGATTAGGTTTAAACAATAAGAGTAGGGTTGTGTCTAGGCATATGTTGTAGGGTTCAAAATAGTGTTACGTAGTGAGATTCATCTAACATATATGCCTCACTGGAATTCTCTATCTCTTATTTGACTTCAAGACCCAATGGAAAACACTTATTGTTGGATCCTTCCCAAATATTATTACTATTTTCCTTGTTTATTTTACTTGTTGGCATAGTTCATTCTCAGTGATTTATTTGTAGATCATAGGCAGGTGATATAGATACCCCTTTTTTGTTGGGAACAAAAAACCAAAAGTGAGAGGATTTCAAGAGGTGATATTTATTTTTCTATGAAACATGCACCCAAGGCTCATTTTAGGTGTCAAAACATTCCATGAAAATATTTGTGCAGTCAACATCTCCAATGATCCAAGGAAGTGTACCACATAAGCATCAAGACAAGGTCTAGAAATTCCCATAAGAAAGCTATCTTGAGTGTGAATATCCATCATGGCACAACCAAGGGTTATTAACATATCATACACCCCACATCAGATGAAGAGCCCCCAAGCATGATTTATACACTTTTTCCTTGAACCTAGAAATTGATAGGCTATAGTTTTAGATCTTCAACCCACCTTCTCCTTTTATTTTTATGCATTCTTTCTAAAAGAAAAAAACACTTTTTATTGGAAATCCACACTAAATTTCCTTTTAAGGATGGCTTTATCGTACCCGGATGGTCACAATACACACCAATATTTGGTGTTGTATTCCTGTACTTGTAGTATTCTTGTACTACTAGGTACAAAGTATGAAATATACTAGTACTTTCTTGATGTGCTCTGGGTTTGGGTTTACATACCTATGATGCATACATTTGTGGCCATCTTGTTTAATATATATACTACATATGAAGTTCTACAGATGTTCAAATTTCTAAAATTCTGCCAATTGTGGCATGAGTATTCTACCACCATAGGTATATGAAAGTTTCAAAACAAAACTTCCTAATTTTTTCATTCACTTCCATCTGCGCCTGAAACCTATAAAAAATATTTTATATCATTGTTATAATATTACTCCATATTTTCATAATTAATAAAAATATTTCATCATACTTTTAGTTCCAAATGCACCTTATTAGCAGCTTATAGTGAATGGCACTAGTCAACATCAACTACAGGTTAGCACAAGCCCCCTTTCATAAAACAAAAATATATATGCTTGCAGATATTGGTGAAGGTCAATGTGTGATATTTAAGGTTGTTTTCACTTGATGTCTTGTATCCTCAAGCCTTAATTAATATCGAAACATATACTGATTCACACAGAAACAAGACTTGGCCAAATGTAGATGTTCCTTTCTTTTTGGTTCACATAATCTCTAATGTTGTTGTTAGACTACAACTATTAAGAGATTGTGAAGCATCCCAACGAGAAGGTTGGAAGGTGAGTTCATGGAATAATTTTTTGTAACAATATTCTTGAGGAAGCTATAAAATTATTTTAAAAATACTAACATAGTTGTGCTACCAATAATTTTTTGTGTATATATCTAACATATGTTATTTAAGTAGAATAAATTTATGATGACAGTTTGTACAATAAGAACAATTAAATATTCTTTGAATTTCACTGAAAGGAAAAGTATTTTCTTGATTAGAAAATGGAAATGCAAAACACATCTTGGTGTTTAGTTTCCTCATATTCTTTACTTGAATTTTAAAACTATATGACTTGGTAGGTGCTTCTTGGTTTTTATGACCCATGCCACCTTCCAACCAATCCTGGTTGGCCACTTCACAACTTTATTCCATTTTCTGTGGTGAGGTGGAGCCTATAAAAGGCCATAGTTCTATGCTACATAGAGAAAGGAGGTATAGGATATTTGAAATAATGTCTTGTAGTTGTTGTTGATATATTGGTTTCTACTCCACCAGGTAGGCAAAACACAAAGGGAATCAACATTACTCATAAAATAAATAAATCGTCTCATGTTTGCTTATTATCAAGTTTTTCCCATTCCTCAACTAAGTTGTCAAAGTTTCGATATGTCAAGGTTAGAGTAATTGCAAACTCATTCGTAATGTAGTTGGATGGGAATTGAATAGACATGGAAAGATGGGACATATATTGATTAATATTTCAATCTATATGGATCCAAAGAGGTTAGTTTGAGTAGCTTACTTGTATCAATAAGATAAATGATATGTTAATTACCTTATAGGTGACACTACTTCCAAGTTGGCTATATCAGCAAGAGTTCTAAATTTGAAACTTATTAGATGGTGTGCTCTACTATATCTAGACTTGAAATGATTTTCATCTACAAAATGCCTTCTTCTTGGAGCTGGTACACTTGGGTGTCAGGCTGCTCGTAATATTATGGTAGGTGCCATTAATTTACATGAGAATGCATCTTACAGTCACTACTTGTCTTTGAAGGTAATGCGTTTTTTTTCAATATGTAGGCTTGGGGTGTTAGAAATATTACGTTAATTTACCATGATCATGTGGCTATGTCAAATCCTCTATGCCAACATTTATATACTCATGATGATTGTTTGAATGGAGGTCAAATAAAATGAAATGCAGCAATAGAGAATTTGCAGCGCATTTTTCTTGGTATGGTAGTTTCTATATCCTTTACTGGCTTGATTTATTTTTTCCTTATTTTGAGATCCACATGAGTGTATTTTTATAAACTTTTTTTGTTCAAACCTTACTCAGAATGAAGCAGAGGGTGTTTCTATAACCATTCCAATGCTTGGAAATTTTGTGACAAGAGATGAACTATCAAATATTAGGAAGGATTGTATGTAGCTTAAAGATTTGATTCACATCCATGATGTCATTTTCTTATCAACTAGTACAAGATAAATTAATTGGCTTCAAACACTTCTATGTGTTGATGCTAACAAGGTGGGATGAAATTAATTCAAAATATCTACAAAACACCCGATATTTTTTTCTTGTTAAGACCATCTAAGCATTGTGCTTTCTGATTATCTCTGATAGCAGATTCCCATCTTGTATAAAATCCATATTATTTGTAGGTGAAGTGAAAATAGAGAGATTTTTTAAGGTATGTATTGAGTTGAGTGATACCATGTTAGAAAGGATTAAGAAAATATTTTTATAAGTCTAGGTTGCAACAATTTGTTTAATGAATATAGGAAACATTGTGTAGTTGTGATGAGCTCATATAAGTATATTTTGCGATCTATAGAAACTTCGCTCTCATATAAGTTGAATTAGATAAATATGTAGATGTATTAACAACAATAAAACCCACTTGTAGAAACATTTCTACTAAAAGGCTCCATACCACTACGTTAACAATATTACAGAGAAAAAGCTACCAATAGACTCCAGGGTTCGAAATATATTTTCCTTTCCCATTATGTATGGTAATATAATGTTATTAATGTCTACGAATAACCAAACAAATTAGGTCAATGGGACTAAAAAATACCATCCAATAGTCACATACTGTGGGAGTGCCAAAGCAACTCCTAGAAGTTAAAAGGAGATTTGGGAGCAACACTATAGCTAGGACTCAGGACTAAAAAATAACTCCATTTCCACTGGATTAAACCATGAAACCATTGCTTTCTTACTAATCCAACAATACCATATAACCATGACCCTTCCCATATTAGTGGTTTCATGGCGCATGGCTCATGAGTTCCAAATTAAATCAATGAAACCACAACTTTATTGCTAATCCATCATTACCATAGAGCCATGAACCTTCCCATATCAGTGTCTCTTATGACTTCAAAGATTCAAAAGGAAAAATAAATAAAATTTGGAGCATGGAATAAAACCTTACATGCTTTAACCCATTTAAAAAATTGGTCTTTTAGTTCATTTGCTGAAACTCAAGATCGACTACCTATTAAATCTCCAAATCAAATGGTTGTCCATATATTATTTTTTATTTTCTACTATCTCTCGTGTAATGAAATCCAGAATTGTAATAGTCTTTACCTTATCACACCCTTTTGATACTATATAGGACCAGAAATTCCATTTTTGGTCCCGAGCCACCATGTGTATGGGCATCTTTTAACAAAATGATCAAGTATCCTTTCATTCCCACTTTTTCTAAAGGCTCTATGACCTACTAGATATCCTTGATGAGACTTGGAAATAACTCTGAGTCCCAAAAAACCCATATTTCCAGCCTTTTAGGGTAGCAGCGAACCTTCACACATGGACTTGGAAACCCTTTCTTTTTTCTAATATTTTTTCTTGTTCCATCTCAGATTTAACCTATTATATATTAAAGTTGGCATTGATATGGATAATATTTTTCCATTTGGATTAATTTTTTCACACTAACATCATTGTTTGATCATTTGGATAATTTTTTCATATTGTAATTCCTCATTTCTTGTTGAATTATATTTTTATTGTTATTTTTTGCAATGAATTAATTAACTATGAATGTGTAGGAGAAGTCAATATTTAGTGTGCATCACTATTAGTTGATATAATCATAAAGACCTTGTTCATATATGATGATTGGCCATATCAAGTAGTTGTGGAGGATGCCATATCGAAAGCACTAAGAGAACCCGAATTTGTAAAAAAAAAATTCTGCTCCACTTGTTAGATGGTCATTTAATTTGTAGACTGTCATGTCTTGATGTAGGGGCATAATTTAATTTTCTGATTTTACCTTGGTAATTTCTAGAGTATTTAGTTTGTTAGATTGAACAGTGATGTGTGTCCAATAAATGGCTTTATTTCCAGGTGGAGCTTGAGATCATCTGAAGAATCATGAGATAACTATTTTCATGATAATTTCTGTTCCTATTTTAGGTTGATTGGATTCTATATTTTTGGATCTAAAACGAATTGTACTTAATTTTGAAACATATTAATAAAAAAATGTGTTAATTTTTAGTTAACGATGGTATTTTCTATGCTTGGAGTAATTTACTTCAATATTTTAGCCCAATTCAATTTCCTATTTAGCAATCACATTAACATTGACAGTAAATGTTGATATAACATAAGAAAATAACTAGAAGACAAGACAAGACAAGAGGACACAATATTTTTGCGGATTCCAGAGAAAAAATCCAATGTGGGAAAAATCCTTTGATCAAATCTTCTTATTATTCTTCAAATTCAGCAGAGAGAGAAAGTACAAGTTATAGTAGTCAACATGATACAATACATCATACAATACATAGGAGTGCTATGGCTATGAAGTTCAATATGAAATAATCTATTGATTGCTACTATTACTATTATATAAGGGATGCTCTTCCAATGGCCATTTATTAGCTATGTGAAGAAGGATTTGTGGAATTTGTATTTACTATAAGATTATGTATAGCTAAGTTGCAGACAACTAAGTAGAATTTGGTAGGAAGTTTGGAGTATGTGTAATTCATAATGATATTTTCTTCTCTTCATTGACGACTTTTCAATGTGTGAGTTTTGACCTAAGACATTGCATTATCAATGTGTCAAGGCTCAAAACTCGACCTATATGTCAACTAATTCTTATGATCGTTCCTAGGAACATGAATCCTAATTTTTGTAGGTTTAAAATTTATCACAATTTTCCTCTATTGTGGTCGAATTTGTGGATGTTATCTCAAAATTTATTTAAGGTACCATGGATCTAAATTTCTTATGAACTTTCAACACTATAACAAACTTTGGTGCAAATTGTTGATCAATTCTCACTTGGTTAGGGTTATAGATGTTAATGAAAATTTTGTGTACATGCATGAGAGTTCAGTGCAAATGCACAATGTTGTGTAGCATTAGTGTGATAAATATGGGATAGTTCAAAGCATAGTTTTGAAGATTAGTCTAAGTTGACTCATACCTAATCAACTCAGTCAAGTTTATTGTTGGTTGAACGGTTAATTGTTGGTTCAATGAGGAATAGCTTTTTAAAATAAATTTTAAAATAAGAAAAAATCATTGCAACGAGGATGAATTCTAGGAGTTTTGATCTCTGCCATTGCAGATTCAGAATCTAAAATAATTGTAAATGCCTGAAAATCTGGAATGAGTAAAGCTTGGGCACTTGGTCGTCTTCCTCATGTATTTTCCATTTTTGGTGAATGCTTACATCTCTATTTTTCAGCCTAGTCAAGTTAATTTTGTGACATGGTGTGGGCCTTTGTCCCCTGGTTTCACTAAGATTATTATGAATTTTCCTAGTGGTCCTTGGCCACAAAGATTGGTAAGGTAAGAAATTTCCTCTGATTAGGTTTAAACAATAAGATTAGGGTTGTGTCTAGGCATATGTTGTAGGGTTAAAAATAGTGTTACGTAGTGAGATTCATCTAACATAGATGCCTCATTGGAATTCTCTATCTCTTATTTGACTTCAAGACCCAATGGAAAACACCTATTGTTGGATCCTTCCCAAATATTATTACTATTTTCCTTGTTTATTTTACTTGTTGGCATAGTTCATTCTCAGTGATTTATTTGTAGATCATAGGCAGGTGATATAGATACGCCTTTTTTGTTGGGAACAAGAAACCAAAAGTGAGAGGATTTCAAGAGGTGATAGTTCTTTTTATATGAAACATGCACCCAAGGCTCATTTTAGGTGTCAAAACATTCCATGAAAATAATTGTGCAGTCAATATCTCCAATGATCTAAGAAAGTGTACCACATAAGCATCAAGACAAGGTCTAGAAATTCCCATAAGAAAGCTATCTTGAGTGTGAATATGGCACAACCAAGGGTTATTAACATATCATACACCCCACATCAAATGAAGAGCCCCCAAGCATGATTTATACACTTTTTCCTTGCACCTAGAAAATGATAGGCTAGAGTTTTAAATCTTCAACCCACCTTCTCCTTTTATTTTTATGCATTCTTTCTAAAAGAAAAAACACTTTTTATGGGAAATCCACACTAAATTGCCTTTTAAGGAGGGCCTTATCATACTCGGATGGTCACAATACACACCAATATGTGGTGTTGTATTCTTGTACTTGTAGTATTCTTGTACTACTAGGTACAAAGTATGAAATATACCAGTACTTGCTTGATGTGCTCTGGGTTTGGGTTTACATACCCATGATGCATACGTTTGTGGTCATCTTTTTTAATATATATACTACATATGAAGTTCTACAGATGTTCAAATTTCTAAAATTCTGCCATTTGTGGCATGAGTATTCTACCACCATAGGTATATGAAAGCTTCAAAACAAAAATTCCTAAAATTTTCATTCACTTCCATCCGCACCTCAAAACCTATAAACAATATTTTATCTCAATGTTATAATATTACTCCATATTTTCATAATTAATAAAAATATTTCATCATACTTTTAGTTCCAAATCCACCTTATTAGCAGCTTGTAATGAATGGCACTAGTCAACATCAACTACAGATTAGCACAAGCCCCCTTTCATAAAACAAAAATATATATGCTTGCAGTTATTGGTGAAGGTCAATATGTCATATTTGAGGTTGTTTTCACTTAATGTCTTGTATCCTCAAGCCTTAATTAATATCGAAACATATACTGATTCACAAAAGAAACAAGACTTGGCCAAATGTAGGTGTTCCTTTCTTTTTGGTTCACATAATCTCTGATGTTGTTGTTAGACTACGACTATTAAGAGATTGTGAAGCATCCCAACGAGAAGGTTGGAAGGTAAATTCATGGAATACTTTTTTGTAACAATATTCTTGAGGAAGCTATAAAATTATTTTAAAAATACTAACATAGTTGTGCTACTAATAATTTTTTGTGTATATATCTAACACATGTTATTTAAGTAGAATAAATTTATGATGACAGTTTGTACAATAAGAACAATTAAATATTCTTTGAATTTCACTGAAAGGAAAAGTATTTGCTTGATTAGAAAATGGAAATGAAAAACATATCTTTGTGTTTAGTTTCCTCATATTCTTTACTTGAATTTGAAAACTATATGACTTAGTAGGTGCTTCTTGGTTTTTATGACCCATGCCACCTTCCAACCAATCCTGGTTGGCCACTTCACAACTTTATTCCATTTTCTGTGGTGAGGTGGGGCCTATAAAAGGCCATAGTTCTATGCTACATAGAGAAATGAGGTATTGGAGATTTGAAATAATGTCTTGTTGTTGATATATTGGTTTCTACTCCACCGGGTACTAGGCAAAACACAAATGGAATCAACATTACTCATAAAATAAATAAATCATCTCATGTTTGCTTATTATCAATTTTTTCCCATTCCTCAACTAAGCTGTCAAAGTTTGGATATGTCAAGGTTAGAGTAATTGCAAACTCATTCGTAAAGTAGTTGGATGGGAATTGAATAGACATGGCAAGATGGGACCTACATTGATTAATCTTGCAATCTATATGGATCCAAAGAGGTTAGTTTGAGTAGCTTACTTGTATCAATAAGATAAATGGTTGGCCACTTCAAAGAGGTTAATTTGGATCCAAAGAGGTTAATTTGAGTAGCTTACTTTTATCAATAAGATAAATGATATGTTAATTACCTTATAGGTGACACTACTTCCAGGTTGGCTATATCAGCAAGAGTTCTAATTTTGAAACTTATTAGATGGTGTGCTCTACCATCTCTAGACTTGAAATGATTTTCATCTACAAAATGCCTTCTTCTTGGAGCTGGTACACTTGGGTGTCAGGTTGCTCGTAATATTATGGTAGGTGCCATTAATTTACATGAGAATGCATCTTACAGTCACTACTTGTCTTTGAAGGTAATGTGTTTTTTTTTCAATATGTAGGCTTGGGGTGTTAGAAATATTACGTTAATTTACCATGATCATGTGGCTATGTCGAATCCTCTATGCCAACATTTATATACTCATGATGATTTTTTGAATGGAGGTCAACTAAAAGGAAATGCAGCAATAGATAATTTGCAGCATATTTTTCTTGGTATGGTAGTTTCTATATCCTTTACTGGCTTGATTTATTTTTTCCTTATTTTGAGATCCACATGACTGTATTTTGCTAAACTTTTTGGTTCAAACCTTACTCAGCACGAAGCAGAGGGTGTTTCTATAACCATTCCAATGCTTTAAAATTTTGTGACAAGAGATGAACTATCGAATATTAGGAAGGATTGTATGTAGCTTAAATATTTGATTCACATCTATGATGCCATTTTATTATCGACTAGTACAAGAGAAATTAATTGGCTTCAAACACTTCTATGTGTTGATGCTAACAAGGTGGGATGAAATTGATTCAAAATATCTACAAAACACTTGATATTTTTTTCTTGTTAAGACCATCTAAGCATTGTGCTTTCTGATTATCTCTGATAGCAGATTCCCATCTTGTATAAAATCCATATTATTTGTAGGTGAAGAGAAAATAGAGAGATTTTTTAAGGTATGTATTGAGTTGAGTGATACCACGTTAGAAAGGATTAAGAAAATATTTTTATAAGTCTAGGTTGCAACAATTTGTTTAATGAATATAGGAAACATTGTGTAGTTGTGATGAGCTCATATAAGTATATTTTGTGATTTATAGCAACTTCGCTCTCATATAAGTTGAATTAGATAAATATGTAGATGTATTAACTACAATAAAACCCACTTGTAGAAACATTTCTACTAAAAGGCTCCATACCACTACGTTAACAATATTACAGAGAAAAAGCTACCAATAGACTCCAGGGTTCCCAATATATTTTCCTTTCCCATCATGTATGGTAATATAATGTTATTAATGTCTACGAATGACCAAAAAAATTAGGTCAATGGGACTAAAAAATACCATCCAATTGTCACATACTGTGGGAGTACCAAAGCAACTCGTAGAAGCTAAAAGGAGATTTGGGAGCAACACTATAACTAGGAATTGGGACTGAAAAATAACTCAATTTCCACTAGATTAAGACATGAAACCACTGCTTTTTTTCTAATCCAACAATACCATAGAACCATGACCCTTCCCATATTAGTGGTTTCATGGCGCATGGATCATGGGTTCCAGATTAAATCAATGAAACCACAGCTTTATTGCTAATCCATCATTACCATAGAACCATGAACCTTCCCATATCAGTGTCTCTTATGACTTCAAAGATTCAAAAGGAAAAATAAATAAAATTTGGAGCATGGAATAAAACCGTACATGCTTCAACCCATTTAAAAAATTGGCCTTTTAGTTCATTTTCTGAGACTCAAGATCGACTACCTATTAAATCTCCAAATCAGATGGTTGTCCATGTATTCTTTTTTATTTTTTGCTATCTCTCCTATCATGAAATCCAGAATTTTAATAGTCTTTACCTTGTCACACCCTTTTGATACTATATAGGACCAGAACTTCCATTTTTGGTATTGAGCCACCATGTGAATGGGCATATTTGAACAAAAGGATCAAGTATCCTTTCATTCCCACTTTTTCTAAAGGCCAGATGACCTACTAGATATCCTTGATGAGACTTGGAAATCACTTCGAGTCCCAAAAAACCCATATTTCCAGCCTTTTAGTGTAGCAACAAACCTTCACACATGGACTTGGAAACCCTTTCTTTTTTCTAATATTTTTTTTGTTCCATCTCAGATTTAACCTATTATATATTAAAGTTGGCATTGATGTGGATAATATTTTTCCATTTGGATTAATTTTTTCACACTAACATCATTGTTTGATCATTTGGATAATTTTTTCATATTGTAATTCCTCATTTCTTGTTGAATTATATTTTTATTGTTATTTTTTGCTATGAACTAATTACTATGAATGTGTAGGAGAATTCAATATTTAGTGTGCATCACTATTAGTTGATATAATCATAAAGACCTTGTTCATATATGATGAATGGCCATATCAAGTAGTTGTGGAGGATGCCATATCGAAAGCACTAAGAGAACCCGCATTTGTAAAAACATTTTCTGCTCCACTTGTTAGATGGTCATTTAATTTTTAGACGATCATGTCTTGATGTAGGGGCATAATTTAATTTTCTGATCTTACCTTAGTAATTTCTAGAGAATTTAGTTTGTTAGATTGAACAGTGATGTGTGTCCAATAAATGGCTTTATTTCCAGGTGGAGCTCGAGATCATCTGGAGGATCATGAGATAACCATTGTGATGATAATTTCCGTCCTATTTTGGGTTGATTGGATTCTATATTTTTGGATCTAAAACGAATTGTAATTAATGTCGAAACATATTAATAAAAAAATGTGTTAATTTTTAGTTAACGATGGTATTTTCTATGCTTGGAGTAATTTACTTCAAACTTTTAGCCCAATTCAATTTCCTATTTAGCAATCACATTAACATTGACAGTAAATGTTGATAGAACATAATAAAATAACTAGAAGACAAGCCAAGACAAGAGGACACAATATTTTGGCAGATGCCAGGGAAAAACTCCAATGTGGGAAAAACCCTTTGATCAAATCTTCTTATTATTCTTCAAATTCAGCAGAGAGAGAAAGTACAAATTATAGCAGTCAACATGATACAATACATCATACAATACATAGGAGTGCTATGGCTGTGAAGTTCAATATGAAATAATCTATTAATTGCTACTATTACTATTATATAATAGGTGCTCTTCCAATGGCCATTTATTAGCTATGTGAAGAAGGATTTGTGGAATTTGTATTTACTATAAGATTATGTATAGCTGAGTTGCAGACAACTAAGTAGAATTTGGTAGGAAGTTTGGAGTATGTGTAATTCATAATGATATTTTCTTCTCTTCATTGACGACTTTTCAATGTGTGAGTTTTGACCTAAGACATTGCATTATCAATGTGTCAAGGCTCAAAACTCGACCTATATGTCAACTAATTCTTATGATCGTTCCTAGGAACATGAATCCTAATTTTTGTAGGTTTAAAATTTATCACAATTTTCCTCTATTGTGGTCGAATTTGTGGATGTTATCTCAAAATTTATTTAAGGTACCATGGATCTAAATTTCTTATGAACTTTCAACACTATAACAAACTTTGGTGCAAATTGTTGGTCAATTCTCACTTGGTTAGGGTTATAGATGTTAATGAAAATTTGGTGTGCATGCATGAGAGTTGGGTGAAAATGCTCAATGTTGTGTAGCATTAGTGTTATAAATATAGGATAGTGCAAAGCATAGTTTTGAAGATTAGTTTAAGTTGACTCATACCTAATCAACTCAATCAAGTTGATTGTTGGTTGAACGGTTAATTGTTGGTTCAATGGATAGAAGATCTTGCAGGCCCAAATACCAAAGGGAAAAATGGAGCCCATCATGGGGTTCTATTTGTAATTCTCCACCACTTCTACCTTACATGCTTCCTCAATCTCCTCTCCAACCTCAATATTAGTGCTAGTAGTAGCATGAGAAGATGCACTACGCTTAGTAGAACTAGAATGAGTTTTCCAAACTGCACAAGAACTACTTCCCTCATGAGTCACCATGTGCCATGCTTGGTCTTGGTGGTTCACTTCCTTCAACTCCTAGTTCAAATACCATATCTTCATTGGAACCAACACCTCGAACTCCACTAGACAACGATTCACCATTCTGTACTAGTGACTTTCCATTTGTACTCATGATTCGCTATGATTTTACAAGATAATATAATCTCGTGAGAGATTCGCCAAAAAAATTATATATACATATTGTATTATTAATAAAATCGCCTTCTATTTTTCCTATGTATCATGGGGATTCACCCATTTATTATACATATAAATTTAGGGGGGTTCTTAAAAATTTCGCTCACATTTTCCAATGAGAAGGATGTGATTTTGGTCATTTATCTTGATGACATAACATTTTTTTCCAATACGGATGAAGAACACTTGCGGAACTTAAAGACAATTTTCCAAAGGTGCATAAAATTTTTCATATCGCTGAATCCAAAGAAGAGTTTGTTTGCTATGGAGGAGGGGAAATTACTTGGTCATATCATATCTAAAGATGGAATTTGAATAGATTCTTCAAGGATTGAGGCAATTCAGAGTCTGAACTATCCCCAGAGTAAGAAGGAAATTCAATCATTCAATGGTAAGATCAAATTACTAAGAAGGTTTATTCCTAACCTTGCTGAACACTTAAGGGAAATTAATGATATTTTGAAGAAAGACAACAAGGTGAAATGGTCCGATGAGGCTAGAAAATCATTTAATCAAGTGAATTTTTCATTGTTGCATGCTCCCATTCTTATCAGCCCAAATTATACATTTGATTTTATCATATTTTCCTTTGCTTCTGAACGCACATTAGCTATTGTCCTCATGCAAGAGAGTAAGAAAATAGAGCAGCCAATTTCTTTCTTTAGTAGGACCATAAGGGATGCCACATTGAAATATAATATCATTGAGAAGAATTCATTAGTGCTAGTTAAATATTTGAAGGACTTCTCGGTTTATATCCTTCATTCTCATGTTCTTGCGTATGTTGTGAATGTTGTTGTCAAAGATGTGTTAACACAGAATGATCCTGAAGGCAGGCGTGCTAAGTGGATAGATTATACGTTGGATTATTATTTAGAAACTAGACCTACAAAACTAATCAAAGTACAAGGCTTAGCTAAGTTCATGGCAGACTCTAACTTACATGCCTTAGACATCAAATTTATTGCTACACTTTCCGAGGAGCAAGAAGCTGATTCATTACCTTAGGTATCTCAAATTTTTACTTCATCACCATGGTATTCAGATATAGTTCATGTGCTGCAACATTTGAATCCTCCACCGAGTTTTCCCAGTAGTAAAGGTATATATATGAAATTGAAGGCTCTTAAGTATTGTATACTTTATAATGCTTTATATTGGAAAGATCCGGGAGGGGTTTTATTAAATATTTTGGTAGAAAGTGAAGTAGAGAAAGTGATGAATGATTTCCATAAAGGTGATTGTGGTGGTCATATTTTTTGGAAAACTAAAAAAAACAAGATATTGAGGGCTAGTTTCTATTGGTTGAGCTTGTTTTCATATGTGTATAAAATAGTCATGAGTTTTCATGAGTGCCAATTTTTTCAAGGAAAGAGAAAATTGTTACTGCTGCCCTTGCAACCAATTGCAGTCTACGCACCCTTCTAGCAATGGGAGCTTGAATTCATCGGTGAGATTCACCCTCCATCAGTAGCTCATCATTAGTGGATACTCAATGCCACTGACTATTTCACAAAGTGGATTGAAGCCATCCCCACGAGATAAGCTACATACACAGTAATTATTCAGTTTTTGGAGAGTAATATTCTGTATTGTTTTGGTTGCCCATAGAAAATAATTATTGATAATGCAGTAGCCTTCAAATCCAAAAAGATGATAGAATTTTGTGATAAATATCACATAATACTCAGGAATTCGATATAATATTATCCTAAAGGCAATGGATTGGTTGAATCATCAAACAGGTCATTGGTGAAAATAATCAAAAAATTGTTGCAAGAGAACAAAATAAATTGGCACAAAAGGTTAATTAATGCTCTATGGGTAGACAAAGTTAGCACAAAGAAGTCTATCATCATGTCACCTTACAACTGGTCTATGGTGTATATACAATGCTAATGACTTCCCTAGCAGTGTCAGTGATGAAAATCCTACAAGATATTGAAAGTGAGCCAAATGACATTCAACGAAGAATCAATAAAATGATCCATTTGCAGTAGTCTAGGGAAGAAGTTTTCAATAACACCTCAAAGCTTTAGGATAAAATCAAGAAGATCCATGATAAGAAAACTAATTCCAATGATTTCAACTTGGTAGATGTTTTTCTCTGGTGGGATACCCGCAATGAGGATAAAGGAAAGCATGGTAAGTTTGAGAACTTGTGGAAAAGACCCTAGAAGATTTGAACATTCAGAGGGAATAATTCTTATTTATTAGAAGATCTTGATGGGAAAGTAGTTCCAGGAGGACCAGTGAATGGTAGGCTCCTCAAACACTATCTTACCTGATCTTGAAGAAAAGGTTCACTTCCATTGTAAATAACATTTCATTTTACTGTCAAAGGATAAGGAAGTTGTTAAAGAAGCTTGAAGCATGAGGAGAAGGCCACAAGGCTTGTATGATAAACTGTTGTTTTATTTTTAAATTTCAAAAGTAAAATAAGTTTTTGAGTCAAGTCAATTCATTTTTTCAGTTATTCATTTGAGTGTCAAGGCTTTTATTTTGACTCCATCGCCCAATGGATGAGGCTACTTGGTCTACAATGTTCTTGAAACCTCCTAAAGGAGCTGCCATCCCCAGCTGGAGCCAATGTTAGTATCTATGAGTCACCACTAATCAAATGTACTCTTTCCATATGATTGATAGGGTCATTAGGTAAAATTTTTATATTTTCAAATAAATTTTGACATTATTTTTATTGTAAGATGAGTATTGAGTCATGTCCTAGGTGTCATTACTACTCCCTCCATTTTCAAGGTCATAAAATTTCATCATGGTCATGTCATCATTACTTGTGATAGGTCATCAAATGAGTGTCTTGGTCATAGTTTTGGTCATTAATTCATTCACATGCATACTTAAAGGGTTTGAAGTTCCAAATCATGGTTAAGATATGCTTTAGGTGTCATCATTTTCTCATGTCATCAAAATCTACATGGGAGTCATGTAATCACCATTGTCACCATCATGGGAGTTAGTAATTAGGGATAATTTTTTCAAAAAGGTATCAAAATTACATTTACCCCACATGGAGATGTAAACTTTCTAAACAAAGTAATAAAGCTGCAGTACACTACCTCATCAAGTCAATTTTCAAAGTACATGATAATGTCACACCATCACCAAAGCAAAAAAATGAGTTTCAAACTATTAAAAGATCATCCAATAATTCAAAAACTTCATTTAATACTCAGAGATCTTATCCACCATTTTTTCTCATCTAAGCCATTAGAGCATCGATTTTCATTACCAAATCTTTTCCCATCAGCTCACTACGTTTTTGCATCAGCATGCTACACTTATGGATAATTCACTGCGTTTTTGGGTTTGGAGGTCAAAGAAAGAAAAAAAAGGTTCATTTCTTACCCCACAAGATTCAGAGACTCTTGAGCAAGTAATTAAAGCCCTTCATCAACTCTTTGATGCAGTCATTTCTCATAAAGAGTGAATAGAATCCATCTCCTAGGGTTTCGCTGCACTTTTAGTTTTCATGGTTTTTGCTTCATCTCAGAGAGACTTTCCCTAGTTTTTCTGCCCAACTACCCTTGTATACACTTATCAAAACTTCCCCAACCATTTATCACACTAATTTTCTTCATCCCACTATTTTTCCCCAAAAAACCCAAGCCCACACTACGCTTCTGCTGTGTTTCTGGGTTTTGACTGTGTTTTTCACTTTTTTCCCTCCTTCCCTCATCCATTCAGTAAAATTTCACTACCCATGTGTCCCTAACATCTACCCCTACCCCCTGATTTTTTCTTAATCCCTATCCCCTCTATTCCCCTCCCTAAATTAGCTTCTCCTTTTCCCCTAATTTCCAATCCTAAAACCAACCCCTCCCTCCTATCAAACTAGGGTTTTTTGTCAAGAAAACCAAACAACATGGCCATTGAAAAGAAAAATACAACAAGGGGGGACATATGTCAAGATATGAGCCAATTCATTTGTAGGGGATAAATGCATCAGATTTTGTAAAGAAAACATTTTAACAAGTAGGTTGCCTAGGGTTTTGGAAGAAAGTGTAGGAGGTGGATTATAACTGTGACTTAACAAGTTTATTTTCAATCAATTTTAGAGGAGATAATGTCACAATTGTAGGGGTAAATTTCATGGTGTCAACAAAGATTATATCTTCAGCCACTACAATCCCTAATTAAGGATATATTTGGTTCAAGGGGATGGATTTAGACATTGAGCACTATAAGTCTTTCTTGAAACCACAATACAAAGACTCCCCTTCCCATATCTTTCCTAGTAGACAATCGTTGGACAAGTATACTCCCTTGATGAGTACTATCATGAAATACTTCACCTGTGAGGGAAAATTTAGTAGGTTTTATTAATATCACATAATGTTTTGTGTTAATGTTATTTTCGGATCCATCGCATTAAGTAGATTTTCTTATCAACGTTTCAAACCCACTACCGAGTTTCATTATCAAGGTAAAATTTAAATGAGAGAAAACTAATCTCAAGTAGGATATATAAATATGTAAAGGTTTGTTAAAATATTTTGATATGAGCCGATAAGAAAGAGAAATTAAAAATTAATGGTTTATTTTTAAGTATTAAAAGTTTATAATTAGTGTTAATTTAATTTTACAAAAGGTTCTATTATTGTGTTGTTTTAAATTATGTTACTTTTCTTAATTTAATTTTACAAAGGGTTGATTGAACTGTTCTTCTATTTAAATTATTATGCTAATTAAATTGAAAATGAGAAAATGACTCCCAAAAGAGCCCAAGTGTTCCTTCATCATCTAGACCACAGGAGGTTGGGTCATCAAGTAAGCTATCAGTGTCAAAAACACAGCCAAGAATATAGATTGCAAAGAGATATAACAGAGGTAAGAGGTCATTTTTTTCTCATGAAATAGAAGAAATGCCTACACCTAGACCAAGAACTAGGTCTCATGCTAAGAAACTACATAAGGAGGCTATGAGTGATAAATAAGTGCATATTGAAGCCATGATTGAATCACCTAGAGATAGAGATAATTCACCTTTCCAACATAATGAAGAAGTGCCTCCTTCAATAGAGATTCCTAACCTACCAGAACACCATGAAGACAAGGCAGCTAAAGACAAACTCAAAGAAAAATATGCACATATAAGAGAGCTCAAAGATGATCTTGCCAAGGCAAATTTCACGGTGTATTTTTTGCAAAAAGAGAATAGGAAGCTCAAATAAACCTACTGTTGCAAAGAAAACCACAAGGGAACCATCCATCATCTAGAAAGGCAGATGTTGTGGTAGAAAAATACAAGGGAAAAGCTATAATTGATGTGGAGAAAATAGAAGACAAATACATTCAAGTGCAACCAAGAAGGCCTAGAACTAGAGGAGAGGCAAGAAGAGAAAAACATGAAAAATAACCATCTCCTCCTTAAGCCCACGAAGACATCAATGACATCATAGATGATGAAGTTGAAGAAGACAAGGAATCATGGATTGGGGTAGTAAATGAACAACTAGAGAATCTATTGAGGAGAGAAAAATGTGACACTTCCATACAGAGGCACATGGCAAGGTACTATTACACAAGAAATATGATTTGCAACATTAGGGTTAAGAACCTGAAGAAAAATCTCAAGAAGACCTTAAGCAAGCTCAAGAAGAATGATAAGCTTAACATCTTGGCTGATGCATCCTTAGTTCTTTGAAGGCCTGACAGAAAAATCGAAAAGGAGAGAAATATTTGCAAATTTTGAAAATTTTTGAGTTTTTTGTCACATACGCAAAACTAGTGCACATAAACGCTGTGTGTGCTTGCTGCGCTTTTTCCCAGAGGCTCCAAATGAAAAATGGAAAAAATGTATAGGTGTCTTATGTTTATTAAATCTCAGAAATATACTTCTGGTATCTTGTCAGCTCATGGATTTGCAGGAAAAGGTCAAAAACCACTAAAATTTCACCTTTTTGCCACTATTTTTTGGTCACACGTTGCGCTTCTGGAGTAGTTGTGGAAAATTGAGTTTTAAGTAGTCTTGGAGAAGTGTTTTTGTTGATGTAAAGTTTCAGTGATATATAGGACATCCTAAGCTACCTGTACCAACCTTCAACAAAGTTCAAAGATCCCTCAAATTCATCCAAATCATCCTCCAAATCTCGCTGCGCTTCTGCTAAATTTCGTTGTGTTTCTGAGATATTTCACTGTGCTTCTGGGTTTTAGGATGTTTCTGGACATGTGGAGGTCAAAGGTCAAATTTGGAGATGTAAAAATTGTCTCACGAGTTGTTTCATGGTTATTGAGCCTATTTATGGTCATATTTGTTAAGGGATGTTATGTTTAATGACTTGAGACAAAAACTCAACATGTTAGCTAAAAAAGGGGAAGTTGTTTCTAACTCCCTTAGAATTAGGCTATGAGTCATTAGGTGCATTAATTAATTTCTTTGGATGAAGTTTTGACCCATAGAGGTGGAATACTATTTATTTTTCTATATGTACTCAAACTTGAGTCAATTTGAGGGTGGGATACTTGGTAATCATAGTGTGGAGCTAGTGTACACCATTTTACAGTGATATTAAAGACAGTTGCAACAATAATATTGAGATTCCCATTGTATGCTTATTGGTAGTGTTTTTTCTTAATTTCGTCATCAATTTGAATCTTTTTTTCTCCTTAAAACCATATTTATGCTTTCATGTGATCATATCATTAGTTTTTAAGCAGAATTCATAAGTTTTATGCTTTGTTTTGATGAGATATTCATGTTTGTGTTCCATTTCTTCTGATGAATGAATTCATAGTCATATGCTCATTTTGATACTTCATTTTTCAACCCTATACCACAATGAAAACCCAGATATGTCGCTAAACATACCTACTTTGCCTCATTTCATCCCTGCAATTGATCATTCGAAACCTTGAGCTAGTTTCTAGATATATGATTTTGATCCAACAAACTTAAATAAAAAACCCTAATCTAATTTTGCTGAGCTTATAACTAGCCTTAAATACTTATTCTCTAGTAATTACCATTGGCTGTGAGATTTATTTTGAGAGAGCCCTCTCTAACTTGGTAGGGCTAGATACCAATCTAAAGCTGGTCTGTGGTTACCCCTTTAGCTTCCTTTTTTAGCCTTGGGAAATTGTAGGGTGATAACAGAAAAATTGGGTGCTAAGCCACAGATCAAGTGTTGGTAATACCTAGGAGAGAATGAATCGTCAAATCACTACATATCGTGACCGTTGGATTATAAGTTACAAAAGTACATACTAAAGAAACACACTTTACTTAAATTTACACTAGACCAAGTTATACTTAACTATTTCCTATGTGTCGGAATAACATAAAATCACCCCTTAATAATGTAGGAATTTACAGGGTAAGTTCCATAGATCAAGAACCAAAGGTCACCTCTCACAAACAGATCACAAATCAGTACACCAGTCTAATCACACGGTTAAAACCCTCAAAGAGGGAAGTAGTCCATGGCCTGAGCCAACGCGGCCACTTCAGGAAATTTATTAATATAAAAAGAAAAGTTACACATGTTTCTCTCATAAACGGTTACCGGAAAAATGACCCTCCATGCTCTTTAAATAGAGATCATGGACCAATCGGGTGTTAAGCCATAGATCAAGTGTTATTAATACCGAGGATAGAGATAACTGTCAGATCACTACAAATCGTGACCATCAGATTATAAGTTACAAATGTACATGGTAAAGAAACACACTTTACCTAACTCTACACTAGAATAAGTTATTCTTAACTATTTCCTATGTGTCGGAATATCCTAACATCCCCCCCTTAAGAACAACTTGGGATAGGATTGAAGGATTTATAAAGGTGACACAAAAGGAGCCTATTTCCTATGTGTCGAAATATCCTAACATCCCTCCTTAAGAATAACTTGGGATAGGATTGAAGGATTTAAAAAAGTGACACAATAGGAGAAGGAAGGAGGCATTAGAGCCTATCCCCCCTTAATGAAAAAATTCCTGAATTCCAAGCATGGATCGAAGTTTGGTAAAATTCTCTTCTTTGAGAGCCTTTGTAAAGATATCGGCTACTTGATCATTGGTTGGATAGTACTGTACTTCAAGAACACGATCATGAATGAGCTTTCTGATGAAGTGTGTGTGGAGTTCAATGTGTTTCATACGCTGATCCTAAACTGGATCTTTACATAGCTGATTATCACACCAAAGTGTAGTTGGATGCTGCTGATGAAGACCAAATTCAAACAGGATCTCACGAAGCCACATGGCTTCCTTGCTGGCTTCAACTGCACCACGATACTCTGCTTCTGCTGAAGAAAGAGAGATGGCTCTTTGTTTCTTACAAGACCAAGTAATATGTCTTGAACCAATAGTGAATACATAGCCTTTAGTAGAATTTCGATCATTAGGGTCACCAGCCCAATAATAATCAGTGAAACCAATCAACAGTGGAGATGCTCCTGCACTGTAATGAATCCCAAACTGAATTGTACCTTGAATATATCAAATTATTCTTTTAGCTTCTTTCCAATGACTTTCATGAGGTTGGTGCATAAACCGAGCGACAAGACCAACAGTAAAGGAAAGGTTAGTACGGGTATGGGATAGATACAAAATTTTACCAACAAGTTAACGATATAAGGTAGCATCAACTTCAGGGGTAGTACAAGTGACTGAAATCTTGACTCCAAAATGAAAGGGAGAAGGGGCTGGCTTACAGTCTTCCATGTGAAAGTGGTGTAGAATATCACAGGCATACTTGGACTGAGAGAGGGTAATGCCTTGGATTGCAAGACTTGAAGACCAAGGAAATAATGCAAGTGTCATAAGTCTGTCATTTCAAACTTCTTTTTGAGGCTAGACTTCACATGGTTTATATGGTTTGGATCACTACTAGTAAGGATAAGATCATCAACATAAAGAACAAGGATGGTGAAGGACTTACCCACTTTCTTGGTGTAGACAGTGTTTCCAGAATGACACCTAGAAAAGCCATTATCTAATAGAAATCCATCCATTTTGGCATACCAAGCCCGAGGGGCTTGTTTGAGACTATAGAGAGACTTCCTAAGGTGAAAAACAAGGCTAGAATCGTTTTGGATAAAGCCAAGGGGTTGGTCCATGTAGATTTATTCATGTAAATCTCCATGTAAGAAGGCAGATTTAACATCCATTTGATGGACTTCCCATTTAAAGGAGGCAGCAAGGGAAAGAACAAGGCAGATAGAATTCATTCTGGAAACAGGGGGGAAGGTTTCAATATAGTCAATGCCTTCAACTTGTGAAATCCTTTAGCAACAAGACGAGCTTTATGTCTATCCACTTTTCCATCTGGTCCAAACTTTTTTTTGTAAACCCATATGCATCTGATAAGTTTTCTTCATTTTGGAAGAGGAACAAGATCCCAAGTATCATTTGCCAATAAGGAGCGATATTCTTCATTCATAGCTTCATCCCAATCTGGATGACCGAAGGCTTCTTCAAAGGTTTCTGGATCAGGATTTTATGGAACTTGAGCCAATAAGGAAGAGGCTCTTTCAAACTGAGAACATGTACGTCGTCGATCGGCAGGGTCACCTGCAAGAGAACCTGCTGCATCTCGAGTAGAGCAGACCCATCTTAGAAGCAGTGGAGTAAAAGGAAAAATTTCAAGAGCTAGAGGAGGATTGTCATCCTCGTTTTCATCATCTGAACTAGAAGGAATGGTATTAAAAATAGAAGAGAGAGAGAGAGAGGTGGCACATATGTCGAATCAGGCTCGCAGGCCAAAGGTGGCACACCCGTCGAACGAGGCTCGCAGGCCAATATATTTTCATCAAATTTTACATCTCTTCTAATGATTTATATTTTTGGATTTTGTTTGAAGAAGTCTATATCCTTTGACATCTTCAAAATATCGAACAAAAATGCATTTTTCACTCTTAAGTTCTAAGGCTTTATGTTTCGCATATGGAATATGGGCCCAAGCATCACTTCCAAAAACACGAAAGTGACTTATATCTGGTTTTATTGAGCTCCAAGATTCATTTGGAGTTATATTCTTTAAAACCTTAGTAGGAGTGCGATTTACTATGTTATTTGCACAGTTAATGGCTTCTACCCAAAAATTGAGACCAATTCCTTTAGATTGAAGCATACAATTAGCCATTTCTTTTAAGGTGTGATTCTTCCTTTCAGCTACACCATTTTGTTGTGGAGTATATGGAAAAGTATGTTGCAATTTAATGCCATGCTCAGTGCTGAAGTTGATAAATTTTTTGTTAACATATTCTCCTCCATTGTCTAATCTTAACTTAAGAATTTGATGTCTAGATTGTTTCTCAACAAAGGCCTTAAAGGCCAAGAACATGTTAAAAAATTCACTCTTGAGTTTTAAGAAGTATACCCAAGTGCATCTGGAAAAATCATCAATGAAAGTTAAGAAGTACTTGCAACTAGAGAAAGAAACAATAGGAAGTGGATCACATAAATAATTGTGCACAAGTTGCAAAGGGGTTGAAGCGTGCCAAGAGGCATGTTTGTCAAAACTATCCTGATGATGTTTTCTGAGTACACATCCGGAGCAAACACCATCTCGACAAGATACCATAGGAAGACCTGTCACCGTATTTTCCTTACATAGAGTTTGAAGAGAGCGATAGTTTAAGTGACCAAATCGCTCATGCCAAAGTTTGCTCACTTCATCATTATGAGCAACAAAAATGGAGGGAAGACATGATGATCCAAAGTTGGAAAAATTATACAACCTTATAGAATCATCAGCAATGCCAGTAGCTAAAATATATTTAGGATCTTTGAGGTCCTTGATTACAACATCATGAGGTGAGAATTCTACTATTTTCCCTTCACCTGAATGAGTTATCTGATAAATAGAGAGAAGGTTGCATGACAAGGTAGGAACACATAGTACATCATTAAACTGACCATTATCGAGATGAATGGTTCCAGATCCTACAACACTAAGAGATCTATCATCACCAACATAAATATGTTTGGTGTTACAATCATTTAAAGACGAAAACATGGCTTTATTTTTGGCCATGTGATAAGACGCTCCAGAATCAATGAGACACTCATGAGAATGAGAAGAGGAAGATAAATTTAATGCATAACCAAATCTTGATGCTTGACAACCACAAGAAAAATGTGTCATTCCTGAAGATGAAGGTGAAGAGTGCTCCAAATTGATTTTGCGTTTTTTCATTGCTGCTTCTAAGGCTTCCATATTCTTAAAACATTTGGACTCTATATGGCCATCATGATTACGAAAGTTTCAATTTCTATTGGTCTTCTTCACTTTGTTTTTATTTGCCTTATCATTTTGGTGAGTTGCTTTTTCAATTTGCGGCTGAAATTGCTTAGGACCCTTGTTTGGTTTCAGACCATATTTTTTAGGAAACTGCTTCTTGGGATTCTTTTGATATGATTGTGGTTGGGCTGCTAAGGCTTTCTTAGAAGCATTTCCAGGAGTGATAAGACCAAGGTGTAAGAGTTTTTCTTGTTCTCTTATCAAAGAATCACAAAAGTAATCAAAAGAGGGATTCTTGTAGGTGGTTCCTGAAGAAATGATGGCTTCTCTAGTGGAATGGAAGGCAGAAACAAATACAAAGTATGCAGGGCCAAGCTTAGCAAGAATGCAATAGATGAGGCTACTATCTTCCTTTTTGACCTTAAAAAATTCTAAAAGAAGTCTAAGGGTCTTGAGTTTGGACAAAAAGTCTTCAATAGAGGAGAAATTATTGGGGTCCAAAGTAAGCAACTCATTTTCAAGTTGATGGGCCCTGATTTCATTTTGAATGCCAAAGACAGTATTTAGCTTGTCCAAGGCTTCATGAGGTGTGTCAATGTCAAGGATATGAAATCGAAGATCTTGAGAAATGGACATTCCTATCAACCCTCGTGCTTGCTCTTGTTTATTTTCCCATTTAGCGACTTTATCATCATCAGAAGGTTTAGTTTCTACTCCTATGGCTATTCTATAAATCCCTTTAATTCTAAGTATATCTACCATGTGAGGTAGTCATTGGAAATAATTGGTGATGTTAAGAATAATCTGGCATGCACTTTCCATTTTAAAAAAAAAACAGAAGCTAAGAAAAGCTGAAACTAACTGCTCCAATGGAAAGATCTCGAAAAATTAGGCCGTTTAAAAAAAAACGGCTCAAAAAATGACTTTTGGACGAAGAAGTTATGCCTTTTTGAAAAAACGAGTTGAAGATGCTGAATAGTTACGGGAACGGGATGAAGCATGGATTTTTTTAAAAAATCTGCCCCTTTCAACAAAAACTTTTTACAAAATAAGCTTGAGAAGGAAACTTGAACCCAAGACTTCTATTCTCATAAACTAACTCCTCACCAAGTGAGATAGTAAAAGGATTCAATTATTGTTTGAAAGGAGGAAGGGGTTTTTTTTTTTTTCTTACTCTTCTGTGTGCGTGCCTTTTCCTACACAAAAGAAACACAAAAACCGAGAAAAACAAATGTAATCCTTACGATAGAATGTTAGATTTTGGTTAGCCTTACTGACAACTATCAATTTTTTCACTATTTATGATTTGCTGAGATCGCACGCAGCACAGAGCAAAGAGCATACACAAAGAAGAGGGTATAGATCCGACAAATAAATAAAACCTAAAAACTGAAAATAAACAGAGGGAACCGAAGTAAGCAGAACTATTAAAAAATATAACTGCAAAACAGATGCTTTATACCTCCAGATCTAAACTGTCATAACTTGGGCAGCCAGAAACCTTTTCGCATGAAACGAAAGGCATTCCTGACTGTAACAGACGCTCCGAGCACAAAAATATTCAAAAATAGTAGATCTACAAAATGGAATTCACATGTAGTCAAACCGGCTTCGAATTTTGATCAACAACGGATGTGGCCCTCAAAATAGCTCTGATACCATGTAGGTATTTACAGGGTAAGTTTCATAGATCAAGAACCAAAGGTCATCACTCACAAATAGATGAAAAATCAGTACACCAGTATAATCACGTGGTTAAAACCCTCAAAGAGGGAAACAGTCCACGCCCTGAGCCAACGCGACCACTTCAGGAAATTTATTAATATAAAAAGGAAAGTTACATATGTTTCTCTCATAAACGGTTACAGGACAAATGACCCTCCATGCTCTTTAAATAGAGATCATGGACCAATCGGGTGTTAAGCCACGGATCAAGTGTCGTTAATACCGAGAAGAGAGATAACTGTCGGATCACTACAAATCGTGATCGTCGGATTATAAGTTACAAATGTACATGGTAAAGAAACACACTTTACCTAACTCTACACTAGACTACATTATTCTTAACTATTTCCTATGTGTCAGAATATCCTAACAAACAACAACTTGGGATAGAATTGAAGGGTTTAAAAAGGTGACACAATAGGAGAAGGAAGGAGGCATTAGAGCCTATCCCCACTTAATGATAACTTTCTTGAACTCCAAGCATAGATCAAATTTTGGTAAACTTCATTTCTGTGCTTGGATTTAAGGAAAGTTATCATTAAGGGGTGATAGGATTTAATGCCTCCTTCCTTCTCATATTGTGTCACCTTTGTAAATCCTTCAATTCTATCCAAAGTTTTTTTTTTTTTAAAGTTCGCCTTCCCCTCCCACCCCCCTTTCCAAACATAATATAATAAGCTCACCTTAAAAAAAAAAAGTTTATGTGACTCACTTTTATAAATAAGTGAGAGCCACTTTTACAA
Source organism: Pinus albicaulis (assembly GCA_034641835.2). Classification (NCBI taxonomy): domain Eukaryota; kingdom Viridiplantae; phylum Streptophyta; class Pinopsida; order Pinales; family Pinaceae; genus Pinus; species Pinus albicaulis. Next base: position 932,188,610 of record CM076583.1, read on the forward strand.
TGTTACTTTATGAACTAATGACCAAGTAGACTGAAACTTAAATAAAAGATAAAGTGACTTTAGACTGTAAGTGACTCACTTTTTTATAATGGATGAGAAACATTATTACATAAAATAACTTTAAAACATAAGTTACATGTGATTTTTAAAAAGCTTGATAATTTTTTTTTTTTTTAAGTAACTTATCAATTTTTTTTTAGAAAAAATAACTTTACAAAAATATTTTTAGAAAAAGTAACTTGACAAAAGGAATTGAACCCAAGACCTCTATTCTCATAAAGTAAATTTAGACCAAGTGACCTTCTTAAAATATTTAGTAATTGTTGGAAAGGAGGAGGGTTTGTTTTTTTATTTTTATTTTTTTATGCAAGCCTTACGTCTGTTGAAAATGCAGCAAGATGATGGAGCTTAGTGAAATGAAGTCGCCTTCACTAAGTGGGCCCGCAGGCGAATTCTGGTGCAAAGTCTATTTTTAGACTATGTCTATTTTTAGACATATGGAGCATGGTTCGGGGATTCCAGTTTGAGATTCTTGGAGCATTGGTCATGTTGGTAAAAATAGATGAGACTCTATTTTTGAGGTCAAAGAGGTTGAAGTCTATTTTTAGACTGCCTCTCCTTAAAACAAGGAAGTCAAATATTATTTACCCTTAATAATATTTAGACTATAAACAACAGTTTACTCTCTTGGAGCACTTCAGTTCGAGCTACAGAAGTGGCTCATGCATCTGACAGAGGAATCACGTGGTTCCCCAGGGTTTGATGGCATCATGCATGGTTGACTTCAGTTGGACTTCAGTGGCAGAAGTTTGGAGGAGTTAATGAGACAGATAGTGGAGTTGTGTTCTGTTTATTTTTAGTTGAACTGATTGAGATTAGTTTAACTAGCTAATCAATTATTTATGAGTGGAGTGAATTAAATATTATTTAATTCATTAATTAGTAACTCATTATTCAACTCAAGAACACATCAGTTCACTACAGTGCATGATCAGTTCAGTGGAGACCGGTGAAAGAGGTAGATGAAAGGGTGGAGTTAGCTATCAGTGGCGACATCAGTTGTGCATGAGATTTGCACCACACTTGGAGGAATTTCCCATGATGATTGCGCTGTCAAGCCAAGGAGATTCGAACCTTGGATCTCTATATAGACAGGCCTGGATTGCGTAATAGAGGCAAGGCAATTGGCGGTGAGTTTTGAACCAGTAACCTGTTCAAAACCAAGCTAGTTTGTGTGTAACTTTATGAGAAAGTACTGAGTACTTGTGAGGAGTATTGTACTGAGTTTGTTACATGATTTCTCCATTATAATATACACAATAGCTGCGGAGTTTTCAGCTATAAGCTTTCCCCATACATACTGTGTTAATGTGTATGATGATTTTATGTGTTATCGCTTGATTTTATTTCCGCATGTTTGATGATTTGAGTGGAAGAGATTATGTGTTGCATATAAATTCGAATTTTATGTGATCAGGATAGTCTCGGTGGATAATTAATCATTATTCAGCAAATTTCTACATGGTATCGGAGCTATTGAAGCAGAGATTGATCATCACAGTGATTACAAACTTATTTCGGTAGACAGAGTCTGCATGCGGGCCAGGTAGCCTTCGGATTCATCTTTCTTCGGAAAGTGAAAGGTCTGGTAAATGCCCCTTGCAGTCAATCTCTGTGCTAGAAATAATTTGTTCTCACAGATCTAGAGCGGTTGAGCTTTGAAGTGGAATTTTAATTTTGCAGCAGTTTTGTTTTCTTGGTGCCGGTGTTGAAAATGTCTTTCAACGGTTTGCGACTCGAATATGCTCTTGAAGGCAGTTCGAATTATGTTGTATGGAAGGATCGCATGGAGGCAGTATTAGAAGATAATGGTCTGAAGGAGTTCGTAGATACGGATGTCCAAAAGCCCACTGATCCTGCTGAAGTCGAAGCATGGCAAAAGAAGATGGCGAAGTGTCGAAGGATCTTGTTGGAGGGCGTCAAGGATCATATTGTATCCAGCCTGCATGGAAAGGCTACTCCATATTTAATGTGGAAAGCTTTGACGGATCTATTCCAGAGTAAGAGTGACCAAAGGAAGCTGGCGCTCAAAGATAAGCTCGGGAACATCAAGATGGAGAAAGGCGACAGTATCGCCAAATACCTCACGAAGTTCACTCAGTGCAGAGATGAGCTGGGAAGTGTGGGGGTGATTGTCGAAGATGAGGACATGGTCGACCTGGCTCTCCTTGGTCTTCCGAAGGCTTGGCACTCATATCAAGATAGTGTCAATGGTCGGGAGAAGCTGCCAGGATGGGAGCTCCTTTGGGCGGATCTCATGTAGGAGGAGATAAGGAGGACTACTCGAGATGGATCTTCATCAAAGGGAGCTGATGAAGAAAACTTCGCTTTGGTTGCCAAAGAAAAGAAGGGGAAG